>CAXIVR010000003.1:63785696-64145696 GCA_964035755.1 Teleogryllus oceanicus | reverse complement strand
TTATTGATGAAATGCACTAGAGCTTTAAATATGTAAAAAAAAGTTGTGTTACTCGTCCCCAGTCTGCAGCAGTGTTATTTCAGTATTGACTGTCCATTGCAATCACTTCATCTTCATGGCGTGGGCGATGCATGGTTGGTTGCGTGTGAGAGCCGCAAACGGTATCCATACTACTGAAATAATATCGGAGACGATATGCTCTGTGGGCGTCGAAATATTCGCGGCTCGTGTGGGCATCGGCATCACGTCTGAGTGGCAGCGACTGCTTCCATCGCTTAATTAGAGCGTCAAGGATTGCATGGCCGCCGCCCCAGTCTCCCTTATCAGATCATGTGTTTCTTGTGGCTGCGGCAAAAGCGACTCGCGATGAAGAGGCGTAGCCGGCCCGTGGGACGCAGCAGTCCTTACACCTCCGCCACCACCGCCTCTGCAATAGTGCTTCTCCTCTTTTCATTTACATTGCTATGAGCGCAGAGTATTTCACTTCTTTTTAAGACGGTCAACACTTGCAAATACATGTAAGTCGCGTGGTGGGTGTGTATAATGAGCTCTTGTTACACCAATGTCACATGAGATAACCGGGAATAATGATATCCTATGTTGGAAAGCAACCCACACAATGGTATGGGAAGTCCCGATGATCGAGCTTATAGGTCGTCGATATTTTCCGCACATTTCTGCTGTTACTAGCCTGACTGGAGGTGACAATGGTGGATGTGATGGTGAAATGGCGGTATGGAAATCCTGGTGTCGCAGAAAGAGCCACGAGCCACAGTGTGAGTTGGATTGGTTACTTGGTGTTCCGTGCACGTCACTGGCTGCTATGCGCATTAGTCCCGTAGGTATAGTGCATGTTATATCCTGGAAGGTGGCAGTGTTCCTCTATCGCTAGGTCGTTAGATCCGGTGCCAACCTATGCCTCGTTGTAGGGGATTTCCCCTTCCAGGTGTATCCTGGGAAGCATCACTCCAACCGCGACAAGGTGTAATCTCCCGACAAGTGTGCCAGTGTAAAGCACTTAGTATAAGTGCATCTGAGTAAGCAGTGAGGATACGTGAACGAATAGAAAGGAAAGATAGCGCTCGGTCCGTGGCCCGTTTGTTACGGTACTGTTCCGACATTCGCGTGGTGATGATCGGAGAAACCTCGGAAAATTACTGATTAGAGCTGCCGGCCTCTGGAATTCCTACGGAAAAATCAACGGCTGCAACCGGGAGCGGTAGCTCAGTACATCAACTGATGTCACTGCAGCGCCTCTGACCGGGAGGTCCTAGGTTTGACGACGGCAGGATTTTCGACACTGGCTTTTCACCTAGGTCGAATTTAGACGCTGTCTGGAAGGGAATTCTAGAGACCGGCTGCTCTGATCGGTAGTTTTCCGTGGGTTCTCCGATCAACACCAGGCGAATGCCGGAGCAGCACCCTAACAAACGGGCCACGGACTGCGCGCGATCTTTCCTTCCTCTTCCTTGTCCTATCCTCACCCCTACACACTTGCACTAACATGCACTACACGACCACATTCCGGGAGACCGGTCGGGAGCTTAGAGCTTGTCCCGGCTGGGGCGGTGCCCCACTGGTGGGAGAGTCCTGGTGAGGGGGAAACCCGACTAGCCGACGGTAGGTCGGCGCCGGATCTCGCCATCCAGTGGGGGAAGATCACCGCCATCTCTCAAAAAAACATGCGCTACACTAACGGGACTAATGACCAAAGCAGTTTACGCTCCCGGAAACACGAAAAAGTCAAATCAAATCAGCGGCTGCATTCGATCTTAGCTGCTTGACTTGTGAAAATCGCGTAGCGTGGGGCCTGGGAGCCACGAACCTGCTGGTGAAGTCGCAGCAGCGGCAACAGACGCAGGCAGAGGAGAGGAGAGGAGGTGATTGGTGCGGCGGCAGGGAAGCAGGTGCACGTGGGCGGGAATGGTCTGTAGGTGGGAGCGAATGCCGTGCGGTGGCCTCCGGGTCTCACAGACTCAGAACAGTTGGCGTCCAGCCTTCGGCTTTCCTCGGTGTTGTGACAACTCTGTGAAATGATGAATAAGGATACAATTCTGATTTTCTGTTGCGATATCGAAGAAAAGGGAATAATCGGGGGAAAAGTATAAGAAACAAAAAAAAAAAAAAAATACCGTGAGAGGTGGCTGAGGGTATTAACTGAGGTCACTGCAGTGCATCTGACCGGGAAGCCTTGGAGTTCGACTCCCTACGGTGGCAGAATTTTCGACACTAGGCGGAAAGCTAGGTCGAGTTCTGTCGTTGTCTAGAGGAGAATTCTAGCGATCGGATGTTTTGATCAGTAGTTTCCCGTGGTTTCTCCGATCAATGCCGGAAAACGGACACGCGCGCGATCTTTCCCTTCCATTCCTTATCCTACCCTCCCCCTTGCGCACACTGTCACACATGTCCTTAGCAGTTGACTCGCCCGGAATTACTAGTCAATCAATCAACAATCAAATTAAAAATGTAAATATTTCTATCTTCTAGCGTGATCTGACAAACAAAACAAAATTGTTCAAATGTATCGTAAATCGTGAGAAACTTTCCGTCTGTTAGATAGTGTCTCATTTAATAGTTCATATACGTAACTACGATATCATTACATAATGTCGATTTTATGTATATACTTGTTTTCTTCCCGACTTTAATATCGCTGAATGTATCATTTTATTGAACGTACAGACATTCTAGCATTAACGTTATAGTAATTAACGGAACGAGGGTATAAAGAGGGGGAAAATGCACAAGTGGTATGTTCAAGAAAACGAGCGGCCATAGAAGCGAGTTTTCTTATATACCACGAGTGTAATTTAACCCCTTTATACAGATGTTACGTTCAATATTGTTTCGATTCCATTTAAGAATAATTTAAGTTTTGAGAAATTCAGTGCATCTTTATAATTCGAGGCATGTGTTTCATGACGTCATATTGCTTCTGAAAGAGATCTATTTTAGTGGGCCTTGCATTGTTTTTGTTTGCACGAAATATTTGCAAATGGAAGGTTCTGAATATTTTGCAGATAAAATATTAGAAGAATTTGACAAAGTCATGAAATCATTACTTCCTACGAAAGGTAAAGACAGGTATGAGGAATACAACATGTATAAATATTTGGAAAAAAGCTAGTCACTTCTTACACACACGTTTTCCTGTAGCGTACTTTGTAGAACTGGTAAATGCAACTGACGTTTACATTTTTTACATGCGGAATCCTGAGATCTAATATTTACACGTAAAACATTTAATTTATTCACAATACATATTTTATGTTGTTTCAGAAGTCAGAGCTTAACGTTTACTTCCCGAATTTAGTTTATTCATTCGTTGCTTATATGTTGTAGGTACGTAATTTGTAATGTACATTTTTGTTTATATTTCACGGCCGACTGCAAATACCTTCGCCACATCTGTGTTATAGTTTCTTAGTTAAATGATTGCGCTCCTTTCCTGAATTCTGATTAGTAGGTGTGAATTTTTAATTGCACTTGTGCTATTAACATAGAGATCTTTAACGAGTTTTCATGGAATAAATGAGCATATTTAGTTAAGTAAACGAAAAAGAATTAATAAATCTTCCTTATCCTAACCCTATCCTATCCGTGTCACCGACGAGTTATTCCGAAAAGTTCGTTCCCACCGCCGCTTGAAAGATTATATTACATAACTCCTAATAAATAACTATTACTAATTAAAATTAAATAACTCACTTGTTAAACAACTACTTAACATCAACTAATCACAATTAAATAACTCCTAATGATTGAATAACTTCTGAAATATTCTAGCAAAAGAAGTGCAGCAAATTCGAACTTGCTTTGAAAATTCGCAAATTTACACCAAACTACTTGTAAATTTTTAATTAAATTCCGAAGAATTGCCATAATTGGGACCACCACCAGCTTCTTTTTGGTTTTGTCTACATACTAGGCAATTGATTCAAAAATAGATGCCGTATTTGAAAAGTGTTTAAATTGTTTCAAAAATGTCTCAGTTTAAAGAAAATTGCACAAAAGATACTCATATTTTTTAAAATTTTAAGTAGACAAAAGTTTAAAAAGACATTAGCCGTAAAAAGCGCTTAGTCATTGAGACAAAGACATCACACCGAAATATCATGTTAAATCTCTTGTTGAACTGGACCTTGTACTTGTCAGTTAATTTAGGCATGGTGACATGAGCGGCGTCCTAATAGAGAGAAACGATATGGAAATAAAATAGAGGAAGGGGTTAATGGAAGGAATTTCACGAAAAATTTGGGTAAAGGGTAAAGTCGAAACAGAAACAATATAGTGTTGTTAGTCTGCATTGACATCGCGTCGCTGCATTAGGGAAGCGGTCAGCCATTTATACCAGTTGTCCTCAGGGGGGATTTCTCTAATTTATGTCGTTGCCGAGACCTTATCATGAGACTGCGATTTTATTGGGTTAAATGAGTCCAAGGGCTGCGGCCCATTTATTGGGAGCAGTTGGGCCTTCCTTTCTAGGCCAAGGAATTTAATTCCGACGGGTATCTGTTAATATAAATCTGTGTTTTGTCTGCTTTTATGTTGCGAGCATGTGCATCATTTGCTTATAAAAAAGCTTGAAATTCTAGAACTGTAATCTGTGCAGTGCATCGAACTGAAAACAAAAATAAGAGCTGAATAACCAAAATCAAAGTTTTTTCGCCCAACTGTATCCTTAAAATCGTCAAAAGTTGATTGTTCAGATCTTTTACAAATCTTATGGGCATGCCAGATTTGGTTATTAAATTATCGAAAAATACATACCGTCGGATCTGGCCATAAAACCAGACATTCGAATGTATAATAACGTTTTTCTGTTATTGTTTTTTTACACCCAACAAGAAAAAAAATATTTTCAGAGGCAGAGAAAAGCTGAAATTCTATCGATTTGCGTAAAGAAAATAAAAATTGTGTACCTAAATCCAGAAATATTGATTGAGATTTGTAATAAACTATAGTTTTTTGTCATAAAGGATAATAATTTGTACACCGATGGAACAGACTGATACAAAGAAAATGGAATCCCGTTTAAAAAACCAATAAACATTTTTGACTAGAAGTAATTTTGTAGCATTGAGGGGGGAGGCCTTTATTCTTCAGAAATACTATTTTAGGCTTAAATAATTGTTTTGGTATCATGAAATGGGCTTAATTCGATGTCAAAATATGCAAAGATGATTTATTTATATCGATGAAACAGAGTAAGACAAGCAAAATATACAATAACACATTTCCAAACTTCTTGCGAACTGGATTCACAATACACATGCTTCGGAATCACCAAGCGCGAGCTTGAGATCCGTGCAGGCTCAGGAGTTGGAGGATATCGGCACTCTTTTCTTTTTTTAACACGCATGCCCATCTCCAGCAAAATCAAAGCCCTGGAATGCAATACTTCATTGCATGGAGGTTGAATTCCACTGATTTCTACTTAAATTAGAGGCCGACTGCTCTGATCCGTAGTTTTCCATGGTTTCTCCGATCAACACCAGGCGAATGCCGGAGCAGTATCCTAAGAAACAAGCCACGGACCACGCAAAATCTTTCCTTCCCCTTCCTTGTATCCTCACCCCTTACACTAACATGCACTACACTACTACACATGCCGGGAGACCGGTCGGGAGCTTAGAGCTTGTCCCAGCTGGTGGGAGATACCTGGTTGGAGAAACCCCGCTAGCCGACGGTAGGTCGGCGCCAGATTTCACCATCAGCGGGGAAGATCCCCCTGGACCTCCCGAGGAAAAAACATGTAGTACACTTACGGGACTAATGGCCTTGGTATTTGACGAGCCCGGAATCACTAACAACGAAACCGGTAGCGGTAGCTCAGTGCATCAACTGATGTCACTGCAGCGCCTATAACCGGGAGGTCCTAGTTTCGAGTCCTGACGGCGGCAGGATTTTCGACATTAGCTTTTCAGCTAGGTCGAATTCAGCTGCTGTGTGGAGGAGAATTCTAGCGGCTGGCTGCTCTGATCGGTAGTTTTCCGTGGTTTCTCTGATCAACACTAGGCGAATGCCGGAGCAGTACCCTAACAAACGGACCACGGACTGCGCGCGATCTGTCCTTCCTCTTCCTTGTCCTATCCTCTCCCCTTACACACACACTTATACTAACATGCACCACACTATCACATATTCCGGGAGACCGGTCAGGAGCTTAGAGCTTGTCCCGACTGGGGTGGTGCCCCGTTGGTGGGAGAGTCCTGGGTAGAGGAAACCCCACTAGCCGACGGTAGGTCGGCGCCGGATCTTGCCATCCAGCGGGGGAAGATCACCGCCATCTCCCGAGAAAAAACATGGACTACACTAACGGGACTAATGACCAAAGCAGTTGACGCGCCCGGAAACACGTAAAAATCAATCAATCAATCAAACTAACAACCAACTAACCAATCAACTTAAATCGTAATCCAAAGTTCCTAAGCCGGTGTACAGGAGGTTGGTAGGGCTGGGAAGGATCTTCCTCCCATCCCCTCGCCCCCCCCATCCCATTGACGCATCGGGGCTCGGCGCTGCCACGACGGTTCCGGCGAGGGGCGAAGCGAAGCGATAATGGCGGGAGCGACAGCGTTTACGCCGACGGCTCCGCCATCGAACGCCGTTAGAGCGCGTTACGACGCGTGAATGGCTGGCTACAGAATGAGTTTTGCGATTTCTATACTGAGTATGCGTCCGCGGTTTATTTTAATGGCCCGTTGCGGAACTCTGAATACGCGTGTTAATGTCGGTGTTGCTTTCAAGTTGATCATTAATTTCACTGAAGTAACTTCCTTAGGTCGTTACTTTTACTATATAATTCTCAGCTTTAAAAATGGTTTTTTTTTTCCAAGTTTTAAGAGTGAATTGATATCGAGGTGATGTATAAAACGTACATTTTACATCAGTTACGAGCAATATAAATAGTGATAGCAACCTCGACACTCCCTCTGCGCTAATTACTAGGAATCCGTGAATACTTTGCCAGATCAAGACGGAAAGTACTTCTTTATCGCAAGCTGAATTTATCACGGGGACAAAATATGTCATTGACACATTTTTGCATCAAAACATTAATTTTTATTTTTTTTAACATTTATTGCGTCAACTCACGACGCATCGCAACGCGTCTCCTAACCCCTTCTTGGGTGTTGAGCGCTATTGGAGTAATCCTCCGTTACTATCTACGTATAATTTGGAGTAATCGTCCGTTACTGTAGATATTTACTATAGATGTTTCTGTCCGTCACGTCTCGTCGTAGTCTGTTGTCAAGAGGACCGCCAGGTAGCATCTCCGCGTACGCGCCTCCTGCTACGCGCTCCTGCGTCACTACCCAGCGGCCAGAATTTGAAAGGAATAAGGATAGGGGTAGGGTGTAGGACACTTCACACGGGTTGGACTAGCCTTTGTGAAGCAGCCAAACTCGTTTTGTAGGAACAAATTTCACATTGGATTTTGTAGGAACAAATTTCAATTGAAACAGCAATTCAAATATTTAGGTTTTATAAACACTTGCGCGTCTTGCCTTCGAAATATTTTGTGTTAACACCTAGAGATACGTTACTTCTCTTTTTTTTACTTAGCCGGCGGCGCTAGCCGAATGCGTTTACTACGCTCCGTGAAGTCACGAAGGTTAAGCGCATTCGAGACTCGCGGGTTCGTGGTTGGGTGACCGGCCAGGAACCCCGGGATCTAACGGCGTCGAGCCCCTGGCCGAAGGGATAAAAGGCACTGACTGACTGCGACGTGACGAGACTGGACTAATATTAAATAATAATAATAATAATAATAATAATAATAATGCCCATTAATGGAGGATTACTCCTAAGGGCAAAAGCGCTCAACGCCCCTTAAGGGGCTTGGAGACGCGTTGCGTCAAGGAGTGGACGCAACAAATTAAAAAAAAAAAAATAATATTTTTCGGATTATGTAAACTGTGCAGTGTTGTGCATTCAGTCAAATCCATTACTACCATGTTTTTGTAGTGCTTGCAAAAGCAGCATTAAATATCCATGAAAACTTCTGGTTGTTTTATTGCAGAGTGAAATGTATTTTTTTTTAATTTTACGAGCAATATAACGTGCACAAACATTCATAGCATTTGCGATCGTGCTCGGCCCCACCATACCTGAGTATAAATAGGCCGAGGGTAAGGTTCCTTCCAATGCACGGTTGTTTCTGGAGTGAAGGATTTTATTCCGAGCATCTTCCACGCCGTGGAAGAGATCAAGTTCTAAATTAGTGTATTTCGAAAGAAACGTATTTTCGTATAGACTGAAAGTACATGTCGACGTCACGTCATGCAACTCAGTGTTCGGAACACAAGGAACTTCTCGTTGAGCAAGAGCAGCAAATTAAATGAAACTACTGTGGTTGACGTCTTTCCTTAGGATTCATGCCTCGCAAAATCTATTTTTGACAGCACCAGAGCACGTTAAAAGGCTGAGAATTTAAAGTACACATTATAACCACGTAGATTGAACAGCCTTTAAATAAAGTATAAAAATTAATAATATTTTGATAAAGGTGTAATGAAATGATTTCAAGATCTAACATTGAGTAATATGTTGCATGAAGAATAAAAATTGATACGGTCCCCCCCCCCTCTTCCTTGACAGTTGAAATACATACTTGGCTCGTAACCATCTCCAGTTTTCAAATTAGAAGGTAACTGGAAGGAGCAGCACAATTACGCACGCTCACAGTGTTAATATGTTTTGTATAATATTGTAAACAATGTAAATACTTTTGAATAGTTATTTTTTTTTTTTTTTTTTAAAAGGTGAAAAAATTTTAACCACTTTTTAATTTTTAAAAATTTTTTTTTAATTACATTCCTTTTTTTGGTGTAGCCGAAACCTCACACAAACTACAATGCAGATAATTTAAATCACCAATGTGTTCAAATATAAGTGAATCTGAATATCTGAAATTTGAAGAGGAAATGTTTCTTTTAATTAATAGACTCCAGACATTCATAAAAAGAAGGAAGAAAAAAGTGTATGAAGAATAAAACATTGCTTCCATCTTTCCGGACGACTCCTTGGGAGAATGGTTGAGGCTTGCCCCTCGCTTGCCATGCCATTGTGGCTGCGATCGCTGATGCAATCGAGCGACGGACGCCGCGCACGTGTTCTTGGCTCGAATCGGCTCTTTCGCTCATATTAGATGCGCTCAACCGAGCAGACTACTGGCGCTGTTCCCCTGTCTCGCACGCGCCGTGTGAACATGTGCATATTTTTATAACGCGTTGCAGCGAAGGGAAGAAGAAGAGTTTTGGCATTGTAGAAGTCGAGCTAAGTCTCAACTCGCACTGCCCGTGGTTTTATTGGCCGTGAATTTGTTAGGTACAGACGACGTTTTTACATTTTGGGTTGTTTCTTCTGTCATGTTTGCGAGAATCTTTTGAGGGATTTGTTTCAACTTTCGCGAAGGCTTATTTTCTTCAGTCGTAAACTACTCTCCTTTTTATCGCCCGTCCTTCAAATTTCGTGAACTGATTGCCCAGCCGACTTGAAAAATAGTATCCAGTGAACAGTAATTAAGACATTCATGATCGAAATATAATAGTTTGCTCTGCGGTTGTAGTCAACAACCAAATTCCAGCTGATTCCACAGGCTGAATTGGGTCAGTGGCACCTTTACCGTGGTCTCCCCAGCAACTCTGACTCGGGGGGACCTAGAGTTTGTGTCCCGACGATTGAATTGAATTGAATTGAATTTGCCTTATTTTACGTGGCGAGACTCAGGCCATGAGGCCTCCTCTTCCGTCTGACCACGCAAATTTCCTTACACTCATTTCACCAATAATGGGAGAAAGAAGGTATTACTTGGGCGACGAAACAGGCGATTTGAGTTTAGCTCAGAGGCATAATTTAGGTTTGAGGATCTTTTGCATGCAGTAAATGTACTAACATGGGACAGCCGGCTTTACTTCCCCTCCGAAGGAAGGCGTACGGAAGATTTTTTCGCCCTTAAAAATCCACGGCTTTGATCGGGTTTGAACCCGTAGTCCGATACGCTCACCGCTACACCGTCGAATTTTCGACAGTAGCTAAATAGCACGGTCGAATTCAGTGCTATACAGCAGCTAAATTTGATCCTGCTATTTATTTAGTATTCCACCGTACTACCTACCGTACTATTCCAGACGGAAGAGATTTCTAACGGTCGGCTGCTCTGATCCGTTGTTTTCCGTGGTTTCTCTAAACAATATCAGGGGAATGCCAAATGGTATAGTGTCTGACGACGTTTCTTGGAGTCATGTAAAAAACTTCAAGCATAATATTAAGGTGGATGTCGCTTTAAGAACTAAAGTTATGAATAAGCTAAAAATTTTACAGTAAGAGAGGATACATTCCTAAAATATTACATACATCTTTAATATTTGCAATATTATATTATTACAACGTTACAAAGGTAGTGAAATTTTCGAAATAAAATGTTATTTCATTATCAGAGACAGTAGCAGCAAAAACGATAAAAATCAAGGAATGAACTAGTGTGAAACGTGTCTGATCAATAGTGCTTGCTGCAAAGTACTACATGTGATCAGTGTATGTTTGAATCCTGGTCCGGTTTTATTTGGAATGACGTTTGCGGGATGGCGATCATTGACTCTACCTATAAAATAATGTTTGAATACACTTTTATTAAACTCGGTTTTCACGAATATTATATGTGTTGCTTCCATTTTATTTATTTTCATTTTAATTCTGAATTTTTGGAAGAACGTTCCCGACATTCGATGGAGGTGCAAACCCCGACTTTTTGGATACAAAAGCCTCTCCTATCTCAAATGGTATTTTATTGCTCATTGTAGTTAATTCATTACCTCTAATTTCAAGTTATGTCATTGTTACAGTATCCGCGTGATATGTTTAAGAGAGTTGCACTTTGATTGTAGGTACTGTTACCAAACCATTTGGCACCAAATAATGTATTAGCGGAAACTAAATGTAATGGATGATGTGTCTTCTTTGTGAAACCTGTGAAAAGGCGTAGAAATAAAGCGAGTGTCTCCCGCCGAAGCAGCCGGCGAGTGACGAGTGCGCGAGGCCTGTGCCAGTGCCGGGTGGCCGCCTCGCGCGGCGGCTGGCAGCGCTCCCCTCGGATTCATCCGAGCTCCATTGATTGAAATTACAATCTTAGGCGCTGGCCCGCCCCGACGCGTCGCCCGGGGCAATCAGGAAGCGGCGCGGCGTGGCGCGGCGCGGGGGCATGGCGCGGCGCTCGGCCGGAAGGAGGGCGCCGCGGGGGCAGCGCAGCGCTGCACAGGACCCGTTCGCCCCGCGCCGCCCCGCGCCGCCCCGCCCCGCGCCGCCCCGCGCCGCCCTGCATCGCCCCGCCCCCATCGCCCCGCCCCATCGCCCCGCCCCCATCGCCCCGCACCCATCGCCCCGCTCCCATCGCCCCGCCCCCATCGCCCCGCCCCCATCGCCCCGCCCCCATCGCCCCGCCCCGATCGCCCCGCGCCCATCGCCCCGCGCCCATCGCCCCGCGCCCATCGCCCCGCGCCCATCGCCCCGCCCCATCGCCCCGCCCCATCGTCCCGCGCCCATCGTCCCGCGCCCATCGTCCCGCGCCCATCGCCCTCACCCATCTCCCCGCGCCCATCGCCCCGCGCCCATCGCCCCGCATCGGGACTGGCCTTTACTAGGGGACTAGTGGCCTGAAGCAGAAAAACATTCTGTGCGAAATAATTGATTAATTGAGGTTAGTTTCCGTGCGCGTCAATTGTTCGGTCGCATCAAGGTCATCAGTCCCGCAAGGGTAGTGCATGTGTTATCCCGGGTGGTGGGGATGATCTTCCCCTTCTGGATGGTGAGATCCGGTACCGACCTACCGTCGGCTAACGGCGATTTCCTCTAGCAGGTATCTCTCAGCGTCGCACTGCCCCAACTGCGACAAGCTCGAAGATGCAACTGGTCTCTCGACATGTGTTGAAGGTAGTGTATGTGCGTAAGTATGATGTGAAGATAGAACAGGGAAGGGGAAGGAAATATCGCGCACGGTGCATGGTCAGTTTGTGAGAGTACTGCTCCGCCATTCGCCTAATGTTGATGAGGGAAACCATGGAAAACTACCGATCAGAACAGCCGGCCACCAGGATTCTCCTCCAGGCGGTGACTGAATTCAACCTAGCTAACTAGTGTATGACCTAGCTAACTGAATTCGATCTAACTGGTGTCAAATATCCTCCTACCGTGGGGATTGGAACCCTAGGACCTCCCGTTCAGAGCCATTGCAGTGACATCAGTTGATGCCCTGAGCCACAACCCTTACCCGCTCTATGCAACAAACCCACACAACGTTATTTTTGTTTTTTCTCTTTAAAAAAGTAGCTTTTGCACATGTAAATTCCCGCGATTGATGGTAACGCCGATAAATTCAACTGCAGCTGAATTGCCACTCACCAAACGTCGATATCCGTTGGCGTCTCCCTTGAGGTGATGTAAATAACAACACTTTAAATTCAAATACGAAGCAAATATATTGCTATAACCAGAATCAATTATCAAATGTTACCTTCTCTTCCGCGGATATATTGTTCTTTACTTGAGAACCATCGATTGATGTTTGCTGGAATACGTTTCCCAAGGTTTCGCCTAACTTCCAATATCCTTGAGTGTCTACTATTAGGGTTTTAAACCCACGTTTATATTCGCGGCCTACATTCAGGCGTCAATTGTATAGCGAACTTTCTCCACCTCCACAAACTCGCGTCCATGATAACCGACGCTACATCCCTCAATTGTGTCTTTTCACGAGTTCACCCAACTCGAACAAATGTATATTTCCATTTCGTAACACGAACTGTCTAGCGCACTCTGAGAGGGGATGGAAGCAAAGAAGTGTGGGCAGTTCTTTCATGAGAAGACTTACATGCACGCCAACAGTACCTCCCGAAGGAGTATTATTCACCTAGCCACCTTTTAGGATTGCATTATTACGGCAATCGTAAAAGAAATCGTCAGTTGAGGATCACCATAGAGTCGTAGGCATTTATTACTAATTTCTGCAATTACTATGTTCACATTTCGAGAACTTCTCGGCTTGCTGGGTGACGCTACGTCGAGGGCAGTGATGCCGAGGTTCGACCTCACTATCGTGGTCTTCTTTAGAGTTGAAGTGAACTCCGTTCACTGAGCCATTCCAGCCGCTGGAATGCTCATTCCAGCCCTGAAGAACACCGCGATGTGATAGTCGCAACGTCGGCTTCACTGCCCTCGATGCGGCATCACTCGGACAGCCGAGAGCCTTCACAAGACTCTGGCCGCGGAAGCCTACAATTGCACGTTCACATTTTCTTTGACAGCTTTCCTGTAAACCGTGTTACGATCGCGTAATTTGTATTCTAAAATATGAAGATTCCAGAGTTTGAAGTACTGCCTTGCAAATTTTGGGTTTCATCTCGTAGAATATGAAGTTTCCTCACTTCAACAATGCGAGAAGTAATCATTTTGAGTTATCTAGGATATGACTTGGATTGTCGCTATTTTATTCAATAAATATACTACTCTCTTTCAGAAATTAAAAAATATTAACTTTTTTCAAGAACGGCTCCAAATGTTTAAATGAAAATTAGCATTTAGGTCTATGTTTTACTCTTCAGTAATATTCTTAAAGCCAAGTTTCAATTCTACGAATAGGAAACTGAAATATCGAGAATACGTAAAAAAAATTGTTTTAGGCAGCTGGAAAAGGGCAGCTGGTTGGGGCAAAACTGGAAAGTTAGCCCAGACTAGAGAGCCTGGGAAACCAAGTAGTACAAGAAAGAGTACTACTTGGTTTAGTTTTTGAAATATTGTATCACAACTTGTTTCATTTTTGTGAATTGGTCGCTTTCTGCATAATGCTATTTAAATTGACGCAAGAGATTTTAAAAAAAATGCCTTTTTGTAATTTGTAATTTTATTTACATAGATAACAGGTAGTTTTAAACTGCCAACTTTCAGACAACCAATTTTTGTAGATTACAGGCTTTAATATGTCATCGATGTTTATTACAAATAAATAATTTTTTTTCGATGAGTTGTAAGACGTCTGGGATGGTGTATGTGTAGAATCTAATGCTTCGTTTGACGTAGTACGAATAACTAAAATTTTAAAACAAATGAAGAGTGCTGGGATTGAAACTATCTTCTAATATATGAAGTTGCTTTCAAAATTGTGGCCAATGGTTTCATGTGCCTTCAAATACACACCATACATTCCAAACAGTCATAATACGTCTTTGTGGTGGAGAAGTGTGGACTTGTTGGTGGACTATTTGCACAGTTTCTCTCGCGAGGGCGCTACGTGAAAGGCGCTAATTGTCCCGAAAGAAGAGTCTCTGTGAACCTGGATACATTTGAATTCAATTCTGAGAACTTGTTTTGCAGGGGGAGGGGTATCGTTCGGCTGACAAGACAGTTGAATTCTACGGCGCTTCCGGTAGGTTCTCGCTTTTCAGAAGCTGCCGTTTCACAGCTCCTCAAAATTGAGGTTGGAGCACTCAACACTTCCTTTGTCGTCACTCCCACACAGCGGCTGACCTCAAAGCTCTGCGCTTTTTGTCACTTTCCTTCGTCTGCCCCTTTGTACTCTCTGCGGTCTTTGTCATCACTTCATTTGTTCTACATGCCACTGATGTCCATAATAGAACAGTGATCAAGGCCGAAATCCTCTTGCGAATTTTTCTGAGCGTCAAGGAGAATGTTCTGTAATATGTAGATGACTCGCAAAAAAAATACGTCGGTTTGTTGTTAATTAGTGGTAGCCAGATAATATTTTGGTCTGTCGGTGAACAATAATTTTGTAAAATGTATTTAAATTAATTATTAATTCTTTTGGTTACTCTTACTGCATATCGTTCTTTTTTTTTTTAAGTTGATTAGGCCTGGAGGCAATAGATATCACGATTTTCGACGTAGTACGCTCATCTGGAAAGAGGCAACACGTGAGTACAAACTGTTTTTCCCGGCGTGGTGTTTGGTAGCAGTTCTGAGCATGGGAGTGAAGAGAATAAACTGGCCGCCTAATCTCGCGTAATAGAGGGATGCCAAAGCCACGAGCTAATTTTTTAAAGAAAGTATGGTTTGATGTGTTCTTGTACACAAGTTAACTTCAAATTTAAAAATATTTATGTGTATCACTACAAGTATTCTCGTGATTTTCCCGCTAGGCGTGGCATTTCATATAATTAAGTTTTGTTTTTTTATTTGTGTATGTTTTACATTTTCCTTCTTTCGCCTATTGGTTTTGTGAGCTAAGCACAGGCCTTTGAATGTTACTCCTACCCTAGTATTTAGCACATCGTTCACAAATATTTCTGAGATTTTTTTTGCTTCTTTTTCTATCACACTGCATGATTTTCTTCATCACCATATTGTCAATCGTCCCTTCACCGATTCTTCTCCGAATTATGTTATCACGTTTGTATATCACGCTTTTAATAAGAGCTTGTCCTGAGAATGCACTGCCGTTGGCCGGAATTTGTGACCGCCCACCACATCTCGCGCAGGTGGCGCCCCCGTGCGGGGCCTGGAGCTCGTTCCGCCAGCACATTCCTTTTGTGCAGGGGAGGAGAGGCGGTGGCTGTGCGGTTTCCCGTTGCACTCGGACCCTCCAGCCTTCTTTCTCTATTGCCGTACCCTCACGCCCCGTTTCAATTCGTTACTCACGCTCACACTCGCGTACACACACACACACACACACACACTCCACTTCAGGAGGGGTTGCTACTTTTCTCTTTAAATTCATGTGGCCTAGGGTCTGCGCAACTGCGAAATCCTTTTCTCCTCGTCTCCCAAGCACCGGCTGGCATCGCTCAGAGCCAGTGTTGCTGCGGGCTGTGCTGGATTCTGTCCGGGAGATCCGAGAGTCCCACTGCCGATGGTGGCCGATTTTTGACACTGACTTGATAACTCCGTCGAGTTCAGCCGCTGTCTAAATGGAAATTTTAGCGGGCAGCTGCTTTCTTTCGTAGTGTTCCGTGCTTGCTCCCATTAATATCGGAGGAGTGCCAGAGCATTACCCTAACATACACGTCACGGACCGCGCGCGATCTTTCCTTCTTCTTTGCCCTACCATCTGGGGAAGGAATCATAGCCACTTCCCAGAATAAAACATTCACTAATGACCATAGCATGCCTGAAAGCATCAATCATTTTACTCCAAACCATTTAACTCTAGAAGAAATGATTAGAACCGTTCCTACTTTGCAGTTAATAACTTTTTTTGTATGTCATCTCCAAAAAAAATACGCACTTGTTTATTAAGTTTGCCTTCAGTCAATGCGCGACCAACGAAAGCTTGTTGTACCTTTTCCCATTTATTTATTTGAATTTCTCTCGTTCACGTTTTTCTGTAGAGGAAAGAAGTTATTGCGCCTCTTCCCAATTTAACTACCCATGATTGTCAACTCCACTCATCCTCCCTGGCCGTCTCTACTACTTCCTTCATTTTACGACCGCCGTAAGGAGTTAATTCAATCTCATTTCAAACAATGAGTCTTCTCTTTCCTGCTCCTCATAATATCGGAACAGAGTATTGTTTCACTCTACCACCGGAGGCTCCTCCTGAGGAAAGGTGGCTCAAGGCATCAACGGACGTCACAGCAATTCCTTTTACCGGGAGGCCACATGGGTTCCAATTCAATCGCTGTCTGGAGGAGAATTCTAGCAGCCGGCCGCTCTGAACGGTCGATTTCCGTGATTTCTCCGATCAGCACCAGGCGAATACCGCAAGTCCTCTCACAAGAGGGCCACAGACCGCGCGCGAAGATTCCTTCCTCTTTCTCGTCCTTTCTTCATCCCTTAATTACACACTTAAATTACATGCAATACACTACCACACATGTCGGGAGATTAGAGCTTTTCCCGACTGTGGCGGTGCACCGCTAGTGGGAGATACCCGGTGAGGGAAAACGCTGCAAGCCGACGGATGACGCCAACCAGCGATAGAAGATCACCCTGCCATCTCCCGCAATAAAAACATGCACCACACTTACGGGAATAATGGTCATGATGTTTACGCGCCAGGAATCGTCTTTTACGGGACTACTTATAGATGTTCATGCACCAGGAATCATCATGTGTTCCGAGGCTTCTCATCGCGTGCTCGGTTCTTCCTCGCGCGCAGATCTCGCGCGTTGCTCTCTTCCCGAAGCGTCCGCCTGCCTGCCGCCGCGCGCGGCGTCCTTCCCTTCCCGCCAGAGCCACTTTTACTGTGCTGTCGACCGCGCGGCTCGCTATTAATAAACAGACTTGGGGAAGGAAATGCGCAATTTTAAGTTGCGCCGAGTTGCGGGGCCCAACTTGCAGCGCAAAGCTGTTGGGCTAGGGGGAGGCTGCGTCCGGCGAAAGCTGTGGCACCCTCCCCGCCCTGCAACACCCCCCGGCGGACAGATGCAGAGGATGAAGGTCGGCGAAGAAATCAATAATGGAATGCACAAGTAGAACCTTCACGTGTCTTCCTTGCGTATTCGCAGGCACTTTTTCATTTTTTTATTTTCTCGCCCTTACGAAAGTACTTCATAAGTAGAGAAAGTTATGTAATCCTGCACCGGAAACGGTGAATTGTCGGCATAAAAACTCTTATTACAAGGCTCTGGTAAAAAAATGTGGATAAATCCAGTTGCTAAATTTAGGGGGAAAATCCTCTTAACACATGGTGTAGCCAGAATCCATGTGTTGTGGATCTTTGATAGAGAAAAATCGATTGACAACAAAACGTCTCTCCGTGCGAGCGAGAAAGTACGTGATTTTTTTTTGTCACCATTAGTTACTTTCTCGCATACTATTTATAGAAAAAGGTTTGTGATGCTATAGCAAAAGAACAGTTATTTTTCGACAGAAAAACTCGCTTTACAGGTCCCTGATACCGAAAAAGTACGTCATTCCTGTTCTTAGATATAGTAAATTACTTCCTCTTAACTATGTAGTCAAAATCCATGTTTTCTGAGACTTATTACCGAAACATTTGATTGACGGCCAAACGCCTATCCGTCCGTCCGTCCGTCCGTCCGTCCGTCTGTCCTCTCCTTGCGTCCGTCAGCGAACAACGCGTGAGACGAAGCGGTTGGCCAGAATTTAACCAACATTGATATTTTTCCATTGATTTGCGTTTATGTCGCGTCCCCTTGGAAAGAAATGGGTATTTTGATTTTACATTTTTACATTAACACATTAAGTACCGTGATCCCCAAATGGGGGATTTTGCAATTTTTGCAACTCATATTTGCTCCTTTTGCACTAATTTGCGGGTTTTATTTCTTCAATGGGTGGAGAAACGAAACAACCAACTTTTGCTATTCCAGAATGCCAGATGTCGATTTAGCTAAAGCATTGTACACTCCTGCCAGGGTATATGCATGACTTGTGTCGGTTCAAATCTTTAACTAAAAATGTGCTTACTTTCAAATTTTTTGTTCAATTTCCCCTCTCAGATAGAGCAAAGTACGCATATAAAAATGACGCTGATTGTTATAGCAGTGAATTTCGTTGAGCTACCTTAATTTTTGAAATTTACAAAAGTTAATTTTTTTCAGGTCTTTCTACAACTGCAATATTGAATAAAGAGATTATTTTCTTTAATATAAGATCTTTAAATTACATTGTGGACATTTTTGTAAAAGTATTAATAGTTTACGCGTAATATTCTGTGCAATAAGGGCAGTTTTTAAAATAGGTTTTCTCAAACTGCTCCAATTTTTTTCTTTAATGTTTTTCCTTGAATAGTGCGATATACGCTTATGGTTCAGGTCAGATTTTTGTTGAGGTCTCTGAATTTTCGAAAATTGTAAAAGGTACCAATAAAGCGAGAAAATGTGCTGATATGTTGTGGTATCACTAGTTTAGCACTCATTATAATCAACTTCTTTCATTTCCTATGTCCATTAGTAGTATCGAACTGAAGTATGTACTAGTTATTCAAGCAAATACTTTTGCATTGTAACTGACATAATTTATTTTATCTATGCAGCAGAAATCAATTTGTTTGAAGTAAAATGTTTTCTGAACGTAACTTCCCGAGTATTGCTGATAAACCACACAGTTCGTTATTCCTGCACTTCAAAAATTGATAATAATACCATCACGCTCGCATGTATAAAGCACGCTTACTGCAATCCCATTTCCCGACGCTGGATTTCAGAAAGTGCCAAATTCGACAAGGAGTCAACGACGACTTCTGTGCGGCTTCTGTATCTAGAAACATTGAGCTAAGGGATAACAAAGATACGGTACTCGATTGAAATACCGATGGAATGCGCCCATACGATGGCGAAAAATCCGACTTGGGCAAGAGTACTTACGTGTTAATTACAGCTTCTCTCTTCGCCTCGTATTCTCTTATTTTCTCACAGGAACAGTTACTTCGCTTGAGTAATTCGACGTTAACTATGTAATACTCAAGAACTGTAATACTTGCACTCCTGGCTAATACCTTTCCTGGTCATTATGGTGTTTTATTGAGGGCGAACTCGTGTTAATTTCAAATGCTGGAACATGTTTTAATGTTCTTGGGAACGAGAAGACTTTTTTCCAATGTTGCTAATTCTTCAATTGTGTGTAATAAAGAAAAAAGTCTTTTTATGCATACGTAGAAAGTATTCTAATGCTGCGGCACAAATTTGTGATTTTTCGACAGAAAATTTAATGCTGTAGGACCCTACCATCGGGTTGTCACCGCCAGAGCCTAAACTGTTGAGACTTTGCGAGTTGAAAACAGATATTTCTATTTTGAGGTGTACTTTGCAGTAAGCCTCGAAAACATTTTCAAACTTTAGCTTAGATAGATAGTAAAACAATTCGAAATAATTCATTTGAAATTGAGTCCCTACATAAGTATTAAAATACGAGAACAAATATGTTATTCTTTCAGTATTCCACAAATGAACCATTATAATTAATACACTGTATCTCGGAAACATTTGATTTTGTCGAAATAAACACACTATTTATCCAAACCTCTTAGCATGCTAACCGATTTCTAACTCTCTTCATTTTCCAATTGCGTGCGCGCGAAGACACAAAATGCACCATTTCCTTAATATGTACAAACTTTTCAAAATGTTATAAGACACAATATTTAGAGAACATTCCATTTAACATTTCATTCATCGCTGTCTCGTTTGCGGTGCTAGCTCCGCGTTGGCCGATCGTCCGACAAACCGGCAACCAGATGGAGGAGTACTTCATGTATAAGCGCGTGTGCCCTGAAGGTCGGAGTAAGACGGCCGAAATCTTGGCAACGTCATACGCTGTTTTTTTGACGTAAAATAAATAAATAATAAATAACTATGGATAGGACGTGGGGTCTTCCAGACAGCCAAGTGTCTACTGACGGAAGCCTTCGCTTTCATTTTCGTCGATTGCTTGCGGGCGTATGAAATGTGCTTGTCGTAAAAGAAGGCAAGAAACTTAATTTATCTGTGAAAGTTGCAATGCAATGAAGCACGCTAATTTGTAGCATGACATAATATAAATACATTTATTGTCCCTCAACGTTTTATAAATTATTCTATTGTTATTACGCAGTTGCAACTTCCATTAGCGTTTAGGACTCATTAGAGCACGTGTTTTATGCTACGAAGCTGTACATTCTATATTCCATTTTGTGGCTTAATGGAAATTGGCCGCACTAAAGCGAGGCGATGAAATATAGAGCTTGACTTCTAAACATAGCGGAACTGTGTTAATGACCCTTCTCACATTATCACTTTTTGGGGTAAAGAAGTCACTGCTCTCCATTAAAGAAGACCTTTCACAAATATCAAAATGTATTAAGAAAGTAGTTAATCTCACTTGGCCTCATTACTAGAAGCGTTAGTGTAAGTAGAGTTAGGTATTTCTTTATTAAATACTCTGCCGTGTGTAGAGTATTCATCGAGGACATCAAAGGCCAGCTTCTCTCCGCGAGCAAAGAGTACGTCTTCCGCGGCGGTGAGTGTCAGCCAAGAGAAGCGGAACTGGGAGGCGGCCTGGCGGAAGACGGCTCTAGACTCTCGCTCGTTGACAAGAGGTGCTTCTGTTCTGATTGTTCACTGTCGTGCGCAAATGTACACGCTTTATTTAGGACAAATTAAGTTTTTCTCACACGATAAAATTGTGAATTTTTTTAAAAGAAATAAACATCCCAATGGATTTGGCAAGAAACTTTATTATTATTATTATTATTATTATTATTATTATTATTATTATTTATTGTTATTGTTGAAATATGTTTGCGATAAGTCATTCCAATGAGAATCCAAAACTGTTCTTGCTTCTCGAATTTTTTATTATTTAATACTTTTTATATAATAAAATTGAAGTGTGCGTCAACTGATGCAAATAAGTGTGAATGATTCAAAATTGTATATTACGCATCGTTTATGTTTATTTATAGTAAAATGTTATTAATACAAAGCAAGATAGATTTCGTTCAAAATTCGTCTAAAATAATGATAATTCCTTGTCACAACTTCTCTCCAATGTGGAAATGAAGCATCTTTCACGTAAATTTGTAATTTTTTAAAACTCACTTTCAGGTAAATCCCAAAATCGAAATATATACTGCAGTTTGGTATCATAGCAATGTTCTATGTGTGAACAAATTTCAAAATGTTATGTGGTCTTCCAACAGTGATATTACAGTTAAAAATTTGGAAAAAAAGTCTAATTTTTAATAAAAAAGTCTAATAAACAAATTCTAATTTTTCGGAGGGTGTAATTGCGGTTTCTCGCTGCAGGATTCCGTAACTCTCTCTGTTGTACGTACGTAGTGTGCGAGGAAGTGCCGAGCAGGCGCGGCCCTCCGTCCGTTGGAGGGCGGGGAGTGGGGCGAGGGGGCGGGGCTCGGCAGGTCGCGCGCGGCCGCCGGCGGTGACCTCCGACCTTCTCTCAGATCAATCTCGAGCGGAGGGTTCGCGGCGCTGCGCCCTGCACCTCGCCTCGCCTCGCCTCGCGCTGTTCATTGGCGCCTCGTTGCATTGAAATCTCATCTTCTGGGGGTGGAGTCATCCGAGGGGCCTACCCCATGCAGGGCCACGCTACGTCCACTCCATATGAGTTTCACGGGCATGCGACGTTTTTACTACTTTGCACCGCTGTCCGCTGATGGCTTCCGTCACTCACCGACTCCTGCAGGCCTTCAAAGTCAGTTCTACCTAACCTCGGCATCGCACTTCTCGAACTTCACATTTCACGAGCCAGTTTGAAAATAGAGTTTTGCTTTCCTTATGGGCTTCACATCGTGAATTGTGTATTAAAATCCACTCAACAGATCGAAGATCTGACCATTTGATGAACCGTTATAGTTAATGTAAATCCCCCAAAAGTTATATTATCTGTTGAATTTTCCTAAGAGTATTTTTCGACTCGTTTAGCCATAAATTGCCATTCATAAATTTGTTCACACCTCATGCCTCAATTAACGAAAGACTTGATCTGAAGCATTGAGATTTCACCTTTATAAGCTCTTTTAGCTTTTCAGGCCGTTTGCTGCCGCGACAGGGTGGGTGGGAAAGGTCGGGCGAGGAAGAACGGGGCGTGGCGTGGCAGTGTTCCTTCGCGCCGGGCAAGGGCGAGAGGCCCCGTGCCGTCGCTTTTGACTGGAAAAAAGCCAATTACGTTTCCGGGCGGGGCGGAAGGGCGGCCCTTTGAAGTGAGCAAGTCCATGCGGGCGCCGCGCCGCCCCGGGCGCCCATGCAAATAGGCCGCGCGCCGCCCCCACCTCTGGGAGGACGTTGCACAGGGCGCCCAGCGCCACCCGATGGCGACGTCCTTAAGGCTGCCTTCACAGGAGCCACTTGGTGGCCCACCTAGAAGCGGCCGAGCCCTTGACGTGCAGCCACTGACCGCGAGAGAGGAAGGATCCGTGAGTCACACCACTGTGGGCTCCGTGAGCCAAAAAACAGCTAGCAGTTAAAAACCTGTTCAGTGGCGCATTCCAGTGATCTAGTTTGAAGCCTGGCTATTAGAGTGCCTGCACATGGAGCCACTTTGTGGCGCCACCTAGAAGCGGCCGAGCCCTTGACGTGCAGCCACCGACCGCGAGAGAGGAAGGATGCGTGAGTCACTCGACTGTGGGCTCCGTGGCCAAAAACAGCTAGCAGCTAAAAACCTGTTAGTGGCGCATCCAGTGATCTAGTTTGAAGGCTGGCTATTAGAGTGCCTTCACATGGAGCCACTTGGTGGCGCCACCTAGAAGCGGCCGAGCCCTTGACGTGCAGCCACTGACCGCGAGAGGAAGGATCCGTGAGTCACACCACTGTGGGCTCCGTGAGCCAAAAAACAGCTAGCAGTTAAAAACCTGTTCAGTGGCGCATTCCAGTGATCTAGTTTGAAGGCTGGCTATTAGAGTGCCTTCACATGGAGCCACTTGTGGCGCCACCTAGAAGCGGCCGAGCCCTTGACGTGCAGCCACCGACCGCGAGAGAGGAAGGATGCGTGAGTCACTCGACTGTGGGCTCCGTCGGCCAAAAAGCAGCTAGCAGCTACAAACCTGTGGCGCATCCCAGTGATCTAGTTTGAAGGCTGGCTATTAGAGTGCCTTCACATGGAGCCACTTGGTGGCGCCACCTAGAAGCGGCCGAGCCCTTGACGTGCAGCCACCGACCGCGAGAGAGGAAGGATGCGTGAGTCACTCGACTGTGGGCTCCGTCGGCCAAAAAGCAGCTAGCAGCTACAAACTGGCTATTAGAGTGCCTTCACATGGAGCCACTTGGTGGCGCCACCTAGAAGCGGCCGAGCCCTTGACGTGCAGCCACCGACCGCGAGAGAGGAAGGATCCGTGAGTCACACCACTGTGGGCTCCGTGAGCCAAAAAACAGCTAGCAGTTAAAAACCTGTTCAGTGGCGCATTCCAGTGATCTTGTTTGAAGGCTGGCTATTAGAGTGCCTTCACATGGAGCCACTTGGTGGCGCCACCGAGAAGCGGCAGAGCCCTTCTCTTACAGCCACGGTCGAGCAACACAGCGCGAACGAGGAAAGATTCGTGATTCATACCGCTGTAGGCTCCGGCGGCCGAAGGGAAGCCAGCAGGTGAAAACCGGTTCAGTGGGTGTCCTAATATAGTGCGAAGGCTATCTTTTAGGGGTTCCTTATCATAGAGCCTCTCGGTGGCGCCGCCAACAAGTGGCAGAACCCGTCCCACACAGCCACCGCCGGCCGCCACCGACCGCGACAAGGGAAGGTTTCGTAAGTCACACCGCTTCGGCAAAGGCCGATGGCAGCAGGCAAAGACCGGTTCAGTTGCGCGTCTCGTGTGCATGCTGCCATGTACATGTGCTTTCCGCTTCGCTTCTACGCTGCTGGTGGCGGGAGTCTGCTAGCGATCGTCGTAGCAGCGACTCCGCCACTCGTCTCTGAAGGCCTCCATTTAAACGAATACTTAACCAGCAGACGCGCCACTCGGAAGCAGTGCCGAGTGGCGCCGTGTGAAGGGGCCGTAAGTGTTGTGGTGCTGTTGCAGGCATACGGGCGGGAAAATCAGGAACCGGGTTGTTGCCCGGCATCAGCTAGTGTGATAGAAAAAGCCCGATGACGTCACGCAGAGCAAGGCAGTTCGTGTCGTGTGATGCGCGAAAATGCTGGCCACTCAATCTGTAGAGAGATGCGCAGCGCCGAGCAGCAGCCTTGGTAGTGTTCCATAGACATGCGGCTGCGGAGGTATAAAGGTTTGTGTATCGGGCTATTTTACCCAAGTCTGCGGTTTCAAACTCGATCGAACCCTGGATTTTGAAGGGCAAAGAAATCCTTCGTATGCTTTCCTTCCGGGGAATAAAGCCAGATGGCGTTCGCATGTTGTAGATTAACGTACGCCAGAGATCCTCAAGCCTATAGGAAACGTCTGAGCTGAATTTACAAAAATCGCCTCTTTCGTTGTCCGAGTTATGCCTTCTTTCTCCGCAATTGGTGAAAGTAGCGTAACGAAATTTGCGTTGTCAGATGGAAGAACAGGCCTGACGGCTTCCGTTGCGTGAAGTAAAATAAGGCATCATTTATTTATTTATTTATTTTACGTCAAAAAACAGTTAAAAACTGCGTATGACGTGCTATGGGGAAAAGTGAATTGTGTGCACATTTTCAAAATTCTGTGATCCCTACACTAAGTCATATACTACTTAAATTTTGAATTTTGAAAGGGAAAAAAAACTCCCATGTATAAAATATATTTTCAAGGATAAATAAGCAATAAATTTTGAATTTTGAAAGGGAGCAAAAAAACAAAAAAACTCCCATATAATAAAATCTATTTTCAAGGATAAATAAGCAATAAATTTTGAATTTTGAAATTTTGAAATTGAATTGAATTGAATCGAATCGAATACACTGTTCCTAATCTGGTGTCTATGTAGCAGTCTCGCACTAGAAAATTAGGTAACTGTAAACGGAAGGCGCAACTCGAAGGCAAAATCGAACTCTCTCTCTCTCTCTCTCTCTCTCTCTCTCTCTCTCTCTTATATATATATATATATATATATATATATATATATATATATTTTTTATATAAATTATAAACACTTGTTAATTCCGCAAAAACCGTCGATTATCATTATGTTATTTGAATTTAAAACTCCATATAGGCCAATCAACATATAGGGAAAGGGTAAAAATCGTGTAATTAAGACTCTTTGGACTAAAAGGGGTTACATCACTTACATAGAACATCAAGCTGCAACATTTATGAACAAATACTTAATTACTTCTACTTCTTAGAGATTGTTTAACGTTCAGTTACTTAAATTACTCCACCTACACCCCAACCCTCAGAGAAGCCTCTGAGCTAAAATCAAAATATCCTGTTTCGTCGCCCGAATGATACTTTCTTTCTCCGCTAGATGGTGTAAGGAGCGTGGTGAAAATTACATGTTGAGATCGAAGAGGGGTCGTGATGACTTGAGTCTCGCCACGTAAAGTAGGCAAAACTTAATTTAATTTAATATACATGTGTTTTCCCCAGTTTGTAAATCTACCTACTTTTTCTGAATATTCTACAATGACCCCTGTACATATCACGCGTTATCTACTTGTTTCCACGTCGCACCTGCGTGTAGGTGTACACTTCCGACTCCACTGCGGAAGTATGTGGCGCGAGTGCTTTTACTGCGCAACTCAGAAATAGAAATGCCACTGGAAGTTGTGTGTACATTTCCACGTAGGAGTACGTGTAAGATGATCTTCCATTTCGGATGAGGGGTGAACGCTCGCATAAGTAATGGAGATTAGCCCTAGTGTTCGGGTTTCACTGGCGCCTGAGAGACCTCCGGCCGAGCGCTGCATTTGCAGCTTCCCCTCGCTCCCCTCCCCTCCCTCCTCTTCCCCCTTTCCTTCCCTCGCCCACCTTCCCACTTCCTCCACTCCCTCTCCCTACCTACCGCCACCTTCACCTTCCCTCCCCATCCCTCCCGCCCTACATCATCTTCTCTCCTCTTCCTTCCTCGTTCCCTCTTCTTCATTCTTCTCTCCTTCCTCCTCCTACTTCCCACCACTTCCTCCTCGATTCTCTGCTTCCCTTCACAGGGAGCAGTGGCTCAGTGCATCAACTGCGGCCATTGCAGTGCCTCTGACTGGGAGGTCCTATGTGCGAGTACTGACGGCGGCCGGATTTTCGCCACTAACTTTTCAGCTGGGTACAATTTAGTCGCTGTCTGGAGAAGAACTCTAGCAACTGGCTGCTCTAATCGGTAGTTTCCTGATATTTCTCCGATAAATACCAGGCGAAAGCCGGAGCAGTACCATTGCAAACGGGCCACAGACCGCGTTCTTTCCTTTCTCTTCCTTGTCCTATTCTCACCCCCCCACCCACACACACACACACTAACATGCACTACACTACCACATGCTGGGAGACCGGTCGGGGGCTTAGAACTTGTCCCGGCTGTGGCGGTGCCCCGCTGGTGGCAGATACCTGGTTGAGGAAAAAACCAGCTAGTAGACGGTAGGTAGGCACCGGATCTTGCGATCCAGTGGGGGAAGATCACAGCCATCTCCCGATGACAAAACATGCACTACACTTACGGGAATAACGACCTCTTTAGTTGGCGCGCCCTGAATCACTAACAATCAATCAATATCCTTCCCTCCTCTTCTGTCCTCCGTACCTCCCCTCCTCCTACCCTCTCCCCTTTCACTCTCGCGCTCCCCGTCCCCCTTCCATTCCCTCACCTTTCCTTTCCCCGGGGCCGAGCGCAGAAGGAGCGCTGTTCTCGAGGTTCGCCGCAGCAGTCGCGATGGCGCTTGCGTTGTGACCCCGTCTCCGCTTACCCTCCGCGCCCGCCCCCCTCCTGGCCGCCCCACTCTTTTCTACCCTGGCTCGCCTATCCCCGTCCCGCCCCGCCCCGCTCAAACACGGTGACAGCCGCCTAGGGTTGCCACTGTTAGAGCTGTTAACTCAGGAACATAATTAGAAATAATTTAAATGCGATTATTAGCTGTTATTACCCGCGTGGTTTGCTAATTACGTTATTAAAATAGTAACATCCATCACATACAACGCAAGTTTACATTTAACGTATGTTTAAACAGGTCTAAAACAAATTAAACTTGTTCTTCCCAGTGTACTTGGAATTGATCTTGCTGCTCATAAAATGCCAGTTATCTGATAGTTGTCTAAAATTCAATGCACGTCACTTTCGTGATTATTGATTTCATCAAAAAAAATTATTCCCATATACGTACGTATAAGCAGAATGTAAAGATATATGTAATGGTGCGTAATATAGAGTTATGAAATACTACGAAAAATCGATTTCGAGGTCACAACGGATATACATGTTTTGAGGTGCCCTGAAACCGAAACAGTGCATTTTACAAAACGTCCATCCTCCGTCAATCCGTCCATCACTCTGTCCGCTCGTGTGACTGTCTATCCGTCCGTCTGTCTTTCTGTCCGTTCGCCTGACTATCCATCTGTGTCTCCGTTCGTCTGTCTGTCTTCTGTCTATCTGTCTGTCTGTCTTCTGTCTGTCTATCTGTCTGTCTGTCTGTCTGTCTGTCCGTCTATCTCCGTCTGTCCGCCTGCGTGACCGTCTGTCCGCCTGCGTGACCGTCTGTCCGCCTGCGTGACCGTCTGTCCGTCTTACATAGCTAGGCCCAATGCAGCCGCTACCTGGAGGAGCGTTGCTCTGATCAACACCAGGCGAAAGGTACAGCAAGACCCTAACAAATCGGTCACGGACCGCCCGCAATCTTTTTTTAAAGTCCGTTTTTAAGTACTAGATCATGTAGTGTCCTCTTTGATCGTTTTACATTGGGGTAACTGTTGGGAGAACTCGATACATAAGGAAACATAAACACACATATACGTCCATGCCCGAGGCAGGATTCGATCCCGCGACTCTTCGAGCCGAGGCAACTACTGCCCTACAGCCTTAACCCGCAATCTTTTCGTCCTCTTCCTTGTGCTATCCTCACCCCTTACTTACACACACACACGCACACACTTACATGCACTACACACGACTGGACCACCTGGGAGCACAGTGCTGGGCCCGGCTGGGTTGGTGGCTCCGCTGGTGGGAGATAGCTGTTTAGGGAAAATCCCTGCACGCCGACAGAGGTCAGCGCCGGATCTCGCCAGCCAGCGAGGTAAGATCACCATCATCTCCCGCGATAAATCCTGCGCTACACTTACGGGACTAATGATATCAGTTGACGCGCCCGAAATCACCAATCATACGATATGACCTGGTGGGTGCGTCAGGCGTCATGCTGAGATGAGGTTGAGGTGAGACTACAGACCTAATTCCGATTCAAGAGAACAGGAAACTATATTAACGAGAAATTATCTGCCTTTTAGTGTCCCATTAGTCACATATTATATTTTTATCGTGTTCATTACATATTAATGGATTTTTTTGTTACATTTTTTTCGGATTCCTGTTATAACTTGTGTCGAGGGAAAGTCTTAGTAACTTCTGGTTATCAAAGCATCAATGAAACTATAGTGTCTGGCTTGCTGCAAGAACCAATGTTCTTCTCCAAAATTGGCGAAGGTTAAAAGGTGGATTTTCAATTGAAAGATCAATGTTTGCGTTTCATCATATGTAGTGGATACTGGTAAATATTCGAACTGCAATATGTCAAGGAACGAGTATCCGTAATATTACCACAGTTGCATATTTTTTTAGCTACATTGATTAAATTTGTTAGGTTATGTACGATATACATAAGTACGTCATGAATACTATTGTTTCGTGTTGTGTGATATGTCTATGAAATGATTTTTGGAGCATTGCACCATTAAATTCGGTGTGTATGTGTGTGTAATTGTGAGCATGCACTCATTGTGTTATTTGGAATAATTTAGCAATTCAGTACGTTGTTCCCGAATTCTAACCGTTAACGGTTGTGTTTTACATTTTCTAATAGCGATTAATTTTGCAGCGTTGTTGAGATGCGGTAATCGATAATCTTGCTAATGCAACAAGCTTTGTCTGCACAAGTGTCACATGCTCTAAAGAATGTGAGTTGAACACAAAATTATAATTGTGTATTCGAGTGGTATAAAATTCTTCGTGATGTTTATAACGTTTCAATGAATATACACCATTGTGAAAATAGTGTAGATATGAGAAAGATCGAAAGTTATGTTAGTGGTACATGCGTTGTTGAAGCCACAAACGAATGTTATGATTACAGTTCGTTAAATTATTTACCGTGTGAATTGAGTAGTGACCGAAAATATTTGTTTCCTTTTCTTTCTGCCATTCAAGCACACTTTGGATTCTTAGATCATTACCGTAACACAATTACCACCACCCTTACCAGATGTTGGCAGTGATTGCAACAAATTGAGTGATTCCATAAGCTCAACAACTGCACCACGGTCCAATGATTCTTTGGTAGAGCACCGGAGGCGTCCACCGCCATTAGAATCAGTGTTGACTCAGCGCTGTTTTCTCCTGTTGCAGAGCGAGCGCTGCAGTGTTGCGCGTCCACATTCAACCCGCTGCGAGGCCCGCCCGTTCCCACACGTGAGTACCCCTGCTCAGACATCGATCGATAAAACATCGATCTTCAAAATTAAAACATCGATGTTAATACACCGATTAAAAACCAGCGATGCTTTGAAACATAGATTTGTTAATGCTGGTTGAGTAACCTGAGTGGTTGAGTAACTTGAGTGGTTAGGCGGAAGAGCAGGCCCTATGGCCTGAGCCTCGCCATTAATAAAGACATTATTATTATTATTATTATTATTATTATTATTATTATTATAACCTCTAACATTAAATTTGCCAACAACAAAATTTAATTTGACAGTGTCCGTGTTTATGAATTATAATTGATGTTTGAAAATAAAGTTCAAAATTAAAACGAGGGGCAAAAGTAACCCTGAAGCCCAGGATCATCTCAAAGGGATCAGTCTTCATGTCGGCAAAGGTACGGGGCAGTTGGTGCGAAATTCGACGAAAAAGTGTCAGGGCATCGTGGGCATTTCAAGCAAGAAATAATTTCCTCGATGAATGTAGTACGAACTGCATTCGTTTTGTTTCGAACACACGAAGTATGTTACTATCAGATTTGTTTAACTTTTACAATATTGTGTTAATAAAATTTTTTATTCACAAATCCCCGAAAACGCAAAAACATCGAGACAAAACATCGATGTTAAAAAAACTATATTGTAATATATCATGTTTAAACGTCGATTTTCCTACAAAAATACCGGGAGATGTAGCTCAACAATTCAACTGATGTCACTGCAGTGTCTTTGCCCCGAAGGTTCTAGGTTCGGGTCCCGACGGCGGCACGATTTTCTACACTAGCTGTTCAGCTAGGTCGAATTCAGTCGCTGTCTGGAGGAGAATTGTAACGGCAGGCTGCTCTGATCGGTTGGTTTCCGTGGTTTCTCCTATCAACACTAGGGAATGCCGGAGCAGTACCCTAACCAACGGGCCTCGGACCCGCGCGATCTTTCCTTCATTTTCGTTTTGAAAACATCGACATGGATGTCGCATTCCTGCTGCGAGGCGGTGGCGATTGCCCGACATATCCACTTGGCAGTGCCACCGGTGCATCCCTCCCCCATACACAACACAATCTCTTCTAAAAATTCAACTCTTTTAAAAAGGACGTGTGCATTTTTTTTAAGGAAATAGTTTATGCATAATTTTTGATTGAAATGTATGCAATATATAAAAGAGATCATTTTCTCAAAAACAGCTCTAAAATTTTTATCCGTTTTTCTACCGATAGAAGAAGGAATGATTAAAGGAAATGCGCAAGTCTCATTTTCGTCGAACTCTCAATTTTCGAAAATTGCAAATTTAGGAATAATGTGAGAAATTTCACGCTGTTGTGGAAATAGTTCAAAAATATTTCTCACTTTGTTAATACCTATTTTACTGACGTTTTTAATACATTGAGAAGTGCTTGAAATGATTTCCAATGAAGTTGCTCGAAAATTCAAAAAACATTTAGTGGAAATGAGTTCAAAATTGCGCAATTTTAGATATTCACTAAGGATATTCTTTCAAAAACGGCTCTGAATTTTTCAACGAAAATGTGCATATAGAATCAGGTTTTACTCTTATAATATTCTTACACTTGTATTTTAAATGTATCGTTAGGGGACCAAAAAATTGAGAATGTGTGAAACAGTGTCCTTTTAGGCGTCAAAAGAAGGCAACTAAGAAGTGGTGGGCCAAACCGAGAAGCTATCCCAGGTTAAGGAGATTAGAAAACCTATCTTGCCCGAAAAGGTCTGTGCCATTCTGTTGCCTCACTAGTTTAATTGAATCGTTTATTTCAGAAACCCGCCAAAGGCGAAAATCTAAAAACCGGTGTGGCAGAAGGAATATTACTCCATGTAGATAGATATTGTTTTGTGCTTATTTAAAATTAAGAATAATGAAAATAGTCATTTATCAACTGTTTTAATATAAACGTGTTTTGAAATCAGAAAAACTGGGACACTTTTTCCCAGTTTTCTCGAAATGAGAAATTTGGCATTTGAATGGTTTCTGAAATAAACGATTCTACTTTTATTCGGTGCGCTGTGCTCCTCACGGACGGGGCCCCGAAGAATCTGCTAATTTTTTGCTTGAAAGTAAATCTACTCTGCCCCTCCCAACGAATTCTACTGCTGTCGGAAAATTGAGCACTACATCCGTTTCTTTGAAGTTGATTTCGATTGATAAGGAAGGGCGTCTGGTTTCGGCTCTTGTCCAAAGAGAATCTTCTATTGTGTTGTTTCGTCGTGAACTTCTTTATTATTTTAAGTTACTGACGCAGGGTGCGGTGAATTTTCCCACTTTCGATGTCTTCCATCATTAGAGCCTTCATACGTGTACTATGTTGTGCTATTTCATCGCAACCATTTCTCTGTATAAACTGTTCAAAGGGATTCTCACTGTGAACAAAGAACTCAAGGTAAACCTTCGTTTGTTACTTCAAGCGCAATGAACTGCTCAAGAAATTACTTTTAAATAATTTCCGTGGTAGTGGTAGCAGATATCTTGCGGTACTTCATAATGTCAGTTAGGAAATAATCAACCACACTTTTCCCATCGTCAGTTCCCATTGAAGATAAGAAACTGTTTCCCGAATATTAGTTTTGGGTGTTTTCATAAATATTAAAACTGTTATTGTTGTGGTTGATTATTTCATAACTCACGTAACTATATTTTTATATGGTTATAACTTTTTTACCTGTGAAAATGTGTTAATACGGTAAGTGAGCAGTGAAACCTCAAGAAGAATCTTTTCCGTTGGATTTGGCGAAAACTATTTTCAGAATTTTTAATTAAGATATCCGTGTGTATGGTACAATTTTAGGCGTTAATGTTTCACTTCCTAAAAACCGAAGAAGAGACTTTGTATTTCAAGCAGTGCAGTTCTACCTTATTCTTGTGTGGTTTGTCATGCAGGTCCCCTTCCCCGTTTCCGGGAAGTCTGTGGCTGCACACATCCTGTGGTTTTTAAGTGGCTATAATGCGTTAACGGAAATAAACATGATAACGCCCCTATAGTGTTTATTTGCATATCTTTGTCATTTGATTCAATAAAATGGTTTCATTTTGCCAGTGCGATAAGGTTCTTTTTTTTTTTTTTTTTTTAATTTATTTTATCCGATCGACCATATGGCCTTACAGAAGTGAGAACATTATTTATTAATTAACATTATGGAAACTTCCTAAAGTTTTTTCGAGTGTTCTTACTCGGCAAGTAATATATAATATTGTAATTTGATTTTATTTTTTATTAGCTGTGGAAAGATTTTTGAGTAAGGATTGGTATAGGTATAAAGGTTTGAAAGATTTTGTTGATTTTGTTTTTAAGGCGGTTTGAAAATGTCTTTAGAAATCTAGATTTGATTCGGTTTGGGGAGTTTGCCTGTTGTCCTAGTTGGCTGTACTTGGGCAGGATGGTAAGAGATTGAAAAATTTGGAGGATAAGTTGATCAGATGATCAGTGAATTGATGGTATTTGGAGTTCATAATGAATTTGTTTATTAGGTATAATCCATGATGCATTGATGAGTCTTCTGAAAAATTTGTTTTGGAAAGTTTGTAAAGCGTTTATATTACTGGGTGCAACGTTTATCCAGGCTGGACAGGCATATGTCAAGGTGGGTCTGATAATACTTTTGTAGAGGAGCAATTTAGTTTCAACTTTTAAAGTGGATGAGGAATTAATAAGTGGATATAGTTTGACTGCTTTTGCTGTTGCTTTTTGTAATACTGCCTTAATGTGTTGCTTCCATGTTAAACGTCTATCTATTAGTACTCCCAGATATTTTGTGGGTGTGGAATTGTTTAACCAGGGGAGTTGTGAATTATTTATTTTTAAAGGTGGAGGGGTTTTTGGGTTTCGGAGGGTGAAAATCTTTGTTTGTGTTTTTGTGGATTTATCTTGAGTCGCCATTTATGGAACCAGGTGGTGAGAGTGAAGGTGGGATTGAATATGGTCATATGCTAATAGAATGTTTTGATGAGATGAGAATAATGCTGTATCATCTGCATATAAGGTTATGTTAGAATCTGATGATGTGGGATGATCTGCTGTATAGATATTGAAAAGAATGGGAGCAAGTACAGATCCTTGAGGGACACCTGCAAGAATGCTGTGTGTGTTGGAAAGAATGTGGTTTACTTTGACCTGAAAAGTTCTATTTGTAAGATAACTGTGAATAATTTTTTGAAGATAATCAGGAGTACCTAGTTGGTGAATTTTATAAAGTAAACCTTGATGCCAAATGCTGTCAAATGCTTTAGTTATGTCTAAAAAGACTGCTATTGTGTGCTCTTTTGAATGGAAACTATTTGCTATATGTTCGACTAGACGTAATAGAGGGTGATTTGTTGAATGATTTGGTTTGAAACCAAATTGTGTTTTTGGTATGGTGTCATTTGAGTTTAAGAAATGAACTAGGCGACTGAGAATTAATTTTTCAAAAATTTTAGCTATTGTTGGGAGCAGACTAATAGGCCTGTAATTTGAAGGGTCGTTAGGATTAGTTTTGGTTTATTGATTGGTAATATAATAGCGTGTTTCAAGTTTGAGGGAAGCAGCCAATTCGGAGTGCAGCATTGAAGGTGGCTGTTATGGCTGCAATGCAGCTGAAGGGAAGTTGTTTAAGTGTTTGGTTTGTAATGTTGTCGTGTCCGGGTGATTTTTTGTTTTTCAGCTGTTTGATGATTTTTTGGGTTTCTACTGGGGAGATGAAATGAATAGGGTGTGGAACTGTGGCGTGTGATTGTTTCATAAATTCTGTTATTTCTGTATTGAATTGCTGGTTAAGTATTTAATAGTTTGCCATTGCTGTCGAGAGTTTGGGTGGAGTTGTTGAAGATGCTGCTGGAATTTGACATGTTTGTGATTGGTAATCATGATTTTAATTTCTTTGGTAAGTTTGTTTAGTTTTTTTGTCGTGTGCGTTTCGGTTTAAAATCCATTTGCGTCTAATGGCCCGTTTGGTTTTAATGTGATTTATGATATAATATGGAAGTGCATCAGCATTTGGTTTGTTAGTTGTAATGTGAGGAGTAGTTGATTCGGAGTGAGCTTTTGTGATTGTTTGAATGATATTCATGATTGAGTTGTTGAGATCATCATTATTTTGTATACGAGTTGGAAAGATTATTTTTGAGCTAATTAACATTTTAAAATAGTTCCAATTGGTATAACCTTTTATTTTGGTGTTTTGATGGTGAATAGTGTCATTTGATATGTCAATGGTAATTTTAATAGGTAGGTGATCTGAGTCTAATTCTGCTATTACTATTTGTTGAATTGTTTGGTAGAAATTTTTAGTTATAACTAAATCGAGTATATCAGGGGGTACATTTGTTTTTAAAAATTAATTAATAGTTTTTCTGTGAATTCGTTGAGTTACATCCCCAGGCTTGATTTTTGCAGTTGAGATCACCAAAAATTAAAGTTGAAGTGTTTGTAGAAAATATTTCATTAAGTTCATTAGTAGGAAATTTTTGGTTTGGTGGTCTGTAGGCGGCAATGATATTTATTGGTCCGTTATTGGTATAAATTTGGATTGCTACAGTTTCAAGGTTATTAGTTGTAGGTGAATGAATTTGTGAGTGTTTTAGTTTACTATTAATAGCTATTGCTGTCCTCCAGAGGCAATTAGTCTGGACCTGTCACTTCTATATATTTTGTAGCCGTATAACTTTAGCTTTTCTTTTGGAACAAGATGGGTTTCACTGATGCAGGCAACGTGAATGTTATGATGGTGTAAGAAGTGGTGAAAGAGAGTATCCTGTTTTTTAATACCGTTAGCATTGAAGTTAAGAATAGTTAAACTCTTTGGATTATCCATTTTGGATTGTTGGATTGGTAGGGTGATATTGCTAATAGGCAGGGGATATAAGTTAGTAGTAAATATTGAGGTTCTTAAATTTATTGATTTTATCGCTTTCATGAAGGATTGTAGAACACGCAGAAAAATTTTAGGAAGTTTTGTAATTTTTCCAAATATAGAACATAAATTCTTCACTGTTATCATAGATCTATATTTAAGATAAGTGAACTTGTTGGAAAAGAGGAAACTGTGTTGGAGTGATTAGAAAGTATGTTTATTGCGGTTGTATTATCCATGTTGATTGATTGACGACAAAAGATTTTGAATTTGGGGCATTAGCGTTGACAGAACTTGGGTAACTACTTTTGTAATAATGTTAGTTAGTAAATTTTCTAGGTTACTTGTGTGGTTATTCCATTGATTAGTTGAGGCGTTAATTGGGGTGTAATTTGCAATATTTTGGGCTAGTGGGAAGTGGAGGAAAATGTTGACTAAAGTTTGTGTGTGTAAAATCAGCATTGGTGGGAACCGAGTGATTAAATGTATTCATTTTAGGAGGTAGTTTATTATTTGTGTTTCGAGAGTTGTAATTTACGGTTTTGTTCAAGTTTTGGCATAATTTTTTGTATGTAGGACATCCTTTATAATTAGCTGTGTGGTTCTGAAAACAATTAACACATTTGGGAGTTGCTTCATTTTGGGTAGTTTACATTCTGAGTAATGATGATTACCTATGCATCTGACGCATCTTGGGCTGAGCCGCAGTTAGCTTGTGAGTGGCCATAACGCTGACATTTTTACATTGTATTGGACCCTGTGTATTAGTTCTAATATATACTTTAATTCTACAATAATATAGCTCACTAAGATTTAATATTTGTCTGGATTCTTCATTGTCAATAAGATCTACTGCCACTGTTTGCATAGGTGTTTTATCTTTGTTGTAAAGTCTGGTGCACTTTAATACTGAAAAGTTTTTAGATTTGAGTTCGTTTATAATATCTTCGTCTTTGAAGTACGTGGAACATCCTTGAGAACAACTGCAAATTTTTTGACTGTAGGGTCCCTATAGGAGTGGAATTGTACATTGTTTTGATCACAGAAATGTCTGAAATCACGAAAGTCTTTAATTTCTTGGAAAAATATTTTAATATTGTTATTTTCAGTTTTTGTGTGAAAGTTTCCTGAGGTAACACTTTTAATGTCATTGATAAGGCGGTTATAGTTTTCAACTCCGTGGATTATTATTGGTGGGATTTTATTTTTTGTTGCTAGATTTTCATTTAGTTGAATATTGTTATTAACTGGTTCATTTGTTTGAAGTAGTTCATATCTGTTACTCACTGGTACGGCATAACCTACGTGTTCACTATCATGGTGCCTTTTAAGTCTTTTACGCTCTCCTGATTCAGTAGATTGGTAAGTACTTACATCTTTTGTGGAGTTGGAGTTGTTAATTTCATTAATGTTTACGTTTTGAGTTGCACTTGCAGGTTGTTGATGTTGCGGGAGCTGCGTTGGTTGGTAATGCGGCGGTAATGGCGTATAGCCATTTTGTGGCTGTTGAGGTTGTTGCTGCTGTAGTAGTAATTGTTGTTGTAGTTGCTGGTGGTGGATGGTTCTTTTTTGATGTTGCGGGAGCTGCGTTGGTTGGTAATGCGGCGGAAATGGCGTATAGCCCTTTTTCTGCTAGCTTACTTCGTGGCACTTATATTTTCCATCACGAGATCACTTTCACAAAGTTGACACTGGATTCACTATACACTCGGAAACGTTCACTTTTTCAGTTAAATTGGCCGTTTCATGCTGCAATGCAGCATTTTTGGCCGTGGGCCGCCCAGAACTGGTGCGGTTAATCACTGCGCGCGTCCTAGGTTACAACTGATAAGCTGATACTATAACTCAGACTGTGACTACTGAACGCGAAAGGTTAAGCGTGCGGAGCGCTCGGAGAGGTGTTGCCTCGACGAGAGCTGGGCTCGAACTGACGATAAGGTTCGTCGAACATTTTGTGTGTGTCGGAATAAAAGTGTGCACATAGAACCTCAGTAATTTGAATCCGAAGGAGAAAAAAGTTGAGAAATTTAACAGTGAGAAAATTTGAGATTCATGTTAGAAAGAAGAATGCGCTAAAAATTTGCCAACGACAATTTAAAAAACGATTTTTGAAAACATTAATTTCCATAGTATAACATGTATTTTCTGAGGTAAAAACTGAAAACTACATAATAGTTTTAAGACATCGATTTATTTTTTAATAGTATTTGACATTTTCCCATACATTACGATGTCAAAAACTTCTGGATAAGAAATAATATTTTTTGCCCACATTCTGCCGGCTTTTCTCGCGAGTGTTCTACAATTTCAGACGACGACGTGGGAGATGTTTGATCAGGACAGTGGGGGGAAAATGCACGCAGAATACACTCAATAGCCACGCCACGCGCACAGTCACATTTCCAAAAATTTAAACAACCGATCTTGACCCTGTAATGCGAGTTTATTTTACGCTGACTCATCTGCACAACTCAAACAGTTTCACTACGCCTATAGTACACGTGTTACGCGGTCCGCTATTACACGGAATATACTTTATTTATTTATTTTACGTCAAAGAAACAGTTAAAAACTGCGTATGACGTGCTATGGGGAAAAGTGAATTGTGTGCACATTTTCAAAATTCTGTGATCCCTACTCTAAGTCATATACTACTTAAATTTTGAATTTTGAAAGGGAGAAAAAAAAAAAATTTATTAAATAACAAAAATTTTGAATTTTAAAAAAAAACTCCCATGAATAAAATCTATTTTCAAAATAAATAAGCAATAAATTTTGAATTTTGAAAGGGAGAAAAAAACAATCAAAAAAACTCCCATGTAATAAAATTTATTTTCAAAGATAAATAAGCAATAAATTTTGGCTCTTATTACTTCCTGCCGCGACATGGAAACGATAATTTGAATAATTGTATTTCCCACTGAATATACTCGTTCTTCTTCGCTTGGTGTTAGCTTCGTTTAACCCTCTCGTTTGAAATAACACCTATCATGTAATGTAAATTTACAGTAATTTGAGTCGCTTACATAAAATTTTCCACTGCATATTATTAGCATTTACTTGAATTTTGTGTTAATATTTAATTACTTGTGTACTTCAAAAAGTCCGTGGAAGAAAGTGTATTGCGGACTTGCAACCAGTGAGCGACTGCCTACCCACGTGGCGATGTTTACATCCACTTTGTTCTCTCGTTGTATAAAGAATAGCTGCCCTCATTTGATTTGCCCCTCCTCCGTGGAAAAACAGTGTTCGGTTTTATTGCTTCCTTTATGGTAGGCATCGCGTTTCTTCCTCCCTCTGTTGACCTCCACAACTGGACTATCTACAGCCACTTTTACCACCTCATCGATAGAGACTTTTCCGCCCCCCACCTGCGGCCTCTTCACCTTTCCCACACCCCCCTCATTCCACCGCAGCGCCCGCAGACCTTCCCGCCCACCCCACTCTGCCCGACCCCCCCCCCCCCCCCGCCCGCCCCTCCCCCCGCCCGCCCTCGCCACCCACCCACCCAACCACCCTCGCCACACACCCGCCCGCGCCAATCACCCGCCCGCACCACCCATTTGCCCGCGCCTACCTGCCCGCCCGCACCACCCACCCACCCGCCCGCGCCACCGCCCGCGCTGCCGCCCCCTCGCCGCCTCATCTCCCTGGTTTTTCAGAAAGCCTCCGATCGATGCGGTGCATGTGACTCCGTGCACGGAGAGAAATGACAGCGTAGAGAGGTTTCTCTTAGAAGGCGGCGACCGATTTGACGGGTAGTGCTTGCCTACCGCTGCCACCATAACTGCACTTTATGTGGATACGTTCAATTAGGTAATGCGTTCGTTGCTTGTAAATGGCTTCCACACTACCTCTTGCAATGCCATCGTCCAACATGACTTTATTTTGTTTTCCGACCTATCAAACCGGGTGAGTCCCTTCTTACTCTTAACTTCTCTGCAGCAAAGGCCTGTGTCATGCTGGCTTACCGCTTCCACTCGTCTACTCTTGCCCTCGATGCGTTGAGTTTAATAGATTTTTCTTCTTGCTTTTAAATCCTTCCCCCTTGCCCTTATCTATCTTCGTAATTTGTATCAACTTGACCCATGCGATGCCATGTTATACGATACGGCATGCAATACTGAAATATGAGTAGCAGCATGTTTACAGGAAGCAAAGTATGGTCATTCTTCTACTGAAAACAAACGCTTATAGGAAGAAAATGTCAATGAATGTCGATGATTTTCCTCGCCACGTTGAGAGCGTGCATCCTTGAAACCTTAGAAAGTAAGTACACTCGATATGGTCTTGATATAAGGTCAGTACAGTGTTAATAAATACCTTTATGGACAACCGTATGGACATTTAGCATTTGGTAAAACATTGAATTAAAGTGAAAATATCTTGGTACTAGAACCCAACTTAGTGGAGCCAACCCCTGAATTAGGAGTTACGCATTATAGGCCCGGGACTGTGCATGAGTATACTTCCTATATTGACAAGCGTAGTATTAAATTTCACAGCAAATCAAATAGTGACCTTTTTATCGGGGAATGTTATTCCTTCAATTTAATTTTACATCGATTTCAATATACTGTTCAATCCTGACTCCCATGCTATGCAATAGGTATCATTAAAAGTGCTAAATCTGTTAAAATGTCCAAAAATGTAATACAAGTTTCAAATAAGCCTCATCAGAATATTGCTTAATAAATGTATCGCGGTTCCTCTCCACCCACATGCCCGCCACCTACCTCCCACCTGTCTCCTCGCCTCTTCCTCCATATGTTCTCCTACAAATTCAAGACTGGTATACAACAATTGATACAATTCAGAAATACTCCTGTCATATTTTGCCTGCTACGTTTTCTTGGAAACATTACCAGTCTCACATCTGATATCAGTACCTAAAATTGCGAATAAAGAACTTGTATTTCAATCACGTTTGCGCGTACAACGACTATAAGTCGAGAAGCTGTGGAGCCCTTTAATTGGTGCTGCGAACGGTAGCGCCATTTGCTCATTATGGCAAGACTTCGCGTGCAGAGTCCGCCTCATGAGCAATGGAAGGGATTCGGCGGCTAATCTTTTCCCTCATCGATAGATTAACATCATTTTGTTACATGCACCGCAACATGGCTTCCAGGTAGGAATCGTCCCGAGTTGTCAGTGCCACCGAGTTCAATTTCGTTTCTTTGTTGCTGTAACGGGTGAGGTGGCACAGGGCATCAAATGATGTTAGTGCAGTGCCTCTGACCGCGAGGTCCTGGGAATCGAGTCCCGACATGCAGGATTTTCGACACTAGCTACGTAGCTATATCGAATTCGCCCGCTGTCTGGAGGAGAATTTTAGCAGCAGGCTGCTCTCATCAGTAGTTTTCCGCGGTTTCTCCTATCAACGCCAGAGTAATGCCCGGAGCTGTACCCCAACAAGCGGGCCTCGGACCGCGCGCGATCTTTCCTTACCCTTCCTTTGTTCTGACCTCACACCTTAATAACACTAACATGCCCTACACTACCGCACATGCCGGGAGATCGGTCGGGGACTTAGAGCTTGTCCCGGCTGGGGCGCTGCCTCTCTGGTGGGAGATACCTAATCGGGGAACATCCCTCTAGGCGACGTTAGGTCGGCCCGGATTTCAGAATCTAGTGGGGGTAGGACACCATTTCCAGAGGGAAAAATATGCACTACACTTACGGAACTAAAGACTTAGCCGCCTACGCGTCCGGAATCAATCACCTTGTTGCTGTAACTATTGATTTGTCAGTTTTGCCAGACGTTGTGCGTGTATTTTATGTAAGCCACTCCTTTGACATTTCATCGTATCCCTCGTATTTGAAAGAGCATCGGAGGCCCTTCCCCCTCCTCTGCCTTTTCCATCTCTCGCGTGTTTATTGCCGCTCCTTCCGCCGCCCCGGGAAGCGCGCACGTGGCCCTCGTCGCCCGGCGAGGGCGCGCGTGGTATACGAGCGCCATTTCTTTCCTGCCCCGCGAATGGGCCATCCACTTTCCCCGGGACTCATTTTTCTGCGATGGATTACTTATAAATTATCTACGTCTGCAAGGATAAACTTTGAAATAAAGACTTTATGAATCCTGGTACAGTAGGTTCCCGTGAAATGGACCATCTGTTGGTCGGGGCCGTCGTGTTGGTTTCGGGATGTTCTTGAAGGGCAGAGACAAAGGGAGTGTACAGTAGCTTTGCTTACTGGAGCCGCGTCACCCCTCAAAGGAAAAACTAAGAGACAGCGCAGGGCCTTGCATTGCACAGAAAGCGGCGTGTTGATCGTTGTGGCATTGAAAACCTCGTTTCTTTCATGATAGTATATTAATACTATATCCTATATTTGAATAGATTCTTGAATCGTCATGCTTATTTCAGCTATTGGAACTTTTCTTTTCCCTAAAATATATGAGAATTTGATAATGAGCCGATGAATAAAGAGCCAAAAGGAATATGCGTTGTCTCTTTATTTAGACCCTGGTTTAATTTTCATGTCTACTGCTTAACATTCCAGCTTCGTCTTGAGTATGTAACATCTCTGAATTTAGGAACCTTCACGCAACAAACCTGTTGTACGTGACAATAAGTTCTCATTCAAGAAAGAAACGTTAGGTGGCGACAATACTTGTAGTTTTTTGTACTTCCTGTGGGTGCGAGTGCACGCGCGTCCGCAAGAAGTCTCTTTCGACCGGCACAGTCCCGCTCCGCCCCGCCCCCGCCCCCGCCCCCGCCCTGCTCCGCCCTGCTCCCGCCCTCGCCCCGCCCTCGCCCGCCCCTCGCCCCGCCCCTTGCCCCGCCCCCGCCCTGCCCCGCACGCGCACCCCGCCCTGCTCCCCCCGCCCCGCTCACCCCGCCCCGCTCACCCCGCCCCGCTCACCCGCCCGCTCACCCGCCCCGCTCACCCGCCCGCTCACCCCGCCCCGCTCACCCCGCCCGCTCACCCGCCCCGCTCACCCAGCCCCGCTCACCCAGCCCCGCTCACCCAGCCCCGCTCACCCAGCCCCGCTCACCCAGCCCCGCTCACCCAGCCCCGCTCACCCCGCCCCGCTCCCCCCGCCCCGCTCACCCCGCCCCGCTCACCCAGCCTCGCTCACCCAGGCCCGCTCACCCAGGCCCGCTCACCCCGCCCCGCTCCCGCCCTCCCGCCCCGCCCCCATCCCTTCCCCCCCTCCCGCCACCGCCCCGCTCCGCTCGCCTCGACAACACAATCTGTCGGATTAACACAGCCCCACGTTTGCTTTGAACCGCTTCCGGCAGCACCCGGTTCTCCCCGCCCGCTTCCGCCCCACCCAGCACCGCCGACGCTGCCCCTTCCGTTGACTCACTTCTCGGCGCATTCTCTGTTGCTTCCTGCTCTCGAGGCCTCTCTTCTCCGTGCATATTTGCTTCAAAGATCGCCAGCGTTTGAGATGTTCTTCCAATCTTCAATTATATTTCGACAATTCAAACCGGCAAGATTGCTCACGGCTCAACTGATGTCACTGCAGTACCCCTAACACAACTATAATTTCACAGTTGTAGATGTCGCAGTAGTGACCAATATTTATCAAGTCAACACAAGTACAGATATTAAGCACATTCCTGATGTGCGCAGTATCTACGCTTCTGCGTTTGCCAGTGTGTTCAGTTCAACGAACTTATGACGTATTAATTTTACTTGATGGGTGAGTTGCTGTGTTACTTCGTGTACCAACAACTAGAGCGCATTAGAGTGCATGTCGTGGGAAGTATTCCGTGGTTATACCGGCCGGAGCACCCTATCATAAGACGCTACCTGGCGGCTATTCCTAAATGTTGACCAGTCGCGCCCGGAAACATAAGTAATGTGTGATATGTTGCTTGCAATAGAAATTATGCCTCTGAAGAGAATGTTACATATTTCAAGTTTCCAAAGGATGTAGTAAGAGGAGAATCTGCCGCAGACAGAATTTATTCACATGCAAAAATGCCCAAAAGCACTCTAAACGGTGATAATCTTGATCTTGTGAGTATGTGGTCACCTTTGCTCTTATCGAATAAAGTAAATATTTTTAACTTATAATTTCAAATTCATTAGAGGGTTTTCATCATTTTGTGGTGCACTATATTGTGTGGGAATCCGGTGCTTAGTTCGAAAAAGTTGGGAGTAATCTGCACTTTTTTCGGAAATCTTGAATGTGGAGAATTGTATGAGAAAGTTTTCAAACTTCTTAATTTTTATTAAAACTTTGTTATGTCTGTTCGTCTGGCAGTTGAAACAATTTGAAAAGTATCGGAGTTGTATTTTTACAAGTTCTGATTGCAAGAAATCCAGTCTATCAGCTCCTCAGTTGTGGCAGTTGGTTTTAAATGTTTTGTAATAGTTATCAATGAAAAAATCAAATGGAAGCCTGGAACAATAATTTGGACGTGGCTAATTTTTTGTGGCGACTTTAATATTTGGCAGTTTCATACATGTATTTGGAGGACTAATCATTATGCTATTAATATTGTATTGAAATATTAAAACTACAAAAAATAATAATTTGCAGCACGAAAATCCTGTGTAAAAGAAATTGGTAGTTGCAGTATCAAAATCTGTTAATGCCACATCAATTTATTGTAACCAGGTATTTAATTTGGATGTACGATTCAGAGTGCATTGTAGGTGAATTAATATTTGTGGCTTTCAAAGCAAATTTTCTGGTATATTTCAGCAAAACGAAGGTCAAACAAACTATTTTGTTAAGACATTCTAATCTTTTCTCCCAGTTTATTTTCTGTTAACATCTCCTTAACAAATCCCATGTGAATTACACATACTACTTCAAATGTACATTTCTTGAAACGCTCCTGATCACGATCACATATTCGAAACTGATTTGTTAGTGAATCAAACTTTACTTAGTGGTCAAACCAATTGAATATTCTCAAAGAAGCGCAACTCACAAGAAAATTGAAGAATTACTTGTCCAAAAAGAAAACCTCTCACGGTGAACAAATAACCTTTCAGCATTAGGTCAGGCCATACCAAATTTTCCCATAGCCATATACTAGAGAAAAACTTAACCCAGTATGTACCTCTTGCAATTGCCTGCTGAACATTAATTAAGTCCTCCAGCAATATAGTTCAATTCTTTCAGACCTCAATTTTTTGATAAGGAAAGTTTAGTTCTATTCCAAGTGGTAATACTTACCAAAGTAATGTTATAAAATTTTGTATTGAAATAAGTGTTTTGGGAAATACTTAACTGTATTAGAATCATGTAATCTATTCCTTTCTGTAGTAATTATCATTGATGTAATTTTCATGTTTATGTTTTTGTATCCATCATCATCATCTTCATCATCTTTGTAATGTAACCTCAATATTGTAAAAACTTAACATTGTCAATGTAAAATGTAATATATTGTATTATTTGTCGCTATTGACCTAGCTTTGATGCGACTTAAAATAAATAAAAGAAAAAACTTCACACATTTATTCAGTGGATTTTACGCGCTTAGAGTCGGAAGCGGATGCAGAGGCGTGGGCGCGGGCGCGGGCGGCGGGCAGGGGCAGAGGGGAGCTGCGCTACGCGGGTGGGTGACCCCATGCGGCGTGTGGCACGGCGCAGCCCACCCATCTGTTGCGTCTGCGGCCGGCAGAGCGCGCGTAGGCGGAGTATTCGCCCGCGGCGCGAGTTGCATGACGTCCGCCGGCGACAGCGCCAGTTGCTCGCGTTCGTGTGACTCTTCCCGCCCATTTCCGACCCGTTCCTGCTCCGACCTGTTCCGAACCCTTCCCGTTCCGATCTCTTCCCATTCCGACCCCTTCCCGTTCCAATCCCTTCCGTTCCGACCCCTTCCGTTCCACCTCTACCCGTTCCGACTCCTTCCGATCCGACTCCTTCCCGTTCCGCTCCTTCCCGTTCCGACCCCTTCCCGTTCCGACTCCTTCCCGTTCCGACTCCTTCCCGTTCCGACTCCTTCCCGTTCCGACTCCTTCCCGTTCCGACTCCTTCCCGTTCCGACTCCTTCCCGTTCCGACCCCTTTCCGTTCCGACCCCTTTCCGTTCCGACCCCTTTCCGTTCCGACCCCTTTCCGTTCCGACCCCTTTCCGTTCCGACCCTTCCCGTTCCACCTCTACCCGTTCCGGCCCCTTCCCGTTCCGACCTCTTTCCGTTCCGACCCCTTTCCCGTTCCGACCCCTTTCCCGTTCCGACCCCTTCCCGTTCCGACCCCTTCCCGTTCCGACCCCTTTCCCGTTCCGACCCCTTTCCCCGTTCCGACCCCTTCCCGTTCCGACCCTTCCCGTTCCGACTCCTTCCCGTTCCGACTCCTTCCCGTTCCGACCCCTTTCCGTTCCGACCCTTCCCGTTCCGACCCCTTCCCGTTCCCACCTCCTTTCCGTTCCGGCCTCTTCCCGTTCCGACCTCTACCTGTTCCGACCCCTTCCCGTTCCGACTCCTTCCGTTCCGACCCCTTCCGTTCCACCTCTACCCGTTCCGACCCCTTCCGTTCCGACCCCTTCCCGTTCCGACCCCTTCCCGTTCCGACCCCTTCCCGTTCCGACTCCTTCCCGTTCCGACTCCTTTCCCGTTCCGACTCCTTTCCGTTCCGACTCCTTTCCGTTCCGACTCCTTCCGTTCCGACTCCTTTCCGTTCCGACTCTTTCCGTTCCGACCTCTTTTCCCGTTCCGACACGTTTCCATTTCGACATGTTCACGATACGACTCCATCTACCTGTCTCTCTGACTGAGCTGCGCTGTAAATTCGTATAAATTACGATTACAAGTTCTCCAAATACGTTCAGTAACGACTGCTTCCCATCACCTGGCAGCAATACACCTGGCTTGGAGATATTTTTTTTTCTTTATGCAACTACAATTCTGACCTTTCTTCTGGTCAGTAGCATTATGTCGACGAGGGAGAGTGGACTTATAGAAGTAAAATATTCGATTTTCTCTCGGAGAAATGCATCGTACGCCATGCAATAACGGTTATCTCCTGTCTTAATCGTGCACTCGGAGGCACTGATGCATTTCTATGATGGATGGAATCTCCTATCGTCTCTCGCTCGTTTCTCTTCTACATTGGCTGCCTGCGATCTCACCTGCGTCCAGCTTTTGCTTGGCTGTTCTTGACAGCGTATCCTCCTGCAACGAAGTTGATGCCTCACGAGGACTCCCGAACATTCTAAATAGCGAATCAATAGGTGATAGGAAAATAATAATGCCCAGTGTTGGAATAACAAAATGTTTTATTTTATCCAAAATTGACGCATCATGTCATAGCGGAAGGCAGTTAGTCATCTATAAAAACTTGTATGACAAACAGTTGCTTTATCTATAATAGTTCTATGTACATAAATAATTGTGAGCAATTTGTGTAAAATCTCATTTTCCTTGGTTCTGAAAAATTGTCAATTTTTTAATTAATACTTATGCTGGAGTTACTTACATTTTGAAAAAATCAGAATAAGGGTTATTTAAAGCGCCAAGTTTGAAAAATCTATTGTTGCAAGAACAAATCCTTTAGATTCAGAAATGAAGATTGAGGATTCCTGATTTTGATAAAGGTTTGTTTCTTTTTTCTCAAAACTCTTTCTTCCCTCCATATGCTTGTTCAACCTTCCTTATGTCCGTCTATGAATGACAGTAAAACAGTATACATATTTGAAGTTCACATCGTGATCAATCTATCCGAACTCGAGGACCTACGAATTTGAAATAAATTATTTGAATTTTGGAGTACTTTACAAAAACGATCTAAGCAATTTTTAAAATGATAACACCGAAACGAATCCTTTAAAGTTTTGATTGAATAAAACAACGTATGCTTTTATGCGTAAATTGGCACTGGATATATTTTCATTAAAACAGCTGAAATTTCCAAAAATGGCAGTACTTAACAATGTTTGCATCCCTCGTACAACTGCTGTATTATTCAAGAATATTTTTGTTTTATTCAAGATTTATAACGCCATGGCGATCCACCACCCTAACTTACTTCCGCTGTTGGATGCAGTTTGCCGGGTTGTTCTGAAATTGTTTGGTGGGGGTGACTGTGCCGGGATGGTATACTTCTTATCATGCGACATGATAAAAGGTGAAATCCAAATTATTAATGGATTGCAATAAAAAATGAGAAATAAATGATGAAACGTTCGCTAGCACACTAACAACAATCTGCGATACCTAAATTACAGTTCTTCCGGTGGTGCAGTGGGCGATGGACCACCCTTCTTGGCTACTGAACCGGCGATCTCCAGCAATTGGCATCGTCTTTTGGCCTGGGTGGCCGGTTTTGCAGCAGGTTAGTTGATTGATTGATTAGTGATTCGGGGCACGTGAACTGCTAAGGTCATTAGTCCTGTAAGTGTAGTACATGATTTCCCCCAGGAGGTGGCGGTGATCTTTTCACCTTGAATGGCGAGATCCGACGCCGACCTACCGTCGGCTAGCGGGGATTTCCCTTAACCAGTTAGCGGGTATCTACAACCATCCGGGCACTGCCTCAACCGGGACAGGCTCTATGCCCCCAACCTGTCTCCCGCTCCTGGCATGAGTGGTAGTGTAGTGCGTGCAAGTGTATATGTGTGTAAGAAGTGAGCATAAGACTAACAAGGGGAAGGAAAGATTGTGCGTCCTGTGGCCCGTTTCTTAGGGTACTTCTCCGGCATTCGCCTAGCAATATTGTACACTACCAATCAGAGCAGCCGGCCGCTAGAATTCTCCCCAGACTTCGACTGAACTCGACCTAGCTATCTAGCCTATGTCGAAAATCCTGCCATTCTGCGTCGGGACTCGAACCTAAGAACACTGCATTGACATCAGTTGATACCCTGAGCCACCTCTCCCGGCGGTAGGCCAGCAACAGATCGGCTGCGCGGCCGCGTCCCATTGTCTCAAGAGGCCGCAGGCAGCGCGCGCGCAGGCGGAAATGCAGCGAGGCGCGGTCAGTGCGTGAATAAGATGAAAGTTTAAGTTCGCGAATACTTGTTCATTTCTCCTATATCAAGTACACGGCGTAAACCTAAGAGCATACTGCTGTGGTGCTCTCACGTTCCTTATTGATTTGAGTCGATATTCGCGCCAAGTCGCTAGTCTCATAATATAAAGGGATTCCTCTAAGTAGAAACCACCTTGACAGCTACTGCTTGGCTACCGTTGGCAACAGTTATGCCCATGTGCTCAATTTGGCATTGCCTTCGTTTGCAGTTGGCTCGCTTGTAGATGCCTGCGACATAATTTCTTTCAATACCGTCATCAAGCAAGACTTTCTTTTGATTCCGGCCTGACAAACTTGTACTAACTTCCCTCTACCAGCCGCGCGGAGGACACGGAGGTCCATGGACGGCGGCAGCGGAGACGGAGTGGCGGAAAGCGCGACGAAGCGGGAGCGTGTGGAATTGATTGTGATTCCGGATGCAGCAACTACTAAGGTCGTTAGCCCCGTACGTGTAGTGCATGTTTATTCTCGGGAGATGTCTGTGTTCTTCCCCGCTGGATAGCAAAATCCGGCGTCGCCCTCCCGGGGCTAGCGGGGTTTTCCCACCAGGTTTCTCCTACCAGCGGGGCACCACCCCACCCGGGACAAGCTGTAAGCTCCCGACCGGTTTCCCGGCACGTGTGCTAGTGAAGTGCAAGCGTGTGTAAATAAGGAGTGAGGATAGGTCAAGGAATAGGAAGGAAAGATAGTACGTGGCTCGTTTGTTGGCGTGCTGCTCCGGCATTCGCGTGGTGTTGATCGGAGAAACCACGGAAAAATACTGACCGGAGCAGCCGGCCGCTAGAATTCTCGTTCAGACAAGGACTGAATTCGGCCCATGTGGTGCGGATTCGGTGGTATAGCGGTCAGCGTACCGGACTGTTGTACCCGAGTTTGCGGGTTCAAACCCGATCAAAGCCGTGGATTTTTAAGGGCAAAAAATCCCTCGTTCACCTTCCTTCGGAGGGGAAGTAAAGCCGGCTGTCCCATGTAGTAGATTTACTGCATGTAAAAGATCCTCAAGCCTAAAAGAAGACTGAGCAAAATTGAGATCCGCCAGTTTCGTCGCCGAAGATAACACCTCCTTTATCCGCTAGGTGGTGAAAGGAGCGTATCGAAATTTGCGTGGTTAGACGGAAGGGCGGGCCTGATGGCCCGAGTCTCGCCACGTAAAATAAGGGCATTAACTAAACTAACTAAACGTGTACCTATATCTTAGCAGTGGCAGGAGCGAGTGAATCATGCAATGAACGCACGCTGGGTGTGTGTCGTTGAGTGCCAGCGGTTCTTCGGCGCTGCCGCCTCTCAAGGGGAATGAAGAGGGCTAGAGTCGAAAATCTGGTCTCCTTCTGGACTCGAATCTACGACCTCCCGGTCAGAGGGAATGCAGTGACATGAGTTGATGCACTGTGCCATCTCTCCCAGTACGCGCGGGTGAGCAGGCGCAGTTCGCGACCGTGCGCTCCCGAAGTCTGCAGTCGAAGTGATCTTTCGTTTGCTCAGCAAAACTCTAGCAGGTCCTCGAGGTCACGTGAGGTTCTCTAAGGTCGAGGGGCGCTGTTGGGGTTCTCAACTTCTCCAAATTTCAAATTTTTAAATTGAAGTTTTAACTTTAACTTTAAATGACTTCTTCGTACGTAGCAACGAATGGCAAAGAAAGTGGCCCTGGTTCCATTTCCTTCGTCAATCTCTGTGTTTTCGAAAATTGCAAAAAATATTAACATTGCAGAAGAACAATATTGATGATATTTTGTTGTTGTTTTTCTGTTAAATCTAATTATCTAATAGATCGCTCTTTAGAAAATGTCTTGTACAGTTTTTTAAAAGATTAGTGGTTTAGCGTAATTTTGCAATTTCCGAATTTTCAGATTCTTTTTTCCGTGCTCCATTTGCTAGTCTGAGGAGATATAATATTGGAATACAACTCTGCGCCGCGACGCGTCAGTTTGAAATTCTGAGAATTTCTTCTCATTGTTGGGAGATGTTATAGCTATATGAAAAACAATTAAAATCGTTGAATTTGTGTGGATAAAGTAGCTTTAAAAGATTTGGTTTTCGCACCTAAGGTCTTCGATTAATAATGCGTTATACAAATGATTACTGAGATGTTAAAGTGTACAGAAGTTGCTGTATAATATTACTTTAACCGTTACTTAGGGCGAGAAAGTACGTGCTGTTTCAGTACCACTAGTTTTTTCTAAAAATAATGAACAAAGGAGAAGAATAGTCAGATGAGTTAAAATGTTATGTTGAAATATTGAAACGACATCTGATTAACTGTTGTTACATGCTTTACTTTATCGGATATTACGAAGTTGTGAGTTAGGTAATATATTAGGTGATATTCTGTGCGATTGTTCTGATCGCAAAATGAAGAGTAAATCACGGACTCATTAATAAGTGACGTTAATATAAGTGTAGGGAGGAGGCATAATACATCTGTGTCATTTTGCCTCGAGGATGATATACCATGCTCAGATAAAATGACGCTACTCCGCTACAGTCGACAATTTGTCTCCCTGCAGGAAGGTAGGACAATCAGATTTATCGGTATTTTCTGAATATTTTCGCACTTCACGCTGAGTTACGGCACACGCGCATGTACCAAGAAGCGCAAGACCGAACTCGAACCAGTCAGTTCATGCCTCTAAACATGATCTCTCAATATGATCTCTTATTTCTGTATGTAAAAAATAACGTTTAAAATAATCACCTACTCAAAATCTTCCTCTCTTCAGATTGAAGATAGTAAAGTTCCACTACAAATTTTGTAAACAATTATTTGAAAATAGAGGCGAAAAACAGCAAAAATGCCACTGAACCACAACCACATAAAACGGTTTTCCAAAAAGTAGCAGGGAAATTGCTAAAGAAGAACAAATAAAATACTCTAATATAACACTACACTAAATTAAATATTTCATCAAAACGACTTCACGAATACTACAATAACATAATTTAGTATATTCACACAGTACAACAGTTCCTTACATGCCTAGAATATAAAAACTAGTGGTGCTACATAGGCACATACTTTTTCGAACTATTTCTAAATTTGCAATTTTCGAAAATTCAGTGTTCAACGAAAATTAGATCTGCGCCATTTTTTAAGCGTCCATTGTTCTATCCGTGGAGGGGGGATTGAAGAACAAATTTGGAGCTATTTTCATATTTTTTTATAAATTGCATAAATTTCAAGCACAAATTACGCCAAAACTACTCTTTAAAAAAAATTTAAAGAGCAAATTTTTAGAACAGATTTTCTTTAAGGCAAAAATCTTTCTTTCAGATTTTCTTTCTTTAAGGTAAATGTTAACTTTTTGCAATTTTCAAAAACACAGAATTCCTCCGTATTTTTGGCCTTTGAGTTGCAACTTTTTGTTTACTTTCCCCTTGGATAGAGTAAAGGTTTTAAAAGTAATGGTGCAGGTTTCATATTCTTTAAAATATCTGAATATTAAAAAAAAGAAAAAGCTCAAACATTTTTCGGCGTCTTCCTTAAACATCGATATTGAAGATGAGATATTTTCCCTTAATGAAACCTGTGCATCAAAGACAGGCCTTTAAATAATGTAAACAGTTTTTCGTAAATATGAGTAGTTTTAGGTGAAATACAGGGCATTTTTAAACGGTTATTTTCTCGATTAGACTCCTGATTTTTTTACTTTCTCGCCTTAGGAAGTTCTTTGTAAGAACGAAAAGTTGTGTAATCGTGCACTGGAAAACTCTTTATTGCTGGGTCCTCGTGACGAAAAAGTGGATATCTCCTGTTGCTAAATTAAAAAAAAATTGTCTAACACGTGGTGTAGCCAGAATCCATGTTTTGTGGATTCTTGATACCGAAACATCTATTGAAGACAACGTCTGTCTATGGTCAACGCCAGCACCTCAGCCTTTCAGCTGGTGTTCTTCAAAATTAATACTCACCAATCAATCTGTCCAATCCAAGGTTCTGAGAGACATTGCTAGTGCTCCCTGGTACGTCCGAAACGACGTGCTACATAATGATTTTAACATGCCAACAGTACAACAAGAAATTAGAAATTTTAGCCATAAATATGTCAGCAAACTAGAAAACCATAAAAATGTACTAGCCATAAACTTACTGGACAATAGTTTAGAAGTCAAAATACTGAAAAAGTTCAAACCATCGGATTTGCCAAATAGATTTTAAAATGACAATAGTGATAATATTGTAATGTGTAATATGTAAGTGATAATACTGTAATGTGTAATATGATAAAGGAAGATCACCAGTAGGTGACCTTTCCATGCAAGTTGTATTTTCTAACGTCATATTTACTTATTGTTCTTGTTTTGAACAGATTGTAAATTTACAGATTTAAATAAAAAAACAATCAATCTGAATGAAATCGTTGCTTTGGGAGTCTCAAACGGATATTTTGATTTTTGAGGGTCATTTACATGAAGTCTCAAAACCATTTTCAAAATTTTCTCAAAAACAGCACCAATTTTTTTATCATACTTTGTCTTCGGATAGCGTAAAGAACGCTCAAGAGAATGGTAGTGGTCTTTTGTTCGTTGAAATCACGTTTTGAAAATAGAAAAAGCACAATTTGTGGGGGCGTCTTCTTACAACTATAATATTGAAGTTGGAGATATTTCCATAGAGAAATCGGTTCCTTAAAGACTTTAACTGTTCTTTAAACTTGTTCATGTTCAGTTTTTCAAAACTATGAGTACCTAATTTAAGTGTAATTTTGCGTGAAATATAGGCATTTTCCCCCTCGAAAACCGGACCAAATTTTTTAAATTTTCTTCTCATTGTAATATGTAAACTTCGAATTTTAGGACCAATGCCTATTTAGTTCCTTTACGAGGTAAAAATATTAAGATGTTTACGAATCTGGAAAAAATATATCTACTGAAAGCATCTAATAGTGCCTAAAATGTTAAAAAAGGGCGGTTGATGCCTATTTTGAAATGTTTTGCCTAAAACTGACTAAAACAAGTAATTTTGTAGTATTACTATTTTTTTAAATTTGTTATAACAAAACACAAAAACTTTCTCGAATTTCATAAAACGCGAATATTCCCTGATCGACGAATACGCAATCTACTACGCATCGAAATCTCTTACCCAACACAGCGAACGTAAGGAACTCTGCAAGTCAATATAAAGAGGATGTTACGCACTCGTCTCCGATCAGCACACACTTCTTAGGCAATTGCACCCATTCCCTGCGCAGCTGTGCAGTTGGCAGATTGACACCGCCACGGCGCGTGTTCCACGCAATCCAGACAAGGGAAGATACGTAGGACAAAAGTGTACTGTCGGAAAGCGAATCTTACAAAATAGGCCCATGATTTGAACCCCGAGAAAGTAAAAAGAATCATTTGAAGTTTTCTTCTGTGTGTGGTTCGGTTCGAATCTTGGTTATATTTCCTGTGGTGCTTAATTATGAAAGTGAATAGAATAAACAATTGGAAATGAATAACAATAGCTTATTATTTTACGCTTGCAGTCACTCTCATAAAAAAAAGACTTTCCTGAATAATAAAAGTGCCTAAATTAATTCTTTTGTGATCATGTTTAGATGTCACAAACATAACATTTAAGTCTTATGATTTTTAAATGCATAATTTAATATTTTGCAAGTTGTCCTAAAACGTCAATTGCCTAAAACGTCAATATTCATGCCTAATTTCATAATTGTTTCCTAATTGAGGTGCCTAAATCATCACTGTTTTGTGCCTAAAATTCCCAAGTCTAGTGATACGAGACGGTAAAAAGAATGGTGGTAGTCCCATTTTCGGCTATTGTTCCTTTTTTTAGGGGATTGCAAATGGTGAACATTTCAAAACTACAAAATTGGAGTTAGCGGTTTATGCTTTACGGTTTATGCTTTAAACAAAGTCTATTGTAAAAAATCAGCTCTTTAAAAAAGGTCATGTACAATTTGTGTTAAAAACGAGTTGATTACGTTTAGTGTAAAATTTATGCAATTTCTAAAAAAACTTATTTTCTCAAATTAGCACAATTTTTTTCATTAAAATTTTTTCCACATATGTAAAAATGTATGATAAATAAATTAGTGGTTCTATGAAACGGCACAGACTTTCTCGTGCTAGTTGCCTAATATCTTTAGTCTCGACCAGCTTCTGGTTTATGCCTTATTCTCTTCCCAGCTGCAATCTCTTGCCGCCCAAAGAACATTTTTTCACATTTTCTCAGTTTTTCGGCTCCCTAATGCTAGAACTGAAACTGTCATGTCTTGAAGACTATTATAGAAGTGTTCAGCCTATGTCCGAACCGGATGACCAAGGTGGTTAAATGACGTGTTCGGGGCAAAGGGTCACAGGTTCGAATCACACGTAGGGATTTTAATTTGATGAGCGTTTACAGAAAACGTTTGAGAAATCGAGAAACTTCATTGAAAATTATTTAAACCACTTCTATTCATAAATACAATCAATACAGATAAATAAGCCGGAAGTACCTGAATGTAATTTTTTGAATTTGCAACAATGAAACAATTCTTCAGCTTTCTTATTCGATTTCTAAAACGTATGTCTCGTCAAATCAATTGTTGTGTGTCTATCCATCCGTATGAACCGATTTAACCAAATACTACTTAATCTATCAACATGAAATATAAATATACTATTGACATTGTCCATGGAACTTGGTTTTTCTTTTACCGTGATACCCTTAACGGTTCCGAATATTATTACATCTCGCTCTTAGGAAAGTTTTTGCCATACGCGCTTCTGTGGCTTAGTGGTACGGGTGGCGGGCAAGTTAACTGTGAGGATCTGACTCTGGGAACGGAAGTAAATTTTTCCTGGTTGAAAACACTTTTGCAAGTTTATGCAATAATATAATTCAACGGAGCAGAATTAAAGCAAGAAAATGTGTGCTTTTGTAGGGTTTTTTTATAGAGCAAAGGATGGTGAAAAAGGTGTACTAATCCCATTTTTGGCGGAGGGTACATGGACGAAGAGATGATTTCAAACTTAACGATTAGAATAGCGAATCTCAGTTAAGTTTAAAGATTTTAACTACATTGTGGAAAGGTCGAAAAAAAAATATGACTCTCTGAAAAAACACATAAAAACCATTTGGGAGCGAGTATTACTTCGCACTTCCAACAGTATAGCAGATCAATTAGATGAACGTTTCTTAACCGGTGCGTCGTGAACCATAAGGTCATGGGACTGTGGAAATGAGGGGGGGGCTTGATTCCTGAAATTTTTTTTTTTTATTTTGTGGGAAGTAAATCAATTTAATAGATTAATAAGGCATAAATAAGTAGTACATATAAAATATACAAGAAACATTTTGTTTTGTAACAACCTTAAAGTGCGAAATTTGACAGTTGTGCTCCACCTATGTAGTTTTGTGATGCCCGGTTTAAATATGTTAGAACACACATAATTAATGCACATGAAATTTGAAAGAAACTTTTTTGTTTGTTTTGTAGCAGCCATTTAGTGTTACACTTGACACTGTTTTGTGTCAACTAGTTTTGAAATGTTCGGTTCAAATCTTGTAAGATCGTATTTAGGAGACAATCTATTTCTTGATATTGTTTCAATGTTCATTATTGCAGAAAATTCGGGCTTGCAGAGGAACGAAGTAGCGAAAGGAATGAGAACTTTTGAAGTTGCTGATACTAATCCAGGATATTCATTTCTTCTCTGTAGCCAGAACTTGTCCAATTCTTTGCTGCTAAATTATTGTTGTAAACATTTGTCAGAAGATAACTCAGTCAGCTGGTCGAGAAGTTGTAAACTTTATTTTCCCTTTTCCACAGCTTGCAGAAAGATTTTAGGACCAATTTCAAAAGCTATGTTTTCTTCGTAAGGAATGTAATCAAGAATCTGGCTACGAAGTGAGATGATACCAACTTTGACTATGACCTTGCGTGAAGAGAGCCGTTTTGAATACCAGCAACAAAGTCACAAAATTTGTAAGTCAGTGAAAAGTTTTCATTTTCTATTTTCAACTCTAGTTGTCCAAAAGTTGTGTTCATACAAAAGCATTTATTTTGTCGTGAAGAAAAAGCATAGTTTTGTAACGTCCTTGTAACTCAATGTTGAGTTGTGTAAAAATGCCAAATATGCCAGCGGAAACAACCATTTCTCTTATATGAACACTTCAGCAAGTGGCTTGTTACCAATCTGCAGAAATAACAGCAACTCTGACTTCAGTTCAAACAATCTATTTAAAACCTTCCCGCGAGAAAGTCATCTCGCTCCTATATCCAATTAGAGATATTTGTAAAAAGCACTCTCATCTTCATAAAGCGTGTCAAAACGACATTTTAAGTGTCGAATTCTAATAAAATGTTCAACTATAATTACCTCATTAAGAACCTGGTGAATTTCATTGAGCATTTTGTTGAATACGAGTTCTTGACGGTGTTAGTAACTAGATCCATTTTGCTTTTGTTTGCATTTCTGGCTTTAGTTTTTCAACTAAACAATTTTTCTGTCCGGTCAGTGGTTATGCCCATCCTTGCAAATTGTTATCTAACCTGTCTTAAATATGTTTGGAGCTTTAAGAAACAATTCAAATAAATATTCCCTAAGTTGTGCGACCGGGCAATGGTTTACATGGCAAAACATTTTCTGCGTCTGATTCGAATGAATAAAACACAAAAAGGTGACACTTCAGTACTCATCAATCTGAAAAGAAAGGAATTCATTGCATTTTTTTTTTTTTGCCTTATTTCTCCCGAATGTAATTTTATATTGATCCATTAGCAAGGGGATTGTCTTCAATTTTTCTGCAGCATCAGCACTTATCACAGTAGATACCATGTCAGTCTCACTGGGTAGGATAAGCTCTTCAGTAATAGGGCGTGTCTTACCTTTCTTAGCGAGTGTGTAACAGTGTGTATCATGTATTATATGATGCAGAAAAGCTTTTTCACTTCAAGTACTCATTTGTAATGCTCACCTATTGATTCTGAAGCTCAGAAAGTTTGTACTGAAAAAACTCAATAAATTTATTTTTGGCAGTTGGATGTTTTGTTTCCAGTTCGTGAATGATAATTCACGAATCCACTGGTTTCCATTTACTCTAAGTCCGAGCTATAAATAGGGTTCATTATATATCCTATGTTATTTTGTTTCCCACTGTTCTACTTCATGGAAAGTAAAAGGAATTGTCCTTTTTAGATACTACTTCATTTTAAAATCAGATTAGTAGAAGCACACGGAAATTTGTCTCTCCTGAACGAGGCATTTCAATAGACATAAACTCAAACTCGAAGTTCAGCATTGTTTTCATTTGACGTTAATACTCATAATCACAGAACAACTATTAATTCTAGTCCACTATTCCTCGATATAGTACAGTCAACATAAATTTGTACAGCAAGCTTTCAGCCTCGTGATATGGCACTATTGTTGCTCACACAGCTGCCTATACGCGGTAACGAGGGGGGTCTTCTTAAGTGCAAGAAAAGGTGGTGGTTATATCACAAAGGTGGAGAAATGCTGAATTAGATAATGCATTTACCTAAATTACTTCATTTTCGTAATTCGATGGAGCTGTAACTCCCCACCTTTGGGGGGGATTGTCACTGAATCTGAAGTTAGTAATATTACGGTATTTTCATTAATCTAAGTAGAGGTGACTATAAAACAAATGTGTGCACCTCGGCTGAAAGGTGGTTTTCCGTATGAAGCGACAGATCCAATTTTGTGTATACTTCGATATAATTTTTCAAACCAGTTACTAGTGAATGGTCCCATGACATTCGAAAAGAGGGTATCCGTTATGAATACAGACTTATTTTATTCGTAGCTAACCTTAAAGAAAGCGTATTTCAAACATGTTTTTGGATGGAGGGTTCCAAGTAATTGCCCTTTCTCCTCTGAAACATTATCTGAACTCACTTCTGTCCAGGCAGCCTTGTTCGTTTGTAATGCAAATTGTTGAAAGCTTATAAACACATGTACTATTATTTTTTATTTGAAAAATTAATATTAGTTTAAAATCCATGTCAAACAATCATAAGTGGTGTGTTCGCTTCGTAAAATAAGTCTGCTTTGGCTGGTCGTACCAGTTCAGGTGGCTCAAGGCTTCAGTTAATGTCACTGCCATGCCTCTGACCGGGAGGCACTAGGGTTCGAGTTCCGACGGTGGCTGGATTTTTAACACTATCTAGACATTAGTCGAATTCAGTTGCTGTCTGTAGGATAATTCAATCGACCGGCTGCTTTGATCGGTAGTTTTCCATACTTTTTCTGATCGACACCAGGCGAATGACGGAGCGGTTCTTAAACACTCGGGCCATGGACCGCGCGCGATCTTTCCTTCCTCTTCTTTATTTTATCCTCACCCCTTCCTTAGACACACACTTATATACATTACACTATATGCCACCCATGCCGGCTGACCAGTCGGGAGCTTAAGCGAATCCCGGATAGGGCGGTTCCCCACTGATGGGAGATACTTGGTTGAGAAAAACTCCACCAACTGACGGGTAGGTCGGTTCTCGTCATCCAGAGGGGGAAAGATCACTGCTACCTCACCGCGGTAAAAAAAAACACGCCCCTCAGCTGTTGGCGCGTCCGGAATCGCTAATCAATCGATCAATTTGGGTGATCGTGGAGAGTGTGGGTGACGGAGGAGGATGAGGATGGATGCCGATGACAGCGACGCCGGAGCGCGTGTCGCACGCGCATAGGAAGTGCTCATGCGGCGGAGGATAGGATCTGTAAATGGCGCCTGGAGAGAGAGCGTCCGCCTCGGAGTGTGGCGAGCAGCTGGCGAGCGGCGGCGAGGGGGCTGGGAGCGGCGGCGCGGCGCGCTGCCATTGGCCGCGGCGCGGGCCGCGGGCGGGGGGCCGGCGGTCGGGCCGGGGCAGTCGCGCGCCAACTGCGGCCAGAGCGAGAGTGCGGGCGGAGCAGCGTCTGTCGCATGTGCCTTACTGCTCGTTGCGCTGCGAGCCGGCGCCTGGCAGCCTCCCCGCCAGGGCGTGTTCGCGAGTGCGTGTGTGCGTGTGCCGGGTGGTGGTGGTGTGTGTGGTGCGGTGTGCCGAGCGGAGGGCTGCTTGCGGGGGGGGGGCGACGGGGGGGGATTCAGCGCGAGACCATTGAGCGGTCGGCGTCAGGTGAGAGGGGGTGGATGGGAGGGGAAGGGAAGGGCGGGGTGGGAGGGGAAGGGCGTGCGATCGAACCCAGAGCGCCCGGGGCAGCTTCGCCCACTGCCCGCCTCACCCCGCCCCGCCCCGCCCGCGCGCCCGCGGTGACTCATGCTCTCCCTCAAGGCCGCCCAACATCCGTTTCAACCACTTGCATGAATGGCAGTGCTCGCGATGACTTCTTTGTGGAACGCGGGATCAAAAGCCGGCAAATTGAGGGATATTGTCTCTCTCCCCCAGAGTGTAACCTGGTTACGAATTGACGTAAAATATCAACCATTTTCTTGCGACATATGACGCATGTCATGATGGCAGTATGTTCGGTTTAAACAAAAGATGTTGAAAAAGTCTGTTATTGTGACGTGCACACTCACTTGTCACCGTCGGCTTGTACTTAATTCGATTGAATAATGTGTGTCTGCCTATAATTTGGTGAACACTCTGGTACGTTCATCGCCCATTGTCTTCCATTCTTTACGTTACTTTCCTCTCTCGTGTAAATGACCCCACAACCATCAATATTAATGTATGTGTCAAGATCCTGGGAGCACTTTTGTTTCTTTTGACATCCACGTATGTAGTTTTAACTGAATGTTTCTACGTTAGCTAGAAAGGTCACGTTTACATTTATACTATCGTATGTAGATAATTTGTAAAATACTCAACGGGCGACTGAGTGAATGGGCGGAAAAGCACAGTAAAATATCAGAATTGCAAGCAGGCTTTAGGAGAGGCTTCGCGACTACCGACAATATCTTTGTGTTAGATACCCTAGTAAAGCAGGCGCTTGCGCGTAAGCGGGGCCACTTATATTGCAGTTTTGTAGATTTCGAAATGGCTTTTGACTCTATCAATAGGAAAGCTTTATGGCAAAAACTTAATGAGCTAGGCGTCTCACGTAAAGTTTTAAAAGTGTTGCAGAGCATATACGAAGACGTAAATTTCTGTGTCAGGTGCGGTGATGGAAGTACAACGCGAAAAATAAAATCGACAGTAGGAGTAAGACAGGGCTGTCCTCTCTCACCGCTATTGTTTATCTTGTTTATAAACGATTTATTGACGTGGTTACAGGATGCGGATACATCTGCGCCGGAAATTGAGGGCCTGAACATTCCCGGACTACTATATGCTGATGATTTAGTTTTATGTTCGGAGACTATTGACGGCTTACAAAAAAGTTTAAATATCCTAGAAACGTATAGTGAAACATGGGGATTAAAAGTAAATATTCAAAAAAACAAAGTAGTTGTCTTCAAGAATGGATTTATCTGGGGTAACAAGGAGAGATGGTTTTACGCTCAGGAGGAGATTGACCGGGTAAAAACATTTACATAATTTCCGAATATTAGAATTGTATGTCATTGTTTATTGGGAACTGTACTTAAATTCATGGGATATATTTACAATGACGACTGATGACTTTTCTGGTAGTTGCACTGTGTGCTGTATTTGTAAAAATTGCCCTCTCTGTACTTTCTGAGCAGATGGCGTTTAAATTCCTTCTATTCCTCCCGTTCAATGGTCGAATATCCTGTTGTGTAATACTTTATCGTACATGCAGTGTATTGTTCATTGATTCCTTTCTAGTTGTCAGTGGGTGTCTACTTCATTTCCCAAACCGGAAGCGTTAGCAGAGAATTTTCGGCATTATCAAAATGCCCCTGTAGTGCCTACGTTTTAAAATCTGCAATTTTACGGGACGCAATTTTAGGGGAAGAATGCAAAACCTTCATTCTTCCCGTCGCTGAATGTCGTATTTTCAATGCTTCTCCCTTTCAATGCAATGAATGATCTTTTCAATTTGCTCGGGTACTATTGTATCTGAAAACAATTCCACTCATTCGAGCATTTACATGCCGAGATATTGTGGCGTACACATTTACGGAGACAAGGAAAATTGAGTGATAAATTCATTGTAAATAGAGTGATGACCGGAAACATTTTAATGAAGACTCCAAATAATGAAACAGAACCACACTTTAACTCCAGGCCTCTCAGTGACCCGTTTTTCTCGTTTTGTTATACTTTTCATACGACCCTCACTTTCCAAATCGTTTGACAATAATCAGTATTCTCACTTTTTTTCCAAAACTGAATTATAAATTTAACGTATCTATGTGATATTACAGGTATAATAAAACTAAGGTAGAAACATTGGCAATGCAGTCAACACAGCTGGAAACTAGACGAGAAGCTATATCACAGGCCGCGATTATTCAGAAGTAGTGTGAGAAGTGACACTTCAGTTATATCAGAATTACATATTAAATTTATTTTCGTTATTACGTGCGACAAGGATGTTAGATTTAGTATAAACGAAAGTGTATTTTTGAATGGCACGTGCACGAAACTCTTCTGGGCGAGTTGAAGCTTTCAAAAGCCGCGGAGGAGAGCGCCACAGACCCTTGCAGCGAACGCGACCTACTTCTCAAGCCTCTCAACCTCCAGGGTGCGGCTTGCCTCGGTGGTTGCCATTACATCCGTGACGTCACCGCGCTAGCAGCGTGCACTGCACTCCACGCCGCAGCTGTCGTCCTGGTGAAGTGCACACGAGAGAAATAACCCTTCTTCTTCCAATATGAAACTCGTTCGTGTCGCGATTATTTGATAGGGCTTTGGTCTTCCAAATATGAATCCTGTATGTGTTATATTTTGATTTTCATTAGAAACGCAATTTGATCGTTGGGAAGACGAACAAATAAGGAAGATTTAAGTTGTGGATGGGTGCTGAATCCCTCCATATCTGCTACAAATGAAGTATAGGTAGGAAAAAAGTATAATCTTAGTTTCAACCGGTTATGGTTTAAAAAATTCACGTGTGTTCCTCTTCAACTCTTTACGTTTGAACTTTCTCGCTGTTACTTCGTAGGATGAGAAAGTTATTTAATCGTGCGCCGAAAAACGGCAAATTTTCGGCAGAAAAACTCTTATTGCCGGGCCCTGGTAACGAAAAAGTGGATAAATCCTGTTGCTATATACTGTAGGAAATTATTTCCTCTCGCCTATGGTGCAACCAGAATCCATGTTTTGTGAGTCTGAACGCAGTGGAGTTACTCCTGACCGGGATACTGCGATCTACTGAAAATTTCAGCGTGATCTACCGGAAGCTCCCGGTCGATGGTTTGGCGATCTCTCTTCTTGAGAAATTCACAAAGGTCCGAACCTGATAGCGGTGATGACCCTGGAAGCTAGCTGAGGGTGTAAAAATTGCTACGTCCAGAATCGTTTCTTTGTTGAAGATGTGTCAGGAAAAGATTAGCCAACAGTAGTAGTGTAGAGCTTCTTCCTATTTGTCACTCACGTGACTCATTCATGTTTTCCAAGAAGGGACGTGACTACAGAAGTGACACACCTTTCACTCTCCTGGATGCCAATGAGTGGCCGAAGTTAAGAAACATATTATTTTCTTGTTATTCTGATATTAATGTATAAAATCTGAAAAGTAGGTTTTTGGGAAAAGGTATTTACCGAAGCGGAGTAAGTAAAGGTATTTCAGCGTTGTATTAAACTATTTTTGTTCACCTTGTCTAAATGATTGATATTCGTGTTGAATTAATTTTTATAAAATTCTAGGTTGGTGGTTTCAGAAATCGTGATTTTATGTAGATTAATAGAGTTGTTCTTTTAAATGATTCATACATAGACAACAACAGATGGCATTGGTAACATGGCATTTAAACTTTTAGGCTACTTAAGATTGAAAACTTAATGGTGAATAGAAGTCACAGATTTCGAACAAAAACACTAATCAAGAAATGTGTATTTACCTTCAAACTGCGAGATATACATTTATAAGTGAACTTTGTATACAAATGTAAAATTAAAAAAAACTTGTTTTCCTCAAGATGACTGTGGTTTGCGTGTGTGGATTCTTACAGCATAGTTACGTAGTCAGAGTTTTTATCGGCCTTCTTTGACCAACTTATTCTCATACGTTCATGGGTGTCAAGGAGTAAGAGCCGGCTTAGAGGTGAGATACAAACTACAAGGTTTTCGATTCTCGTTGAAGTTGCAGAAAATTCGGGATTCGTCTTAATTCCATAATACACTAACAGAATGTAGATGCTTCCGGGATGTTTTTTCCTTGCTTATTTCTCCAATGATATCTCTTTCCAGTTGTCTCTCTCCCTCTTGGCTTTTCCCCCATTGCATCTCTCCTCTTTGTCTCCGTTGCTTTCTTCTTTTTCTCTGGTCTGACATTTCTGTTCTCCTTTCTTTTGTCTCTGATACAATATTTTTGTGCTGGAGGGGTTAGGAATGTAGTAAGTACTTCAAAACCTTGGATAAGATTGTTGAAAATATATTTTAAAAAAGTATTTATAATCGCATCAACTGCGAGGTTATGAGGTACTATTCTGTAAGTTTACAATAAGGTTTTCAATAGCGTGGTTACATACTTCTTTACACGTTTACATTATTATTATTATTATTATTATTATTATTATTATTATTATTATTATTATTTGTTTTCGCATGGAACGCCCTTTTTATTCCTTCTTTATTTCTTCCAACAAAAGTATTCTAGAGTTGATCCGAAATTACCATGTCTCAGTGAACAGTTATTCAATTGGTATTATGAGCCCCAACTTTTGTGTGCTATTTTATTCTCATATTTTTACTTTTCCTTCCTATACTATAAATTAAAGGGAAAAGTATTGGAAAAACAACATGATATTTAATTTCCAGTCGCAAAAGCCGTTTTTGGGGTTATTTTGAACTGTAACGTTTACAGACGTCAGGATTAATGCTTATTAGTTTTGTTCTAAAGTTGGTTAATATTGATGAAGGTCGCGAGTCCGTACATGCAATTTTGTAACCGAAAATCAGGGTTTCTCTGTGGATGGACGTTTGCATCACTCATAACTCTACAAGATTAGAAGCTGGATGAAACTAGGTCAATGTTTCAGGAGTGAAATCTAGTTTTGCCGTTCTGGAGAACTTCGATATTTTAATTTTGGGGAATGCGTTACGTGAAGTACCTGTAACATTTTGAACATGTTCTGGAAAATGGCTGCAAATTTCTTTCTTTTTGCTGGAATAGAAGAAAGAACATGTATGAAAATTGTTTAGTCCCGCTATGCATTAAAACCATGAAATGTTGAAAACGAAAATTTTGAATTTATTTTCGAACCTGTCCTACATCTCCAATATTAAAGCCGGAGATATCTTTTCGCTGCAATTTATCCCTCAATTTTAGATCTTTAAATGATATCATACATTTTGTTTTAAAAAGGAGAAGTTATTGACCATTAACCAGCGACGCTAGACGAGGGACAGTTACGGCATGCCACGCATTTTCACGAGTTCGTCATAACTCATAAGTTGGAGGCGGATTTGTATAACCTAAAAACAAAAATGTCTATGAAATTCATATGACGACATAATGAATAGCATGATTTATTACTTAGTTTTATTACGATTACTGTCCCTGACAATTAATGTTCTGCCTTCACCACATCCGGAGCACCATCAGTTACAAATAGAAAAATGCGATCTATCCTTGCATCATTCGGCCACAACAGATGCATTGAATTGTCGAAGAGAATTGCGATGGTGGAATGATGTGTCTTCTCTAGCACTTCACATGTTGGGACGATCGAATTTTCAGGCCGGTCTTCTTTCAGCGTGCGAACAAACATCATTTGCTACGTATCTTAAATCCTCCAAGGTAGTTTTATTTTATCCAACATCACTTCATAACAAGGGGTCCGATATTCCTTCATGACAGCAGATTTTTTTGGGAAGAGGATGTTGTGTATATTTTTCAAGAAACCGTCAAACTTCGATTGTTATGTCGTTTTGAAAGGAGTATTGACGAAACCATCTTCTTAGAGATCTTTCGAAAATTGTGAACATAGTGAATTTGTTGTCATGGTTTCCAATAACAGGCCTGGCCTATTTTCGACTGCAGAACGTGTAGTTACACAATTCTTATGTTTCGCAGTGTTATAGCTATGAAGCACAGTGAACCGTTTTTCTGCAGTAACTCTAATTTACTGAACAATATCATTCCATCGGTACTAAATATGCTTTCACCGAAATCGCGAACAAAATTTCGAAACTTCACTGGGACTTTCGGTTTAGACATGTTGAAAGCAACTGAATGACTGAAGAAAAGGCGTGAGCTGTTATTAAATGTTCTTTCGTGCAAACAAGCCCGGTTTTGAAGAATTCACCCACCAGCAAACAATAGTTCTTAACTGCTAGAAACACTCAATACACTGCTGATAATTATTATAAATATGTCGTTATAATAATATTTTGTTCAAAATATGCCACCAAACAAAAACATACTCCTAAATATGCATTTGCATATAAAAGTATGACTAGTCAGAAATCTTCCCCTTGCCTCTCGTACTTTGCAAAGTCGTGAAGTGACGAGTGAATGTAGCAGAAATTTCCAACTAATGAGTGTTATTTCGTATGACTATTCCACGAATAAATACGTTAATAAACTGATAAAACTAATAAATAAGATGGAAAAAGATACTGAAACTTTAACATACCAGTTCATTAAGTATAAAACGTCTTAATATCGCTGCCTCCTGCAATTAATTCATGTAAAATACGAAGTTATACGAAGTGAATACCTAAGTAAAACATGAGGTATCCTAAGAAAACGAATTAATGTTTAATTTTAATGGTAAAATACCAATTTTACATCAAGAAACACACAAATAAAACGTAACATTACAAGAAGAAAAAAACACTATTATAAGAACTATTTAAGTTCGCACTTGGGCTAATATAGTTTGGCCACCGCCAAATTATATTTGCCCAAGTGCGAACTTAAATAGTTTATTAACCAGGTTTATTAATTTATAATTAAGATGTAACTTCAAACGAACCAGAAACAAGCACAACTAACAAAACTGCGCCTGAAGACCTGAGCGGTCAGGTCATGTCAAAGGATCAGGACTTCCGCCGTCGCCATAGAAGGATGCGGGAAGGAGGGGAGGCCATTCGCCTATTGCACGTGCGTTGGCCGCACGCGAAATACGAGGAAAGGCGTAGAAAACCTGTGGATATCTCCCGGGAGAGAAAGACTGCGCGATAGTAAAAACAACGTTCACTTCCATCAAGCGCGTGAACTGACTATAAGTTATCACTCAGTTATTGCTTCATACAATGGTAACTTATCGAAAATTACAAGATCAAACCCCCATATTATTAATTCATTAATAATAAAATAATTGATAGAATGCAAATCAATTTCTTTAATACTAAATTTAAGATTTTTCAAACATTCCGTGATTATCAATAGCGGGGACTAGACGAGGTCCTCTAGGGATCCGTGAAGCGATTTTAGGGAGACCCTGAAGAAGTCACTAGGTTTTTGCGTTTAGCGATTGTTGCAACTGTTCAGGTTCCACGAAGGAATAGAATTTAGTTCCTCGGGTATTTTTTACAGTCGTTCTTTTGCCTAGTGAAGCCTTTGTTAGTTTATTATGCTGTGAAAAATCTTCAAGAACATCATGTGTCGTGTTTTCGTGTTGTTTTTTCTTTTAGTATTTGACTCGAGGTATTAACTGCCATGAATAGCCAAGGCACTTTTGGCAATAAAAATGAATGTCATGGAAGTGTGTCCCTTTATTATTACAGATAAGTAAATAAATAATTGGTTGTGCTAGCAGAGAAGATGACCAAGGAATGGTACACCATGACAGAAACGCCATGCGAAACTCTTTAAGTCACTCAATCATTCTACATATTATAGTGTAGACTTTTTTTTGAATTTCGAAACGAAGAAGCATTTGAAGGAAGCAAAATTTCATTCAACACAACAAAATTATACTGTAGTTTTCTTTCTGTAAAATAATACAGCAATGTGTAAAGCTGGCATTTTTCGATTGAAATATTGCCTTCAAAAAGCAAATGCGTGATAATGTCCGGCGCCTCCCGCTACGTTCGGAAACATCAGAAACTATCATAACAATTGCACATCGCTATTCATCTATTTCTGAGTCTGCGGCAATAGTTGAACACAACAGTCCCTTTTCAATATTGAATTCCTGTTGCCTTTTCCTAATCACAAACTTCCTATACTGCGAGTTTTCCAGTGATGCCTATGGCATTTCATCAGTTGTTACGGTGTCATCTAGCCAGGACCTTACACATCACTACAGTGACGTCACTATGGTGGCGTTCAACCTTCCGATTGGATGACGCCCTAACATCTGATTTACCTCAGGGGCAGCTATGAATAAATCGCAGTATAAGCATGCGTGCGGCCGGAATTAATTAATCCTCCTACCTCTGCAGTTCCGAAGCGTGCGATTGCCAGAGTGTGTTCTTCACAAACTTCCAAGAGCAATGACCGCCCCTCCAGTCACTCAAACTGCAACCGGATTGCGCGCCACGAAAACTGCCGACTTGTACCGCCAGATGTCGCTGTTCTTATTGCTTATGGAGACATTTTATCCGAAAAATCTTGTTTGGCAGCATATCCTTTAAGCCATAAAGGGGGGAAAAGATGCAAAAGTTTATATCGTGAAGCAGTTGTTTAAAAGTTTACGATCGTCTCAGAAACGTAGGAAATTATGCTGTAGATTGTACCTTTTTTATAAAATCGGTAACAAACTTTTCATTCACAAACAAAACATCGAAACGTCAAAAATATCAAGTACAAAACGTCGATGTTAAAAAAATCTATTTTAATCAATCTGTGTTTAAAACATGGACGTTTTTATAGCAAATGATCGTTTTGAGAACATGGGCGTCGATGTCGCGTGTCTAAGTGGAGGCGATGGCTCCGCGCCCGTCCGCCAACGCGGCGCATTGAAGATGCAAATGGGCGCTCCAGTAAGTGCGAGCGAGCATTTGCATGCAAACGCGAGGGGGCGTGCGCGGATGAGACGCAATGGGAGGGTTGCACCGCTGCCGGGAGGCGCTGCGCTCTCCACCCACGTTGGCCTCTCGGTGCAAGCGCTCGTTTTGCCTTCGAAATGAACGAACTCCTCGCCGGCTCTGCATCAGAAGAATCATCAATCAGTCGTCAATCATCGTCCGTCCAGACAGACTCGCGGCTTGTGCTAACTCCTCGCCATCTAGCCTTCGTTGTCGAACATTTCTAAGCCTGCTGAAACGTGTTCAAAAACCGGCTTGGAAATGTACATTCTATTGCTGCCATTCTACACAAGTGTTTATCTCTACATACAAAATGGATGTTGGTTTGAGATCCACCGGAGCTAAGTACCAACCTTTTCGAAACAAAGGTTTTGACGTTCACTGAACGAAGCAAGCAAAGGTTTTTGATATTCACTGAATCGGTGCCAATACTCGGTTAAATAGTGCTGTGTACCAAACATCAAGTAGTTGTAACATCTACATAGAACTGGCTCTAAATTGTGTTAATGATTTCATTGTATCGTGGAGGGAGTAATCCTCGAATAATCCTCAGTTAAATTTGCCTTTACTCTCGTAACGACGCAGTCAATCATTGCCTTACATCCCTTTCGGCCAGGGGCTCAGCGCCGTTAGGAACTGGGGTTCCCAGACGGTCATCCATCCAGGAATCCATGGTGTCTCGACTTGCTTAACTTCCGTGACTTGAAGGAGCGTAGTAAAGCAATTGGGCCAACGATCTCTGTCCAGATTATTTCCACTCGTAGAAAAAGAGGCCAAGGAACTAGGAAAATATTCCACCCTGAGATGCAATATTAATTGAAGAGTATTGCATTTCTAATTTCATAATCTCTTTGGCTATAATGTGTGTAAAATAGTTTAAAACCGTTTGGAAAACAATACCTTGTGAATCCATTTATTGAATACTATTCTTGTCTTCTTTCACTCACTCAGGCTTTCTCACTTTTTTATTTCTTTTGAAATCGATTTTAGACGGTCTGAATTTGGTTTACCTGCATTTTGAGCCACTTGATATTAAATTTAATTTCGACCCCTTTTCAGGTTTCCTAGTCCAGATTCTATCCTACAATGGTTTGTTTATATTTCTGATTACTTAAATTCTGTATTAAATAGTTACGCTTTTGTTTTTGAAAAATAATGTATATGACATTGAATAAAAATTCAGTTTTCATGAGGCCAGAATGCAGGAATTCCTTCATAATTCTTCTAGTGCCATTATTTGGAAAATTGATGAATTATGAACATATTCATTTATCTTGTTCCAGAGATCAAACTTTTATCAATGTTAATTGCTGTCCTTAATCCATCCACAATATTTCTTCAAAGAAGAAGCTTTTGAAACGAAATGTTTACGCTTATCTTAAAAAAGGATTGCTATTTCAAACTAAAATCAAGGTCGCACAATTAAATCCGTAGTGCAGTAGTGAAAGTCAATTAATCACTGATTAATAAAAGTTTCAGTTACTTCACCATTTTTCATTTTCACATTTTCAAATATAATTCCGAAAATTAAAAAAAAAAGTCAGTTTATAAAAAGCAAAAATTTCATGTAACAAACCTCCGTTAAATTGACTTGTATAATGTAAGGAAACTTGTTGCAATGAAAATACATTTTAAAATTATAATCCCTGGCCACTGTTTAGAAAATGGGCTCATCGTTTCCTGTTTTAAATCTACGTACGAGATTTTACCGTGAAACGCACGGTATTCTGGGTTTTAAATAAAAATTAAGGAACACTTCCAATAGGGAATGTTTGGAATAACATAATACAGTGAACTTAAGTCACTGATTCCGATTAACTTACATTACATATAAGAACAAGAAGATTCGTTGTAGTGAATATTAACCTCGGCTATAGTGAACGTAGGAAATACTTCCTGGGAATTTGTTCCATCCTGGAAGAGAATGAATCACCTCACTGCCATCAATTTCAATATCAGGCAGCTGGAAAAAGAGATCGTCGAGCTTAGGTCATAATCGAAGAAGTCTCCCATGAGGTGAAGGCAGCGAACCGGGAGTAGGCATCTTACTGAAGACCTTATTCCACTCGGTATAACTGCGGAAACAATGGCCGTGTCCTGTATGGGCTACAACTGGCGGCGGCGACGCGCGATTACTTTCTTCAGTGTCAATCTCGCTGTTACTTGATATTCCGCGTGACGAAGCGCGTTCAGTTCTACGTAGACGACAGGAAGCACGCGACTTACACAGTCTGGCGATATCCGCCGTGCCGCGCGGAAAGCGTTCAGTTTCATTAGCCGCTTGCTCCATCCCGCTACCGAAAGCACCTCGAATGTTATTAGGCGAGTAAAGGGGCCTTCGGAGAGAGGGACGGTGTTCCAACTGTGCAAGAGGCATGGGAGGGTATCAAGACTGCATTACGATACATAGAGAAGACAATGCAGAATCAAGTAAGGAGAAAGAACGAACTCTGGAGAAGGATCTAAAGAAATACGAATGAAAAAGTACGAAGCAAACAATTAAAAATAATTGATTTTCAAGGTCAAATAAGGATATTGAAATTTTCAGTTCGTGTTGTTAATGCATTTTACTGTATCTCTATATTAATAAAATCAATAGTTATGGAGACATATTTAATTTTGACGTCGTCGGATACTGTGAACTTCTTATATAGTGAACCAAAAATGTTAGTGCCCAGAAGTTCAGTATTACACTTCACACGCTACTGGTTACGTGGTTGTTAATAAATGTTTACGGTACGCTGTGCAAAAAGTTTAATAGATGAAAGACTTCCTCGCGAGAATGAGTTTGTTCTATGTTCAGATTTGGACATGGTTGTCGAGTATCCTATTGTTAAAACGTTCTCTCTCAAGTTTGGGCGTGCATTCGCTACGACACTGTCTTGGAGAAATTTGATTTACTTGTCTGAGATCACGTTCAAGTAATAATTCCGGCCGATATTGCAGAATCGCAGGGGCACGATATATAGCTATGCGCTTAATACTTGAGGGTGCGGCGGGTTGCGTTGAGCTTCTGCTCAGGGGTGCTTGAGTCAGCATAAATGCATAAAATCATCAACGCGTGTTTGTGTGAGAGACATACGCATTGTACTATGCCTATATTCTTCGTGTAAGTGCAAGCAATAAGTTGACAAAATGTCGTTGCAATCGAATGAGCAGTAGGGTAGTGTATAAAATACAAATAAACAAACGTAGTTGTTTTTTTTTACATATTTTACCTTTAACTACAATTTTCTTACATATTTCGTTACATTTTAAAATATTGATATGTCAAAACGGAATAATTCTAATATGATCTTGAAAATAAATGTTCTTGAGATCGCCTTTCTTGGAAATAAAGCACGCTAATAGTGCACTTGTATGACCTCCGAACCTTTGCCGCGATTTATCAAACATACCCCCTGCTTCTCGGAAATGGCGTACTCTGAATAAAGGAAGAATAAAATAATGGCATCCACACGCTTGCTCGATTGAAATCTGACAGATACTTCTTACAGACCAATGTCTTATTGTACTTCCAGCATCTTGCAGAGAAATATACATCCCTGTGTCAGTGACGAGAAATTCGAAACCTATTCATGAAAAATACTCCTTAGAATGAATAAGTTGATTTTAATTACAATATTGGATGAGTGGAGTCTTCGTTCGAGTCAACTACCTAGCCAACGTGAGATTCGGCGCCGAAAGTTTTAGTACTATAAATTCCGTTCCCTAATAATACCCCACGGAAGAATTAAGTATTCCTTTGTATAGTGCAGCGTCACGTTGGCTGTCCTGCGACAAGTGCGCGTCGGGCTATTCGGCGAAGAAGAGGCAGATATTTTTAGAACCATGTGGCCGCGGGTTGAGTCTTGCTGCCACTGCAGGCTGAGGGTAGAGTCATGTGGGAGTGTTAAAAGCCCCTCGTGAAGCGAGCGGAGGTCGCAAGAGTCGGCGTTTTTGTAGCCGTCGGTTCTGACCGACGGCTACAAAAACGCCGACTCGCGAGCGCCCGACCTCAAACTTAAGAAAAAAAGAGAAACATTTAAAAAATAACAAGAAAATATTAAACAAAAACAAAAGTAAAAAATAATTTAAAAAATACACTAACACAAACATGAGTACTAAATTTAAATAGAGCTAGGCTCTTGGATCCTACTAACTAATGACCTGGTCTTTAAAGACTGCCAGCTCGACTTGCGGTGACTCGTGCTGATCTTCACTACTTTTCGCCCACACGTAGTTGGTTTTCCGCGCACAGGTATTGATTTTAATTTTTGTTGTTCACCAGCACTACTCACCACTCAGAGGGGCACTTACACGGTTCTTCCATCACAGGCTTCGCGCGTCGCGCACAACTTTCGCTTAAGTTGTGCGGCGGTCACGTGGACGACGCGGCAGGAGTGTGCCCTTGTGAGCCACACCCTCTATATGGCACCTCCCCAGCCGGGACAAGGTCTCAGCCCCCGACTGCTTTCTGACATGCGAATGCCACACACATTGTGTGGTTGTACTGTGCATGTGAATGTAAGTAAGGGGGTGAGGATAGGACAAAGAAAAAGAATGATCGCGCAAGGTCCGTGGCCCGTTTGGTAAGGCACTGCTCCGGCATTCATCTGGTGTGGATCGGAGAAACCACGGAAAACTACCGATCAGAGCAGCTAGAATTCTCCTCTAGATAGTGGCTGAATTCAACCTAGCTGTAAAGCTAGTATCGCAAATCCTGTCACCGGCGGGTATCGAACCCTAAGGTCTTCCGGTCAGAGGCCCTGCACTGACGTCAATGGATGTCATTGAGCCACCTAAGCCGGTATTTTTATTTTAGTTCTTAAAATGGTAGAAATTAAAACTTCTTTGGGCACTTATTATTGTTGAAAATAAAATTATTTCAACATAGAATAATTCCGTGGTGAATAATTATAATTATTATAATACGTTTAGATACCTATAAATCTCTAATCTCGTTCAGCAATTTTCGAGATTTAATATAGCATTAAATATCACTTGGTTAGGCGAATATAAACAATAAACGCGATGCAATGTGCTTCCTCAAAATCACTGTGCTGCTGAGCACTGTTGCTGCTGAATCACTGCATTTTGGTTTATAAGGTTTTACATCTACGTGAATTAAAACTGAAAGAAAGTTTTCACGTGGTGTATTAGTAACGAAGTGTTGGATTTCCATTTGTGTTCACCATTATCAAGACTGGCCATTTAAAGTTTCTTGTTAATTATTTTGTAATGGAGATCAATTGAAATTGTGATCTTACGCTATCTCACAGAAGCAATTAATAGGTTCGTGACTGGTAGTACCTGACTTAAGATTTACGAGCATTTCACAGGGGTGTTAAGCAATATGGGGTGCTATTTCCTTAATTTTTAGTCCTTTTAAGTGATTCAAATAGGCGGCGTGATAATTTGAAACTGGGGTGTAGAATCTCGCACCTCCTTGCGAACTCCAATCCCACGATCACCTTCGGGAGCAATTGGGACTCCATTGGAATTGCTCTGTTCATTCCGACGGTAATAAGCATTTAATAAGTGAACGCCGGCGCATGAGCGCGTCGGGGGCGGGGCGGGTGGGCCGTGCGAGGGGGGGAGGTGCTAGGGAGCGGAAGGGGCGCGCAGCGGATGTGCTTTTAAGCGATCGATGGAGAGCCGCGATTGTCGCGAGCAGCCAGGCGCCCAGGCGGCCCTGCTCCCCCCACCCCCACCCCTCCACGCGCCTCCCGCGCAGACGCTGAGCGGCCCGCGGTGGCTCAGTGGCAGCATTGCCGTCGCGTCTGCAGTGGCGCTCGCCCTGACCTTCCAGGGTTCGAGTCCGTATGGTTGGCGGGTTTTCGAATCTAGCTGCATAGCTGGATGGAATTCAACCATTGGAGAAGAATTTTAGTCCGGCTGTACCGGATGACCTTCCGTGGTTTTTTTCGTTTGACAACAGGCGAATGCCGGAACAATACCCTAACAACCGGGCCACGGAGAGCGCGAATTTTTCTTACTCTCTTGTCCTATTCGCATCTCTTACTTACAGACACATTAAGGGCCCATGCACACAAGCACAAGCAACGCGCGTCGTAATTTCGAATCTTATGCGAAACGACACACGAGCGATTTGACCGTTCCGCTTTAAAAACAGTGTTAATCCACGACGCGCGTTATTTAACGCGCGTCGTCGATTAACGCTGTATCGACGAGATCCCTGGACGGGAACCCCTGAAATGTTTTAATTGCGAAATGAACACTGACATGGAGGCCTCCATTAAAGTGCGGAATTAAACGAAACTCGTCGTGAAAGGAGCCCTTCGTGCAGAGTTTACATGTGCGCGTTCGAAGAGCACAATGGCCTCGTGTTTCCGAGAAAAAGCGAGTAAAAAAACTTGCGCAAATAGCCAGTCGAGCACGAAACCTGACGGAAGGTATTGTGTACGGTCGGTATGCTATTTTCACCTGACGCGGAAAACATGGAAGTGGTGAAAGTCGTAGAGGATGTTGCAAAGAAAAATGTGACTCGATAAAAATAGAAAAAAGAAGAAGGAAACAAACAAACATGGCCTCTCTTTGTAGCATCTTTCGCTTCCCATTTTTCAGCCCTCTCGCACAGCGGCCGTGATCGTGAAATGGTGAACCAGGGCCCGCCTACTGGGAAGTCTGGCGCGAGCGGATGTTTGGTGCCCAAGAGCTTGGAGAGAGGGGGCGCCGTCTCCGTTGGCCTCAGCCACACGCGGAAGCGCCCCAACAAAGATTTCCAAACATGGCGCCGGCTGACAGGCCTCAGCGAAACATCTGTTGCCAGCGCACACACTCAGACCAGAAGGACCAAGGAGTCTCGACACCAGCTACACAGCCACTGTCTGGAGGAGAATTCTAGCGGCCGGCGGCTTTGATCGGTTTTCCGTGGTTTCACTAATCAACACTAGGCGAATGCTAAAGCAGCACCCTAACAAACGGACCACGGACCGCGCGCGATCTTTTTTTTCATCTCCCTCATCCTAGCCTTTTCCCTTACACACACCAGAGAGGTGGCTCAGTGCATCAACTGATATCACTGCAGTGTCTGTGACCGAAAGGTCCTAGGTTCGAGGCCCGACAGTGGCAAGATTTTCGACACTAGCAACACTGATAGGTCGAATTCAGCCACTGTCTGGAAGAGAATTCTAGCTACCAGCTGCTTTGATCGGATTTTTGTGGTTTCTCCGATCAACACCAGGCGAATGCCAGAGCAGTACCCTAAGAAACGGGCCACGGACCGCGCGATCTTTTCTTCCTTGTCCTATCGTCGCCTGGTATTTACACACACACTTGCGTGCACCACACTACCACACATGCCGGGAGACCGGTCGGGGGCTTAGAGCTTGTCCCGAGTGGGCAAGTGCCTCGCTGGCGGAGATACCTCTAGAGAGAAAGTCCCGCAAGCAGACAAATAGACAGGTGACGTTCCAGCGAATAGGAGACCACGGCCTTCAGGGGTATGATATGCACTATACTTAAGGCACTAATAACCACTGCAGAATACACGCCCGGAAATAGAAAACACCCATACTATCAATCGGAACATGAGGGCATTCCTACAAGGTAAAAGCCTCGTTGATATTTCACTGATAAGATATCTGTGTACTTTTTAGATGATTACTCGTCAAATGGTAGAATTCAAAGTTTTGTTTAGAGAAAATGCCATTAACATTTGCATAACAAAATCACACGCATATTGACAAATTTGTGATCTACCTCCGATCTTACGGGCGAAGAACAGCTTGAAAATGTAGTTCACTGAAGAAAATCACATTTTGCAGGAAGGAAAGCATTGCCCTTCGGTGTTTAAATCAGATAGCGATAGAGTCTCCTCGTGTCTGTTTCAAGCAACCGATTCTGTACACGGAAATCTAGTCTATGTTTGTAACGTCTAATGCATTGAACCTATGCTTAGATTTTCTCTTTCAGCTTCTCGGGTACCATTAAACTTGTGTCATTTTGAATTTTGTATTTTTCGTTGATCTTTGGAGGTGTATATGGGTATTTTTTGTTGATCTATAGTGAGTTGGTTTAAAAGATGCCTCGGCGAAGAGTGCTTTTTGTCACCGAGTGTCGGCTATCCCGTTTAATAATTATTTTCGTCTAAGGGGGTACGGAGTTGTTTGCTGTTTGACTGTCGGCCGTTGGTGTTTTTGGCTGGTCCAAAAAGTATTTGAGACACCAGAGATCCAGTTGCATACATGATGTGATTGATTTCAGCAATATCTTGATCTCTTCCTAAGGTCTGTACAGCCTCGTTTAGGACAGAATTCACTGTCTCTATCACTCTCTCGTAGCTTTATCATTTTCGTATATTCGCAACGATGCACGAGATTCGAATGGAAGTAGACGAACTCGTTCTATCTCGCGTTCAAGAACATTTCACATCAAGTCAGTATCGTGTGATTCAAAGCCAGCTGAGTTTTCACTTATGACAGTTTCATTGGGAAGAGACGAACCAACAATAGAACAATCGTTTTCAGGGATATTCGATAGTTCTAATTGTTCGTCGTGTGTAGATAATCAAAGGAAGAGGATTTTTATGCCCTAAAAAGTCTTGAAATATGCTTTTAAAAATATGCAGTTGTCACCGAAATTTCTGAAATGTGTACTCTAATATGCAATCAAAATTAACAATATTTCATTAGATAGAAGGACAAGCGTGCATGGAAGGAAAAGATATATTTTTGTGAAAACATAAAATAATCTACCCTACTTCGCGAGAGAAATAATTGAAGTAAATTTTCACCTTAGTGTAATATATTGTATGTCTTGTTGTATTCCTTCCGACCGATTTAAAACATAAGTTATCAAGAAATATCGTACATTTGCACAAGTATATTATCATCTTTAGAAAACAAAAAAAGGAAACTGTCACTAGCTCCTTTGATCAATGAACTCTCACAAGTAAATAGATTCTATGAAAAAATGAAATGTGTTATAGAGAAGCCTCTATTTTAACGAAATATGCAAAATATGCGCCTATAATTACGCGAATATGCTCAAACAGGAAACGTCGGCCAAATATGCACAAATATGTACTAACATATTAATCTGTATAGCATCATATTCTAACCAAATGTCAAGAAATTTCATTTAGCTATGCACTGAAGCAACGAACAAAAATCTGCAAAATCATAAAAATCCGCTCCTTAATAATCAGTATGTGTAATTGAAGTACACTGCGATTTAAATGTGGTGCCCAATCAAGGTCACGAGCTCAAAGAAAAGGGGGGGGGCAGTTATCCAATCGGGTGCTTCATACCAAAAGTTTAAGTCGTAACGAAGCTCCCGGATGGATGACAGTGTCTCAGTCTCCTTGCAAAATCCGATTTATTTGTAATGGCGCTTGACATAAATCAGCTGTTGAAGGTGTCATCCAATCGGGATCTTGAACGTCACCACAATGCCGTCTCCGGTGACGTTCAAGCTCCCAATTGGATGACACCGTAACAGCCGATTTACGTCAACCGCCACTTCAAATAAATCGACGAACAGGCAATGATGAGGAGGAGTGGGGTTACTTGGAGTTGGGTTTCGTTCGACAGAGACCGCGTCTATTACCTAAGCCAAGAAAATCGACCCGTTCATCTGATTTCATAAATTACTGTTTTGTTTGCCAGAAAAAACTTTTTAAAATTTGTTTTCATGAGCACAACTGCATCTTCCGCTATCAACGTAAAAGTTGTCTTACGCAAAATTAAAACCCCTTTTCTTGCAAAAAGGTCGTCCAGTATTTCTCTGTTTGCCCTCGTGCAAGAAATAGAAGTGGCAGAACGTACGCGACTGCTGAGACACGCACGTCGCCGCCCCCGCCCGCGGGGCGTGCGTTGGGCTGCGTGACCTCGCCTCGCGTGCTGCCTCGGGGCGCTGCTGCGGGCGTGGCCGCGCCGCGCCGCGCCGCGTCGCCGCTCGTTGCGCGCGTTGTCGTAATTGGCGGAGCGCGAGTTACGACTCGGTCGCCACCGACCGCCGTCGTTCTGGTGACACAGCAGTCCGCGTTGGCTGCGGCGGATTTAGCATTGTCGAGGCCCCGAGCTACAATATTTCGGAGGCCCCTCTTCGTACTGGCAATAATATTTTCGTGATTGAATATCATTTTTATCCCTTAGTAGCTTTAACCGTTTTAACTTTACTAAGTGAGCTTTTACTTATACAATTTGTAATCATTAAAGTTAACAAAAATGCAAAAAGCAACCTCGTGTCACTCAAACCTCAATATTTGTGTTCGAATACGCCAAACGTGGGGTATATAAAAAAAGACAATTTCAGTCAACCAATCAGAACGCTGTGGCAGATTTTGGCGGGGCGGATTGCACTCCGCTAGTTCAAAACCTAATTCATGAGAATGAAAATGCCAGTCTTAGAATAAATCGGGTTTTGACTCCAATAGCGAATTCATCATGTTTATTGAAATTTTATTTCTTTACGAGAACTTATTATAAATTTGTAGTATTCGTATATTTTCAAAAAAACTGTTTTAGTAAATTTGGAATGATTGAAGCCCCTTGAACCCTTGAGGCCCGCAAGCTGAAGCTTATTTAGTTTAACGGTAAATTTCTCACTGGGCTTTTGAGCTAGATACATTCACGGGAACTGCACTTTCAATTGGCCAGTGCATTCTCTTATGGAGACGGCATTTCTTCTGCTATTTTTTGGATCTTCCACTGTAAAAAAAATTGGCGAAAAAAGAGTTCCTCGAAGTGTATAGAATGTAGATGCTCATTGTCCTATCTTCTATGATATGAATGTAGACACCCATTGTCCTATGATTCAGTGCTTGACGTAGTGGCTCTTCAGGGTATCGTGAATCTCCATCGCCACCATTAAAGCATCGATGCTATATTATTAGTAGCGTACACGGCGTCCAGGGCAGGCATCACGATTGAATGTCGCTCTATATTGTGAATGTAAATGAAACAGAAATGGGAAATAATTCTAGTAATAGATGTTCAAACAGCAAGGAGTTCACCTGGTTTGTATTATTTGCCTCCGCTTGTCTCTAGCACGCTTTGTGAGGAGCAATTTCAAATCATAATTTCCTCACATTCTAAGTAGAGCAAACAGAATGGGGATAAAAATTAACCAAACACATTAGAATGGTAGTAATTTTGAATTCGATATACAGGCATTTCGATATTTTAGGCACAGCTAGAATTAAAGAATCCAATAATAAAGACAATTAAAACCGGTCGCTGCATGTCCCTCTCTCCTCCCCCTCATCCTACCCCTATCACTCTCTCGCTCTCTCTCTCTCTCTCTCTCTCTCTCTCTCTCTCTCTCTCTCTCTCTCTCTCCGGCTACTCCTCTCTCATCTCCCCTTTCCTTTTCCGCTGACCTCTTACCTCTACGTTCTGTTCTCTTTTTCCGAAAGTTACGTCCCTTCGCGTATTCCAAATCTGTTATGTGCCATCAAAAATGCCACGGATTGTTGAATTCAATTTTTAGCATGGTCGATAGAATTTTCAGACGTAGCCAGTTGTATTTTTGCGAAGAATTCCGGGACCGCGAGTCGCAGATACATCGTGAAATGAACACCGTCCTCTGTTCTCCCTTACATGTGAATTATTGGTATTATAGATTAATATACTTGTATGTTCCGAGTGCATTGATCCTAATTTTTTGTGTTTTCTCCTTTTTTGCAGGTAAGTTTGGCTTCTCTTCACTAAGTGCTCATTGATAAGGTATCTCCATTTGCTGACAATTGGTGAGTCAATATTAGTTGTTATTTAAAAAAACTTCTCTAAACACGTAGTATGTGATGGGGAGGAGAAAGCCTGTCAAGCATCCAAATTTCCTGTTCCATTCACACACTCACACAGGGTGAGTCACGTAACTTTAGCACCTCCTGCAATTTTTGAACGTTTGCAGTTATTGCAATGCGGTTTTCACAGAAGCGCGTGAGGAAATGAGGCTAGTTTATAATATATTAATTTCCATTTTATCACTTGTAGTTTACGATTTATTGAGGTAACTTTGTTTTTTTAGTGGAACTATACATCTTTTTTTGGTTTATCATGACGAGCGTAAAAAAACAATTAAAATAAAAAAACATATTGTCATATGTTAGATAAGGATTTTATTGAGTAATTTTGATTATTTTGGACTCATCTTTAACGGGCATTGTAACACCCCGAGCACGGGTTAGCAGCGAGAGCGCTGCGTGTCCTTGGCTGGTGGACTGTTACATTCAAAATATCCGTTAAATACCAGTAGGAAAAAAATCAAAATTACTCAAAAGAAGTTTTATTTAACATAATGATATGTGCATCATTAGATTCGTCTGTTTACTCTCGTCATGATAGACTAAAATATATATAGTTCTATTCGAAAAAAATCCCTCAATATCTTGTAAAATGCAAGTGATAAAATGGAAACGAATACATACATCACTTATCCCCATTCCCTCATGCACTTCAATCAAAACTGCATTGCAATAATTCCAACGTTCAAACATTACAGGAGGTGCTAAAGTTATGACTCATCCTCTATGTATATGTGTACATGACATTATATATATATATGGGGATGTTCGTTACCTGAGCTTCGTTTCCTTTTATGCTCTACATATGACCAGTTGTCCATACCCTTCTCAGGCGTTTTCTTCGCCTGCTGTTGAGGTCGTTCGTGTCAGTGGGAACAGCTGGAGGTGGCTCGCGATATGCCTGTCGGCTCCGCCATGAGCGCTTCATGTAATTGCATTAAAAACATTGTAGGGCCATTACACGTTCTGGATCAAACATTTCTCTTACGGAATTCAGCTGTTATCGCTTTTGGGAGTCGTGTCATTGTGTCGTTGCAACAGCGCGTCGTGACAACGAATAAACATGCCGGTTCGGACTGGTTCGCCATCACATGTGACCAGGTGCCAATCATTTTGCGTTGAAGGAAAGGTGGATTAATTTATATGTGATAGTTGTATATGAACGTTGAATACGTTGTATACGAACGTTGTATATGAACGTTGGTATTGGACTCGTAAAAGAATATACAGTACACGTAGTTTATTAATGGATAGGCTCATAAACCGAGATTTTTTTTGTAACCAACACATGAGAAACTGGATTGTTACATTTTCTTTAAAGTTTGTGTATGTAATGCTTCTTAATACGATTTCTATTTTACTTATCGTTGAATGTTATTTCTTCCAATATTTTTTTCTGATCCATATTCACTCAGATTATAAAGTCAATCTTCATAAATTGTCAGTAAACACTGATGAAGTTGAAGACACTTCACAGATAAATTTTACGAAGCTAGTACTGGAAAACTTGGGAGACGCGCTGAATTTGAAGCGTTGTTTTGAGAAAATAGCAGGCTATTGCGCGCTAGTAATTTGGCATTATGTGATACTCTCGGAATCATGTCCCAAACTCAGTTTTCCATTATGTAGCTGCTTCTTGTCATATCAAAACCTTTGCAAAGAAAAGGTCGTGGTTTCAGCCCCAGCAACGATAAAATAATGCATCGTATCGCCCACTTGTGGATCCGCCAATGTTTGGCTACTGCTCACGTGATTGATCACGTTTTACGCTACGCCCAGCAAAAACTTTAATAGACGAAAGACTTTCTCGCGAGTATTGGTTTGTTTTATGTCCTGCTTTGGACATGGTTGTCACGGATCCTGCTTCTAAAACGTTCTTCCTCAAGTTTAGGCATGCAGTCGCTATGACACTGTCTTGGAGAAATTTGATTTTCTTGTCGGCGATAACGTTCAAGTAATAATTGCAGCCGATATTTCTTAATCGCAGGGGCAGAATATGCAGCGAAGAAGCGCTTAATACTTGGCGGTGCGGCGGGTTGCGTAGAGCTTCTGTTCAGGGGCGCTTGAGTCATAAATTCATAAATCGCGCCTGCGTATGCGCCGCATTGCGTCTATGTATGTGCGACAGACTTTTCCATTGTACTATGCCTGTAACCTTCGTGCAAGTGTAAGCAATACGTTGACAAAGTTTTATCGCAATCTGATGAGCTGTACTGCAGCGTATAAAATGCAAACAAACGTTGATTTTTATATATTAGATGACCGAGCTTGAGAGACACTGCTGGCAACAAAACCGCTACGAGACTTGACATTAACTGTGTGGTGGTTGAATGCAATGTATATTCAGTGCATCCTAAATGCTACAATTTAATAATTTCGCTTTCCGGTTGAGATTGATTGTTGAAGTTTAAAGGTATGCGGTTTGTTTAACAAATAATTATAATGTTAGGGCCCTGTAGAAATGGTTTTGTGTGCGCACGTGTGTGCATGAATTTTATTTTTATTTTATTTTTTCGATTGTATCCAGAGCTATGAATAGTTTACGGTGAAATATGAGAAAGTGCTTATCTTAATGACGTCAGCAAGTATTTTGTCTGTGTTTCAAATTGTCTGACTTAAGTTAAACATAAAATCTGTTTGAGAAATGGGGAGTTCTTCTTGGTTATATTCTGATAATTTAATTCATTTTGTTGACCGAAGATAATATTGAAATGTTATTAGTGCGTCAATTTTATTGCATTTTAGTAAAGAATCCTAAATTCGCTGTGCTTTTGAGTCACACACTTCAGGAGTAGAGGTAATGCTTTCTGCAAATTTTGTTTTCCTGACTATCAATGTGTCGGTTGCACACTGGTTGGGTTTCTATTGAGCGTTAAACACGATAGATAATCTGTAGTCTCCAACGAAACTACAATATTGCAAACCAATCTTTGTTTATATGTTTCACATAATTTCTAGTCCGCACGATATCTAATTGACTATTAGAACTCGTTAAGTGATCTTCCGCATTTTAAAAAGTCTAGAAGTGGACTCCACGGAGGTTATGAGTGTGATTGGATGTGAATGTGTGTACTAAAGCAATTTTTATTATTGAATCACTTGGATATGTAATTGAACAATCTCGATTAGTTTGGGATCGGGATTGGGCTAGTTAATAAAGTTATTCCTATTAATTAAGTTTTGCAGATGGAGCCAATCATCACCTTATTTATTTTTTAAAATTCAACAATAAATTCAATCCACGGGTTTCTTGAGGCTGAAGACTAGTCTCCATTATGTAATCCCATCTTCTTACAGCCCTGCCCTTGGTGCCGTCAACTTATAGGTTACTTTTTTTGGCCTCGTGTGTTTTTCATTGAAAATTCACTGCTGTAATTTGGTGGCCTCCTGGTCGTTAAAGCTTTTGAGATTTATTCAATTCCGTCCGTTTTTAAGGAAGCTGATTCCTCTGGGACGTTCCGAGGTTTGGGCCAAAAAAGTAATGCAGCCGGCCATTGTCTCGAGCTCATCGCTGGCAGAGGCCTTGCAGAGGAACTGTGGTGTCTTCCGCTCCGCAGTTATGTAACATAATCTTTCACGCGGTGTTGCCGTACAATGGGAACTTGGCGACACGGGAGTTTGAAATTCTCGGAATAAATTCCCATTGTCAGTCGGCAACATGGATGGGAAAGAGGTAGGGTAAGGAGGCTTTATATACTTAACGTTATTGGCTTTACGTTCATTAAAATGGTACATTCTTCTACATTAAAGAAGATTATAAGTGTATACAGATAATACAGAAAATAAATGCACAAGATGGACGTTACGTAATGATATTGTTGTTACAAACTATTTGTGCCATCATAGGGCGATATATTGAATGGCCTTCCATTCTTGATGTTTAATGTATACATGACATTATCCTTGCTGGTCTGTTCAATATACTCCAAAAATTGTAACACTTGAAATTTATTCGTATTTGTTTCTTTTGTGGAAGTAAGAAAAAGCTACTGTACCAGACTTGAAATAATTGTAGATATGCACCGCAGGCGCTTCCTTTGAATCGGTTTGAACTTCCAAGTGATGGCCGAAATTGCAATACTATTACGTAACCATTCCTAATCATCTCCTAACCGTTCCTAGTCAGAAAGTATGTGCTGTTGTAGCACCTTTAGTTTAGAACTATCAATATAAAATATAACTAATGCATTAGTATCATTATTACACATATCTATTCTGATGTAATGCATCGTCGAGGATCTGGTTGTTTGAAGTTGGGTTCCATACGTGGGACAAAACTATTTTCACTTTTAAAGCGATAAAAATTATACAGTGAATACTCCCAACGGATCCAAGTAGTATTTATAATACAACACAGCACGCTGCTGGCTAGAGAATTCCATTCCACAAAACTCCCCTAAGCGAAATAGAATCATACGCCCTCAATTAAGATTGTAAATTTAATCAAAGGCGTTAATTAAAAAAGAAGCCCAAAAAGTATTGCGAAAAAAGAAATAGTCAGAAATCTAAGTCTTGGAATAAGATGACAGAACCCAGCAAAAACGTGTGCAGAAATCGGAAGTCTCAGCTCCTAAGTATTTACATTGTTTAGTTATTGTATTTATTTATATTACCATAATATGATGCAAACATGCTAATACATTTTGTTGATTTCAGTCACAATATGCCTACATTTTTATGTACAACATTCTGTGTTTCATGATATTAGAAACGAAAGCCTAATATGTTCATGTGGAATGTTTAATGGGAAAGAGCCAAGGCGGACGGAAGAGTTCCTGACGGGGTACCGCTGTACACACAAAACCAAAGTTTGAACCGGGAGCGGTAGCTCAGTGCATCAACTGATGTCACTGCAGCGCCTCTGACCGGGAGGTCCTAGGTTTGAGTCCTGAGGGCAACAGGATTTTCGACACTAGCGTTTCAGCTCGGTCGAATTCAGTCGGTGTCTGGAGGAGAATTCTAGCGGCCGGCTGCTCTGATCGATAGTTTTCCGTGGTTTCTCCGATCAACACCAGGCGAATGCCGGCGCAGTACCCTAACGAACGGGCCACGGACCGCGCGCGATCTATCCTTCCTCTTCCCTGTCCTATTCTCTCCCCTTACACACACACACACACTTACACTAACACGCACTACACTATCACATATTCCAGGAGACCGGTCGAGAGCTTAGAGCTTGTCCCGCTGGTTAGGGAAAACCCCACTAGCCAACGGTAGGTCGGTGCCGGATCTCGCCATCCAGCGGGGGAAGATCACCGCCAACTCCCGAGAACAAACATGCACTACACTAACGGGACTAATGACCAAGCAGTTGACGCGCCCGGAAACACGAAAAATCAATCAATCAACCAAAGCGTGTGGTGAAGTTGGCAGGTCTCCGTTGGCAATGTTGGTCGTTGTCCCGCGCCTCATCTTGGTGCTCGTGACAGGGTGGGGTTAGTGGAGCCGGTCGCTTTCGGATGCAAGTGGCGTAGCCGGCGCGGCGTCGACCCCGCGGTAGCCTCTCCCCGTGGCCGCGGCCGCGGCCGCTCCCAAGAGTGGGTCAGGGCCCGCGCCCCGCGGCGCTTCCGTTTTCCCCTCCCCACAACCCACCCCGCCCAACACGGCTCCGGGAGGAGAAGTATTCGTTTGGCGGCGGACGAGAACACGGAACAATTTATTGCTTTCGATTCTTCGTTTCACGCTTTTTTTATTCTTGGCCTTCGCTTTTCGACAGACCGGTTTACGTATATAAACTCATTTGAAACTTAAGATTGTAAAATATGCTTATTTAGTTACAGTTCTTAGAATTATAGAATTGCAACATTTCGGGTAGAAATTTGTACCCATCTTCAAGCAGATTTGTCATTATTGAAGGGCTCAATAGAACAAGGAGCTATCTCACATTGACCTAGTTGTGAGATATTGAGGGTTTTTACTAAAACTTGTATGGCAATACACTTATAAAATGCACTTGCATATGTATGTCCATTCTGCATTTAAATATTGCATTATAAGAAGTTGTATTGAATGCTAATAACTGAAAATTCCCTTGCTGTTTCCCGAGTAGCCATTGTCTTCCAGATCTATTTTCTTAACAAATTACTCGGTGACAACTGACAACTGTGAATCCTGCACTCTAGACTATAAGGAAAGGAAGTTATATAATCTGCGTAATTGGAGGCGTTTGTCGCTTCCCAGACAATTTTGGTTGTGGCCTCGGCTGCCTCCGTCCAGGCCAGGGCCGCGCCACACGGCGTCTCCCAGGCGGCGGCGGCGATCGGCCCTGCCTGATTGATTCGGGAGCGTCAGCTGCGAAGGTCGTTAGTCTCGTTTGTGTAGTGCATGTTTTTATCGCGGGAAGTGCCGAACCAGATATCGCCCACCAGCGGAGCACTCTTCCAACCGGGAAAAGCTCCAAGTTCCCGACCTGTGCGGTAGTGTAATTAATGTAAGTGCAATTGTGTGCGACTACGGGGAAAGGATATGTCAAGGACGAGGAAGAAAAGACGGTCCATGGCCCGTTTGTTAGAGTACTGCTCCGGCATTCGCCTGGTATTGATCGGAGAAACCACAGAAAATTATCGATCAGAGCAGCAGGCCTGACCGCTAGAATTCACCTACTAATAGCGGCTCAAGTCGACGTATGTAGTAATTCGTCGTTGCTGGTTTCGAAAATCCTACCGCCGTCGGGACTCGAACTCCAGGACCACCCGTCAGAGGCATTGCCGTGGCATCAACGAATGCCCTGAGCCACCTTCGTCTCTCGTGCTGCCAGTATTGGGGCTTGGCCAAGAGCGCCGTAACTGGGATTCAGCCGATGCTGTACTTGAGGCTCGGAAGATTTTCTCGAGGAGCGTTGCGTTCCGGATGCCGGCCAGACGGTGCAAACCGTCGGAGCCAGGGTTGCCAACAATGTTCATGCAAAAGGGAGGACACTCGCTAAGCAAAAAAGGGAAAGCAAATTAAAAAGAAAAAAGACACCACCACCTCAACAACAACCGCATCAACACATTTGTTATAAATATCAAAAATAGACTAACATCAGATCTATTTCTTTCTTCTCTCCATTTGCGATTCATGTAAAAAGATTCGTTTACAAAATGCAGATGAAGATGGTCTGAGCGACTTTTTTTTTATTTTAGTCGCTAGGCAGTGACATGCGTCATGCATCATGCATGCGTCTATCAGCGTTCAGAAAAAGGATATTCATATTTTCTATTCAAAATTAAATAACAAACGATGCAACGTAGCAAATGTTAGTCATGTGATCAATTAATAAAAAACAGATGTTAATAGTTTACTAAAAGGAGGATAATAAAATCCAAAGGAGGATGAGATGGCAATTGACGTCAATGGAGGACTGTCTTCCAAATGTAGGACGGATGGCAACCCTAGTCGGAGCACACCATGGAGCGAGTAAATTGCCCTCTGCTGTGAAACTAAACCGGAAGGGAAGGGAATAAAAACGTACATACACCGCAATGAATTTCGAAGATGGAAAAATTATGCAAAGAATGCAAGACTGGTCGAAATAATATTTCTTAGTAAAACGTTATTGTGTATATGCACGTGCTAAATGCAGGGTTGTCACCTAACATGATTAACTTGAATATTTTCTGAACGAATCAAGAAATTGATATGAAATTTTCATCAAACAATTCAGGACATAAGCGTTCGTCAGTTGTACTTATTAGGTTTTTATACCATTTTTTTCATTATAGAGATATTACACCAACTTCGTTCTTTTTTAATGCAAAATTATACACTTTTTATACCAACAGATAGGTCTTGGCAAGACATATTTAACAATACTCTTGTATATGTTGGAATTTCATGATTAATTATAAATTAGCAATAAGTTTTAAATTCCGACGTTATACCAGGTTCGGAACTTCATTTCAGGGCTAGATTTCTAATCATTTCCACAGCGTCTGTTGCTCGCCGGTTCAAAGCGCCGTGAATGGTGTGTAGTGGCTGTCGTGACCTCTAAACGACAATCCACACCGCGATACACAAGTGTAATTGTAGCTCTCTAATAATCGCGAAAGATAAATGTGTCGCTTGCCGAGAGTGAATGATGTAGGGAGTGCAGAGCAGAGTTAAGTGGCTTTGCGGCGCATCGTATCTGCGGGCTACCGTAAAATAGCTCGTGAATTAGATATTTCTTTCTGGTAGTCGAATGGCAATGGAAGTTCTTAGAAGTATTAGGTTTCTAAAATATATGCATTGGCAATATTTACTGAGCTGTTCAATTTACGTTTCTAAATCACTTGCACATTGAATCGCTATTTTGAGTAATGCCACAAACAATTTTTTGTATACTTCGATTTTTTATGGTTACGTTAAAAAAAATCGAAGTATAGGTATTCAGTGGAAAACGGAAATATTTGTACAAGATAAAAGCAGAATTGAAAGTGCAGTACAATTATAAAAATAGTCTTTTTCACGATAAATAGTACTATTTCAGAGGAGCAAGAGAACGTTTGCCTCAATTTTAGCATCACCAGTTTCATTTGTGACGAAAAATAATATTGGGATGCGGATAGTAACGAAGCATGACCTGACGAAAGCCTGCTGACTCGTAGGCCTGTTGCCTCGCTGCACGCCACGACGAGCTAGTTCCCGCCAACTTTATTTATTTTTTTCTGTTTATTTACTTTTCGCAGTTTTAATTTTTTTGCAGTTTATTAGTTTTAACTGTTATTATATTAATTAAAATATATAATATCAGCCGTTTTTGTGAGCCTGCAATTAATGTGCTAGTGGTTTCGTATTACTCTGCTTCACAAACAAATAATGAGTTATTGATAATCTCGCCACTACATTTCCACGCATTCATTTGAAGTGTTGCCGTACGTATCAACCACGTGACTAGCCATCCGTTTGGGGCCTTGAGTCTTAACTGGCCATGGCGTGGTGATGGTTGCGAATGAAGAAACCTTCGCCTGCGCATCCATTATTATGCGGCCATGGTCGTTACCTTAGACGGGTATCACGCCCCCACGAGATATCAATATGAATGGGAAGAATATAAATTAAATACGTCTGCGAGGAATGACAGTGGACATGGGTAACAGTTTGTCACCTTACTTCCTGAAGGTAAGCATTATTGAGAAGGAATTGTCATTCCTGAATGTGAGACATTTGAACATTCCCTAATACTGCCAAACAATTTCAAAGAACCATTTAATTGAAAAATTAACATTCTTAGATATTTTTGATACCTTTTGTGAAATACAGGAGTGCTAGTGAATGTCGGTGTTTTCTGAGTGGCTGCGACCGTGTGCAAGCAGGTGCCTCAGGACCAAGGAGGACAAGTCGTCGTGGTGGGGAAAGCTACACTGCTCTGATTCGGGTATATTGTGATCGTGTGGAATTGCTAATTGACGGGAAAATAGTATAAAAGTGTAGTTCCAGGCCGTTTCGGTTATTTTTCCTCCATTTTAACCGCACATTTTAACCCCATTTTCTCCCAAAAATTCTCCCACTTCACGAACTTATAAACCATTATTACATTTTCATTCACTTCATCCATTTTCATCTCCAAATCACGTATTGCTTCTTTACCTATAATTGCTACATCAAGAAATTCTATAATATACGAAATGCGTACAATCCATAAATAATTTGCGTTGATCATGTAAGACAATTCTTTTCTTCCCCTTTTTGCATTACATTCTCGCCAGAAAACTGACTCGAAGAATGCAGTTGTTAATGTGGACTTTGAAATCGTTCAGTTCATCTTCTGCAGATGTCTTCAACCCGCAACTCGCAAATAACTCGTTTTAACTGAAATGCGGCCCGTTGGGAGTTTGCAGCACAGACATGTATGTGGGCTGCTTTTCTCCGGTATGAATATCGTTAATTGAAATCTGAGAAGCGACTTTCCTACTCTCTTTTAGAGAACTCTTCGATTTGTTTTTCTAACATTAAAACCAATATTGACAATGTGGTGACAAAGAAAGTGTGTCAGTAAATTCGAGAATGTTATTGTACTTTGTATTATTCATTAAAATTGCAAGGTGGAATAGAAAATATAAAACATACTCGTATAGATCGTTCAAGGTTAATTAAGGAGGAAGATACACCTTAAAACCTTAAAAAATTCAATTTTTGAAAACATTTTGTACCCTTTCCATTAATTATTAAGGACTATTTGGTGAAAAAAATATTTTGATAACTGCAATAGTTTTTGAGTTATGATGTAAATGTTACGTCGCTGCATCATGCATCTATTATAGTAGTAAGGGAAGCAAATCTCATGAATCTAAATTCGTCCCTTGTTTTCCAGAATTACCGTTTTTAAGATCCGTTTCCCTTATAACTCAAAAACTAATCATTTTAAAGCTATGAAATTTTTAGAATGCATTTAACTAAGTATTATCTACAAAACCATGTAATAAAACATGTTAAATATACATTAAAAATAGTATTTATCCACAGATCTAACTGATCGAGCATGGTTTTGTACCTGTGAGTATTGCCAACAAATTAAAAGAAGATTTTTTAAAATCTTCAAAATTATTTGAATTATCAGAGAAACACTAAGTCAGTTAATGAAAAGTTGATTGAATTTTGATAAAAAAAATACCAAATTTTTTTTAAATGTTAAAAGCAAATTTTTCCTTGCAGAAGAAAAATATTTCTGCGTGTCAGGTCATTTTCATTGCTGTGGAGTATGATTTTAACGGAGAAAAAAGTGTAAAAATAATAAAAATTGAACTGCTGTAAGCTGTATCCTCCTCGTTAATCTATACAGGTATTGTAATACAATTATAATTTTTGGGTTTCGAAAGTATCGTGTTGTTTTGTTATTAATAAATGAATGGAGCCCGCTAGTGTTTCAGCAAAAATAAAATGGCGCTTTAGTTACGAGGCCGCGGCCGAACGTAGGAACTCCACCAGTCGCAGGTGGAGGCGCGAGGAGAGGACGGGCTTTCTCCCGGCTGTGCGTGCGTGCGCGGCTGGGCGCGGAGAGAAGGGGCCGGACGGGCTTGGGACGCGTCGCGCGACCGTCGCGCTATCTGGAGCACTTCACTTGCAGCGAAACGCGAACCTACGCGAAATTGCAGTGCACTCGAGTGGCAAGCCAGCTGCGATTGGAGCTCGCGTTGAATGTGATATTCAATACCAGAGAAAAGGAAGTTAACCTGTCAATAATGATCACTGGCGCTACTGAAAATGAAGCACGTGCACCGTAGTGGATAACATCTGCGTTGAGGATGGGCTCGTTTTACTTCGACTAAACTTGGAGTTGAAAGGTGGATCCAATTGCAATCGGCATTTTTTGCGTTTTGTTTTGTTACGGTACGGAAAACATGCGAGGCTTGGAAAAGAAATTGAAGGCAGTTGTTTTTCCAAATAATCAAAAAGTTTAATTCCGAGAGCTTTATCATATTTACAGTCCAAGTCATATTTGATGAAAATGTTGCAGATTTAATTTTTAAAATATTAGAAGTTTTGAATGAGCCTCCTGTTTAGTTGTTCCTCAAAATTATGAAAGATACATTTCAAGTTCTGTGGGTTAAGTTATTCCAGAACACAATAGCAGACCAGTCATTACAGGAAATAATCTGTGTATGTTAAGAGCTAGTGGATCCATTCATATAGGGGTATATTGTGAGAAACACTTGCTGTTTTACAAACTCCGAAAACTTTGTCAAAATATCGATATCGATTTTTATAACGGTTGCAGTACTTTCTCTGAACTCCATAAACGAGGAAATAAAATTGCACACAGTATTGTAAACATTTCTTGAAATAAGACGAATGAACAACTGTTATAAAGCCTTAAAATGTTTTCTCTGGTCATAAATAACTTGAAAAACGGATAGTTACAAATTAATACTTGTATAGTTGAAGACTTGAAATAAAAAAGAATGTAAGTGCCATTCCTGTTAAATTTATGTTTCTACCAGAATAGTACATGGATCAAGCCCTCTAACATAAATAAGAATCAAAGTCCAGATGTATTTCTTGATAGTGGTAGGGGGTGATTATAAATGGCAGGAGTTATCTGCCAACAGGTTTAACCTATATAACAACTCATTTTTCTCGAATGCATGAAAATGGCACTTACCTTTTTTCTGCTTTCGATTAATAATATATATATATGTATATATGTATATATATATATATATATATGTATATATGTATATATATATATATATATATATATATACACACACATACATAAAATTTTTTCGAGCCTTACATAGGGTAAAATATATTGCAATGTCCTCAGAAGGTGAAATTCTGAAAACAGGAAATTTCCGGGCAATTAATAACCAGTTATTTCCCGGTGTTTCTTTTTTAAATATCCGGGGAGGGTGCCACTCCATTGGCGTGACCGCTGAGGTATCGCCGCGCGCACGCGGCGGAGAGGCGTTCCGCTGGCGGAGCAGTTGGCGTGGGCTCCGCCGGCCCGGCGTGGTTTCGGATGACTCGTATTTTTAACTCAGCGCGAAAGGCGGGCGATCGCCCCTGGAGCGGCCTCGCGGCACGGCGCGACGACCTGCCTCCTGCGCCGGCGGCGGGGCAATACGCCGCTGCAGGGCGCCTCTCCCTCTTCGACATTGAACTGAAACTAGCGGTGCTAAAACAGCACGCACTGTCTCGCACGTTCATTCACGCGCAATTACGCGAGAAATACTCAAATTTTCGAAAAATTGTCCATGATCTTATTTTAAAATCTGTCTTTAAGGAACAGATTTCATTAAGGGGGCAAATCTCTGTTTTTAATATTTTCATTGTTGGAAGACGCTGAAAAAATTTTGAACATTTGCAATTTTCGAAAAATCAGGGTTTTCAACGAACATGAGACCTGCACACTCGTTTTCTTAAACGTCCTTCACGCTATCCAACAACAAAAATTAATCAAAACCGAAGGAGTCATTTTTTTGCATATTTGGAAAATTTCTCTGAAGCTTCATTTAACGTACCCCCTCAAAAAAATTAAAATATCGGTTTCAAATTCAAGGGGTCGCGACTTCAGCCAGATCGATAGAGGGATATCAGGTTTGGAAAATATAAGGCTGAACGATTTATCTGCTAGCGGTGTTCACAAACGGACAGACGTTTCGCCGTCGTTCGATTTTTCGGTATCAACGACCCAGAAAACAGGGATTCTGGCTACACCACGTGTTAGAGAATTCGTGTCCTTAATTTATAGACTGTATGTATCCACTTTTTCGTTATCAGTGCCCGGGAATGAATTTTTACTGCCGAAAGTTCACCGTTTTGTCGCGTAGCATTACATAACTTTCTCTCTACGGTGTGTATTTCTCCGTCTATAGATCGTACACTAGAAAGTAAAAACATGGCTACACCATGTGTTGGAAGATATTTTTTCTAAATTTAGCAACTGGATTTATCCACGTTTTCGTTACCAGAGCACTGTAAAAAGGGGTTTTCTGCCGAAAATCCGCCGTTTCTTTTCGCGCACTACATAACTTTCTCTCTACTTCGTAGTGAGAAAGTAAAAATTGCACGGAATAGTTTCCTTCATCACTGTCTCGTCGTACCGTCACATGCGGTATCCGTATGCCAAACTTAAATGCCTTTTTAATAAAACATAAAAAGTTCAGACGTGATGAAGCGTGGTAATAATTTCATTTAAATTGTACTTCACCAAGGTTTTTATACATTCTAGTTGATGCCTGCTTTTTTTCTTGCGTTGGGACCGATTCCTCCTTTCTTGAGGGCCCCGAAAGAAGATGGATACACCACTTTCGTAAATGTCACTAAGGTCTTTTATTTTCCTGTTTAAAGGAAATCAATGAAGAATGTTCGTACTGTACTGAAATAATATTATGAAATTTTGATGTTTCTCTACCGTATCATGTTGGTGAATTAATTTTCATGGATTTTAAAATATTTTTTTTGTCAGAACACTGAAGAAAATTTTTTTTCCTTCCAAAAAATTAACACAATTTTTTTTTTTTTTTTTTTTCATTTATCATTTTTGTCATTTACCTTATTTATCATTTTCTTTCTTGTTTTGTTGAAGTAAGGATTCTCTTTTCGAATAATGTTAATATCACAAATTAATTATTTCTCTGTTACATTTAAAATAATTCCGGTATCCGCAGGTACTGTGTGCTCTTTTGTTGGCATGCGCTTCACCGATCCTGCTTTTTTATATTTTTTTAATGTATACCACTACTTCATTTTTCTTGGCAACGTAAACATCAGTTTTAATCTCTTGGATGGAAATTAATAGTTCACTAACTTAGTGTGGCGTCTGCGACATTTTAAACAGTTTTAAAAATGTTTTCATATTAAGTTGAAGTTTTTAATTAGCTTAGGAGGATAGGAAAAAATGGTCAGTTCGGAACCCGCAGACAGAGATCTGTCGAATGACACCTTCCTTGCCAGTGACGGACCGACATTCACAGGTTATCCAATTACGAGTAGATCTATATATGGGATTCATACACCAAGGGATGAAAATAGTTGCTTCTACATTGGAGAAATAGCAAGTTCCTGACGCATTGCCAAATCGATTCCGAGTGACAAAACTATTTAATCCCATGTTGTGTGCAACATTTTATTTATATTTTTTACTAATGGTTATTGCTTGTTACAGCATTCCATAAGGTCCTCAATATAGACTGCGTAGCTTACCTGCATCGAGATCGTGTTTACGAGGGAAATATGAAAACAGTTGAAATGATACATGTGGGGAATTATGGGACGGGAATTATGAAAAGACAAAACGACTCAAGTTAACACCTAGTTAATTAGTAAATCTGAATCATTAGAATTAAGTAAAAAATAAAATATTCTATGTGCCACGGGTGTTAACTGGTTATAATGATCTTGAACGGCAAAAAGTTCTCTACCTTTTTGTAGCTTTTATAACGCCCTTGGTGCATAAATAACTGTTTTTCACTACTTTTTCAGATACTAATAATTTTAGGTACGTATGAAGTCAGAGAGTTGGTTTTACCTTGCAGCATTAAGGGAAATTAGGTAATTTTGCAGAATTACGTAACATCCTGTTCAATACATATAAGAGAAAGTAAACCCTTGCTCAATTTGCGTAGATGTGCAGCTGTTGGCTTTTTATGTACACTTTCTCTCTTTCATTATTCATTAGTGGTAAATAATAAATAGTATTCTGATGTCATCGAGACTAAAAACATTAATTCGTGAAAAAAGAACCTCTTATACATTGTACACTCTAAAATGAACTCAAGGACCCTAATACTTTCTTCTGTTGTAAGTAATTTGTTTAAATTTTAATTATTGGTTTTATCTATCTTCATTTTTAAGTTACTTTTATTGGTATGATGTTGCTGTAAACTCTCTACCCGAAATGAAAAATAGCTCCCACGATCCCTGACGTTTCCTGGGCAAAACTTCGTCAAACGTAAATAGAATCTTATTTGACTGCCGTATCACAAATGGCTATCAGTTGAGCTGCAAATGTGCAAACGAAGTCGAGATTCTCTGTTGCCTTCAGTTACTGATTTAATTATCAGAGATAATAACGCGAGTGCTCTGGAATTTATATGCAATTTTCGAAGCTCGAGTGGTGTTTGAGAGGATTGTTCACGAAAAACAATTAATATACAGTTAGCAGTGCCGGTTTGTGGTTGTGAAGTTAGGTGAAAAGCTAGTAGGTAAATACAAATGAATGCATGCTTATCTTAATAATTGAAATCACTTAGTTCTTTTACACCAAATCGATTCTCCGGCCCTTCAAGGTTGCGGACTTGTCCGTGATATCTTCATTCATCTGATTCCTTATTAACTGCAGAAGTAGTTCTTTTGAATTAACGTATTCATTCAAAAACGTGATACATCTTTGAATTCTTTTTCTGTTGTATCATCTTCCTGAAAATAAATAATCAGACGTTGCCAGTTTGTACAAAATCGTTGATGTCGTCTGAAATGCACTCAATCAATTCATTTTATATGCTCTCTCGAATCTGAGTGTTCAAGCAACGATTGTGTTATATTCAACAGAGCAGCAAATCTTTTTTCTGTTTAAAACTTAACGTTTATTGCTGAAAATCAAGCATGTCCCACAAAACAATCTCTGTAGAGTTGGAGAGAAACACAACCACGGGAATTTGTAAACCTATAACTCCCTTTTCTATAATTCTTTGAAACTAGAAACTTAGTTTTTTTCTGAAGTTATAACTTTTATACCAGATTTAGAGAGATTTGGTTCGGCGTCTACAACTTAAAACTTTATCTTAGTCTTTCCAACGTGAAAATGGCGACTCTAATAAAATAGAATATCATACGCAGTTTTTATAATTGAAAAACCACAGCGCTTTAAGAGAAACGCAATACGAACGAATTTCACGCTGGAAGAAGATTTTTCTTTCCTCTACTTCAGCACAAGAGCAGCGGCGTGAAATTCACGCTGTTATCGTGGGGGACGTGAAGGTTGTCATAGCAACCGCTGAAGGAAGCCGCATCCTGGAGGTTGAGATGCATTAAAAGCTGGCCTACTTCACTTCAACGGTCGGCGTGGTCGGTGGCGCATGAATCGAGCGCCTTCGTGGGTTTTAACTTGCCAGTATAGTTCGGAGCGCGTGCAATTTGAAACTATACTCGCGTTTCTATTAAATACAACATTCTTGTAATATGTGATAAGGAAAATGAGTTTAAAATATAATTCTTTTGTAAATAATTGGTGAAATGTCACTTCATCTGCTTCCCCCCGATTAGCCGCCCCTGATAATTAGTTACAAAACTTAATCTCAAAAATATTTTAATAATCTACACTGGTATAACACCAACATTCATTCATATACTAATTGTCACTGTCACAAGTCATGACAAATGCATGTCGCGGTGTTAAAATTGCACGAGTAGAACTTTCCTGAGTTGGTCGAAATGGACGTAATTGTTAAACCTCATTGGTAGAAAGATTTGTTTCGTCAGAAATTACAAACTATGGGGATTTTATTGTACCTCTGGGTTTGCTGGAAGCACGAGTCTGTTGGCTAGCAGTTGTTTCCAAGGCCGTCTGGCTGCGAGGTCGCGCGCGCCGGGGCCGTGGGAGGACCTGCCCCGGGCCGTGCAGCGGGAGAGTTCGTCAGATGTCCCAAGGCCTTGGAACAGACCCCAGAAGGACCGGAGCAGGCGGCGATTCGGCCATGCGACGAGTCCATTAGCGTTCTGACTCGTTTGGAGAGGAGACGGACGGAGCTTGGCCAAGTTTCGGACATTGTGACTCAGGGGGCTGTCAGTGCCTGTTAGCTCTCAGGGTAACGGAGACCCGACTGCTACGTCCTGCTGATCTCGCTCTCCCGCAAAATGAACAGCCTGGCCGACAACCTATCTCGGGAAGCTGAAGATCAAGCGTTTTAAGAAATCATGCGAACATACGCTACACGTATATTCTAATTTCCCACCCGGAAAAGTGACTCAAGGGCATCAACTGATGTTACTGCAGTGCCTCAGACCGGGAGATCCTAGGTTCGAGTCCCAACGGTGGCAGGCTTTTCGACTCTAGCTAGATAGCTAGGTTGAGTTCAGTCGCTATGTGAAGGAGAATTCTAGCGGCCGGCTGCTCTGATCGGAATATTTCCTTCCCGGCTCGCGATGTTTCCTTCCCCTTCCTTGCTACATCCTCAACCCTTAGTTAAATACACGCTTAGGTGTACTACACTACCACACATGGCGGGAGACCAGTCGGAAGCTCAGGGCGTGCCCCGGATGGGGAGAACTCCGCTAGCCGACAGGTAGGTCGGTTCTCGCCATCCAGTGGGAGAAAGATCACTGCCTCCTCCTAAGGGGAAAACGTGCACTACACTTACGAGACTAATGACCTTAGCTGTTGACGCGCCCGGAATCATCAATCAATAAAATTGTGATCACCACACATGTCAGAATAAATATTACGAACGTCTTTGCCAGGTGGAGAGGTCGAAAGTGAACTTTTCGGCACTGAGCATAGGGTGGGAGGTGGGGATGGAATGTGATATTTGCCCTCTGATTGTTAGGCAATTTCTTGTGTATATGTGTTCTCGGCAGGTACCTAAAATTTCTTTTGGCTGCTTCAGATCGCGACCTTTTGTACGAAAAATTTTAAAAGCTGAAATTATTTCCAACAAGCAGATCCATAGGGAACTACAAATCGAATTAATTAAATGATATATATTTTAAAATAATCTTAAATCTTCATTTCCATTATTCGATCACCTGCTTACCAACACGTCATCTTAGTACAGTACAGTACTTCCCATTTCTTACACTACTTCCCAACCTACTTCGCATTTCGTTTCCGCTTCTCAAAAGACACATTTCATCCATCATAAATATTAACTATCATTTCTCATCTCTGGTTTCTTTATTACTCCACATTTTTGAACTTTGAAGTTATATATAATTAAGTTAATTTATTTTTTAAAAGTCGTATTTACTTTTAAAAATAAATGGTAATTGACGTATTCACCGCGTTGAATTTCAGGTCTCTTCTCGAAAGTTATATATTTTTTAAAATCACTTCACGTTTCTGAAAAATTTGTGAATTTGGAACAGGCAACGGGGAGTGGTGCGAAAACAGCACATACCGTCTCGCCCTTCAGTAACGGTTATGTAATATTATACCACATATCAATTAAACAAAATATGGATTTTAACGAGTTATTTTACTTATTTGAGCATTATGCATTTATATATTGCATTTTCTTGTATCTTAAATGAATCGAATTCATAAAAATGTTGTATATGTTGTGTTAGTATGAGCGCGGGGGAAAAGTATTCAAAAGGTCCGCGCGGGCACAAAGAATCAGGGGGAAGGCCAGCGCGGGCGTACAAAAACTCAGGGGGAATGTCACATTTGTAAATTTCCCGCTGTATGTTCATTGGCAAAATGTCATTAGCGATCCCTCTGCCTGCAAGAGAAGTTTCTAACATTTATTTTGAGATTTGCTTATATTGTCGTCGTGTCAACTGTAAAGTCTCGGATGTCAAAAATCTCCACATTGCAAGAGTCTAAATTAATTGATTCAAACATGTCAATAAGATCGGATTTTCACCATTATATTCTATGGTTTTCTGATGGGATTTAGGGCTTTCTAAAACGGCAACACATTTGCTAAGGCATTGGCGTATCGCCGTTGAAGCATCAGCCAAATTATAACACGAAATCCACTCTTTCTCATTCGGTACTTTATAGTTGACACGACATATCACGAGATCTCGAATAAATGAAGTGATTCAGAAAACTTGAATTTTGTTCGATTAACTAATTTTATGGATATTTTATCATTTCGTTGTCTGCATGACAATATCTAAGATCTTCTATAGTAAATTCTATTTAATTTTAAAACATATGCGAACTAGGAATTAGACTTTTAAAAATCAGAATTTTGATTTAGTTTTGATTTTTATATTTCCAATTGAAAATTTTACTGCCTACAAACTATCTTCCCCGAAATGCTGTGAAAAGGGACGAACAGACTGACGGACGTTTTACCGTCTATAGTTTTTTTAATTCTTAAATGAATTTTTTAACAGAAACAAACTACGAAAAAAATCCCTTACCGTTTTCTTAGTGCCCATCGACAGCTGTCTGCTCAGTAACGGACAGGTATTTGAGGGAGCCTCTTGGGAGAGCGCGACAATTCACTCTGCACACAAGGGCCCAGCGTCTTGCTAGCTCACCTCGAGGAAATATTTCCCTGGTGGACTCTCACGAGAATACTACCGGAATAGAAAGTATATTTTTACTGGATTGGCGTTTCTGAGATCCGTTTTTATCATTCGACTGGAAATGAGACTCGTGTTAATTGCATATTTAATAGGGGGTTTTTAAGTACTAGTGTTCCATGAAAGAAATGAATCGGCAATTTCAAGTGTTGAGTCAAGTGCGAGTGCAGCAGGACGGACGTCGCCGACGCGACGCAGGCATGCAAACCGGATGCTTCGTCGCTAGCTGCTACTGCCGATCACTTGCTGGCGCCGCGCCTGCACCTCCCCTCCCCCCGCACTTCTCCCACCAAGCCGTCGCCCACCACCTCCGTCGGCCAGACCCCTGCCAGACACCGTCCCCCACGCCTCCCCGCGCCGTCCACACCGCTGCTGACACCCTACACCCACAGACCCCGCAGGCTCTACGCCTCCCTTCGCCTCTCGCCCCTCGCCTCGCGCCCCCGCCTCGCCCCCGCCTCGCCCCCGCCTCGCCTTCTGCCTCGCCCCGCCTGGCCCCTCATTTCCCTCCTCGCCCCTTGCCCCGCCCACTTTCCTTGCCCCGCTTTGCCCCCGTCCCCCCCCTCCCCCGCCCGCTCACCCCCCCCCTCGCCCCCCCCGCCTCGCCACCCGCCTCCCCGCTACCCTTTCCGTCACACCCTCGCAACCCCGACCGTTTCTGACGCAGCGATCGGCTCCCGCCGCCTCCGTCCGAGGGGAATACCAGTTCTCTTCGTTTGAATATCGCTAGATATATTGTAATTTTATTAATACGCATGTTATTGAAATTGTGTGTGATGCGTACGCGCTGTAGCCCGACACTCTTCTGGACATGACAGTTTCCCGGGTTCGATCGGTTCCCACGAGTCATAGTATCCTTAATAGTAGCGTTAAAAATATGTGTATGTGACGTACGAAAGAAAATGATAATCTTCGTGCATTTTCTTGAGATCCAGACTGCCTACCCCGATCCTTTACTATACGTATATTTGAATGAGGAATGAAGGCACCAACAAATTGGGGTGAGAAATATTTCAAAAGTAGACATTTTCGCCCCCAAGTAATTTTTATTTTCATCGGTAAACGAACTAATTTTATGGCATTGCCAACAAAATGGAAATCCACATCCTCCGGCCCTACTCCTATTCATCCAGTACAATGTAATCCAGTAGACGGGTTCGAACAGCGTATTCAAGAAGGCGACACCACTGTACAGATTTACCAAGCAGGAATAGCTTGGGGTAATTAGATCTTGATGGAGTGAAGGTGCGATAGCAGTTGATGGTCATCAGAGAATGAAGGCTACACCTGTCACTGCAGCATGTGTACGAGTGATGCAAGAAGTTAAAAGAAGGCACAACTTTGTTGAGTGATGCTTCCCGTCCAGGTCAGGCTCTTCAAGTTGTCACTGAGAAGTCACCCAGAGAGCAGCAGCTGATTAGCTTATTCTAGAAAATCGGCGTGTAACCTGGCCAAAATGACTTTTTTGCTGAAGACGAGCTTCTGTTCAGTATAACACACAGTGTTTACGAACTCCGGTTCATAAAAGTGTCAGCCAGGTGGGCTCCTCGATAGCTGACGTAGGAACTGATAGATTATCGGGTTGATGCATGTTGCTGAGGTGTAATGAAGAGGGGGAGAGGAGTGTCTAGCTGGCATCGTCACCGGAGATGAAAGTTGGATGCATCAAATGCAACCGGAGACAACGTGCAAGCCAAGAATGGGGACAGTCGTCTTCGCCCGAAACAAAACATCTGCCAGCCTTCTTGTGGGAAAGTCATGATGACTTCATATGGGGATAAGAATGGTTATATCCTGGAACTCCGCATGTCCCAAAGTGTCGCGTTGACCAGTGCCAACTACTCTAACCAGCTTGCCTCATCGATGATGTACCATTGGATGCCAGCAAAACGCACAAAGCGAGGGGGATTGCTGAGTGCAGGTGTTTTGTGATGAATCTTGAGGCAGTTCAAGTTATGAAAGCAAATTTTATTCACAAATGTCTGTTCGACCACAATATAGAAGCGAAAAAAAAATATATAATGGAGTTTTCCTAGAATCGCTCTGAGTCGTCACCACCTGAAGAGAAGCCAGGAGAATCTTGCCGAGTTGCCGGGAGACACAGAAGAGTATGTATGCCAGAAGAGTAGCCGTAGTTGCTGAGAGTCATCGAGCTGTCGAAGTTCAAAAATCCTGCTAAAGACCAACCTCACTGCACAACACATCTACGCAGTTACTATCGCTGATACCAGGAGCTGAACTGTCTTCAAATTTTTTCCCCCTCTCCAGTTGCTCTGGAATTTATTCATCTATGGAAATACATGTTGAGCTGCAGCCGATTAGGGTTGTGCAGCGGTCACCAGGGCCTCTCTTAAATAACTAACTTAAAACTAATACAAATGGCCACTTTGGGCATTATTGTTTTAATATGTACGTTCTTGAGTTTGTTTTTAAAAACGCTCTTTGGAATGTTCAACTTGTTTTCATTTTACTCATTCACACTCTCATTCATTCTTAATCTATATTTACAAACACATTCATTCACACAGGCATGCCACACGGCACATGGCTATTTACACGGCGCCGACTTTACTCAAGCGTCTCAAGCTGTCTTCGCGCTCTGTCGGCGAGCTTTTTATACGCCTCAGCGGGAGCGCGGTGTTTCCGGCGGTTCTCCGTGATTGGCCGCGACGCTTATGACGGCGCGGCGTCGTTCTTTCTGAAAGCGCCCTCCGAGCGCTATTTCGCATTCGCGCGCCTGCTGAAGCGCGATGCATTTGCTGCCTCAGCCTCTCCTGGAGTCTGCTGCCCGCGGCGAGTGGGTGCGGCAAACGCCGCTTGGCTGCGCTGCTGACTGGCTGCCAGGGCGGGAGATTTGAGGGCGCTAGTCGTATAATTCATTTTTCTTCAACGATGAGCGGGGCTTTTTTACCGATGCAAGACGAGAGTGCGATTTGGAGAATGATGCAAGGAGAAACTGCGATTTGGCCCTTCGCGACAGTGTTTCAGGTGGGATTAAATTGTGAACTCGGAAAGTCAAAGTTCGTTTCCTGTTCATTTTCCTGTTAACCGGCAAGGCATCTTCTTAGTTCTAATTCTCTATTATCCCAACGAACGAGTTTCTATGATTGTTGGGATAGTCAATGGGTAAGGTTGGTGAAGAAAGTCCCTCACGGCTGCTCAAAATCAATAAATGATCTACCGCTGCGTATGTGTGTGTAATACGAGATGTAATATTTTCCAACATTTTACATGTATAATGGTTATGTAACTTTATTGTTTATTCTCTTAATTTTCTGCAAGGAATGGGATGCGATCTTGCAGCAAAGTCTGAGTTGAGCTGGGAAGGGGGCGGGGCGGAACTTCTTTGGTATACTGAAAAGAAAATCATTGCTATTTGAGTGCCAACTGAGTAATAATTAATGATTCACATTTCTCGCTGTTAAATAACTTCCCAGATAGCCATCGTATGAAAATCTCGAAATATGCCATGAAATAAAGACTTATAGATACATAGCCGTTTCTGAGAATTAGGAAAGTATGATACATAGTTTAAAATATTAGATGTTGTGAAAAGCGTTCCTGGTAATCGTGTAAATTGTGTTAATTTAGTGTTCAACAGTGAAACTCATATTTTGTAACTACATCAAGATGTGTAGTAAACAGGATTCTTCAGGGAGAAGGGTAGTGTGCTGCCGACTTAAGGTTTCCTTTCGAAAAAATGTTTGTACTGAATTCAAAATTTATTTATATTTAATAATGTATCGTTATTTACGATTTTTCTATTGAGATGTTGAACAACTGTGAATATGACATTGGCTTCTGAGAGGGAGAGCCCCCTGTGCCCCTCCGTGGTGAGTCCCTTCTTTGAACCGGAAAATATTATAGTCCTTGAACTACTTCCCTTACAATCCTCTCTTACATGTCAGGAAAATCCTTTGTCACTGAAATGTAAGGCGAGTGCTTCTTGTCCTGTGCGCGGTGGTCACGGGGGAAAACACTTCGTAGAAGCACATGGTGATGTTTCTTGGGTACGTAGGCTGGGAGGGGAGCGGCTGGAGTAAGGCGGGCACCTTACCCGATTTACCCAGCGTGTGCCGTCGCCATGGAAACACGTGAGTCGTAGTGTGAAAAGGGAATTTGGCGGCCTACACCGTGTGGCGCTCTTCCGCCATTGTGAAGGTTTCATGATGGTTTAGAATTTTTTGAGATCTTACGACCCTCGCAGGTGCGAGGGGCGCCTCGACCTGTTTGTAGGCTGCGGTTTTAGGTGCATCAGCAACTTGACACGCTGTAGCGGTTTCCAGAAGAAGTGGATGTGGGACAAGAAGTGATTGAAAGATAGTAGAAGTGGAAACTTTGAGAGCAATTGAAGATAGGTATTTATAGATTGCGACTATTCCGCGTGGGAGGTTTTGTCTTTTCAGTATGGCGGTCTTAAGAATCTAATATCTGTGGGAGGTTTTGACTTTTCACTATGGCGGTCTTAAGAATCTAATATGTGTGGGACGTTTCTTACAGCGGAAACACGGAGACAATCCAGTGATGTTTCCACCTCCTTTCCCGTCTCCTCAAGCTCCATACACCGTGCGATATTTCCTAGAAATCCCCACCACCAGACAGCTTTGTTCTTCCCCTCACTTCGTGATGCTGGCGCGTTCTAGCGGCTGACGGGGAAATATGCTTGTTAGAGGGTACTCGACGTAGTCCTTTCTCTATGACTAGACGAATGCACACAAGGATATAATTGATTATTAGATACACATTTGCAAATATGATGTAACTCTGGTAAACTTAAACAGAGCAGTGCCAATTTTTTATCGGGTCTGTAATATTTACCTAATTATAAAATCCAAACAACTTGACTTTTCCTTCCAGGAAACCCGTAGACATTCAAACGCATGTAAGCGATTTCTTAATGCCTTAAAATATTTTTGGGTTTCTTTCCCTCCTTTTCAAAAAATGGAAAATTCTCAGCTAAACTATGTTGGAATTATTGTATACTTTTACATTCTTACATATACTGTTGGAGATACTTGAGAACGGTGTAATTCTCGCAGAGATGTGTGACATTTTTCTGGATTTTCGAAGTATGAATACATGTGCCAAATTAATTTCTGGATGTATCCTGATTCTTTTTCATGTTTGATGAAGTATATTAACGTAGTAAATATAGAGTAAAATCGTAGTAGTTTGGCATTTATACTTAATTAAATGTGTAGGAACGTATGGAATGTTTTGCGGATTTTTTTTCTTTTCTTTTATTCTTGAAATAATGCAACCAGCCAAAAATTATTTTTGGCACGTTGTATCCCCAATGTGTTACGGTCACATGTAAGATCTTAGTTTAAATTCAGTTTTACCATTGCTTATGATAATATTATTGTATTATTGCCCGTGAGTAAGTGCACAATTATGTGATATGGCATTTCCATACACTCGGGGACTATTTACGTCGGAGAACGTCATTTAAATGAAAGGCAAAGAAGGCAAATCTCTTCTTCGGATTAGCTTATTTGAGGGCATAACTGCTGCGATCGTTACTCTTGTTTGAGTTGTGAAAGTTTTATCGCGGGAGGAGCCGGGAGTTCCTTCCCAGCTGGGTGGGCAGAGCCGACATCGTTCTGCCGCGGATTTTCCGCCACAGGTATCTCCCACCAAGGCGGTGCAATACCCCTGACAAGCTCCAAGCTTTCCACTAGTCTCCCGGTATATATGGTAGTGAAGTGCATGTGAGAGTAAGCGTGCAAATAGGGAAGGGGATAAGAAAGGAAAAGGAAGGGAAAATCATAAGCGCTCTGGTCCGTTTGGTAGGGTAGTGCCGCAGCATTCGCCTGGTATTCTTGGGAGAAACGAGGAAAAACTAGCGATCAGAGGGACCGACCGCTAGAATTCTCCAGACAGCGGATGAATTAAACCTAGCTGTGTCGCTAGTTTTGAAAATCCGCCACCATCGAGCCTCGAACCGTCGGAGTTGCCGTTCAGAGTCGCCGCAGAGAGAACGACAACGCTGAGACTGCTGAGGTAACCTCGGTGCATAAACGAGAGAACTACAGCTCCTGCAGAAAATGAGTGGGTCATTCCTTCGTATCTGCATTGCAGTTCACGCAAGAAAGTAGTAATGCAATTCTGACTCACAAGAGTAATTATACAAAAGAAACGTATTACCGCCGACGTACAAAAGTTTCCGTATCTCTTTTGAACGCGTTTTTGGTTGTAAGGCTTTTCCTCCCGCGGATTGCAAGTGCATCCTGAAGCGGTGCTGTGGCGGGATCCATTTGAGGGCAGTGGCTGCGAGTGGGCGCGTGGGCGCTGTGCCAAGAGCTTTCTCTCGGGGCTGGCTGCGCCCGCCTGCCTGCGCCCGCCCGTCTCCCTGCGCCCGCCCGTCTCCCTGCGCCCGCCGCTCGCCGCTCCGCCGCCCGCCCGCGCCCTGCGCCCGCCCGCCCGCCGCGCCCCCGCGCCCTGCCCGCCCCGCCCGCGCCCGCCCGCGCCCACCCGCCCGCCCCGCCCGCCCGCCCGCGCCGCACCGCCCGCCCGCGCCGCGCCCGCGCCCGCCCGCGCCCGCCCGCCCGCCCGCCCGCCCGCGCCCGCCCGCGCCGCGCCCGCCGCCCGCCCGCGCCCGCCCGCGCCCCCCGCGCCCGCCCGCCCCCGCGCCCGCCCGCCCGCCGCCCGCCCGCGCCCGCCCGCGCCGCGCCGCGCCGCCCGCGCCCGCCCGCGCCCGCCGCGCCCGCCCGCGCCCGCCCGCGCCCGCCCGCACCTGCCCGCGCCCCCCCGCGCACGCCGCGCCGCCCGCGCCCGCCCGCGCCTGCCCGCGCCCGCCCGCGCCCGCCCGCCCGCACTGACTGGCAATTTTCGAAAACTTTTTCGCTAACAGTATCTTTCAAAATCAGACACTTAAATTCATTATATCAGATCCTTAAAGAACGCTACTCCTCTGCCATGACCATTGAATTTTATTCTCTGTTGATTCTTGCAAATTATTTTTCTTCCGATGTTTATACACACACACACACACACATGAATTCATAACACAACGAGCCATCAATACCGTATCGTCCTTTATATAACCGTATGTTAGCGTGTAATGTGTGACGTTAATCTCATGATCCTCCATTCACTTCCTTGTTGACGCTCTCGATCACTTATCTTATCTGTAGGTTTATCCATCAGTAAGCCGTACTTAATAGGAATTAGAGGATTATCCCGGAAGTAGTAATCCAACAGCAAACTTTTCTCAGTGAAATTATCCCCTGTTTTTTCCCGGCGTTTTTTTCATTTCCGACAAATAGATTCCGGAAATTGTTCTATAAAAACAAAATATTGGATATTTCGCAGTTTTCTTTGGCCGCTTTAAAATTGGGTCGATACGCTCATGCTTAAGTTAATTGAAACGCATGTTAATGTTAGAAAAACTTTTCTTAACAACCTTAATGGTCTAATTTCTTTAAGTATCTTTTGCAAATAGTTTTATTTCTTGAATGAGCCCGAAATTGCTTAAAAAACAACAACAAAAACAACGGTAATTCGAGATCGAAGAACAAAAAATTTCCCAGGGATCTTTCCTGGTCAATGCGGTGCCCTCTGGTAGGAATTCGAAGTGTACAACATTGAATACACCGTCTGTGGGCGTAGAGCATTAGCTGATGCCATTGCAGCTCCTCTGTCCGGGAGGTCTTGGCGTTCGAATCTCGACACTAGCTACTTAGCCAGGTGGTATTCTTCCGCTGTCAAAGAATTCTGGCGGCTGGCTGTTCTCATGGGGGTTTCTACGATCAACACCCGACGAATTCGAAGCAGTACTCTAACAAAAGAGCCGTGGGCCTCGGGCCGCGCGCGATATTTCCCTCCGCATTCTTGGCCTCCCCTCTTCGCTTATACGCGCACAGTTATATTTACACTTACTTGTTTTTCACTACCACACATATCGGGAGACCAGTGGGGGACTTGGAGCTTGTCCCGGCAGGGGCACCGGGAGCGGTAGCTCAGTGCATCAACTGATGTCACTGCAGCGCGTCTGACCGGGAGGCCTAGGTTCTAGTCCTGACGGCGACAGGATTTTCGACACTAGCTTTTCAGCTAGGTCGAATTCAGTCGCTGTCTGGAGGAGAATTCTAGTGACCGGCTGCTCTGATCGGTAGTTTTCCATGGTTTCCCCGATCAACACCAGGCGAATGCCGGAGCAGTACCCTATCAAACGGGCGACGGACCGCGCGCGATCTGTCCTTCCTCTTCCCTGTCCTATCCTCTCCCCTTACACACACACTTACACTAACATGCACTACACTACCACATATTCCGGAACACCGGTCGGGAGCTTAGAGCTTGTCCCGGCTGGGGCGGTGCCCCGCTGGTGGGATAGTCCTGATTAGGGGGAAACGGATCTCGCCATCCAGCGGGGGAAGATCCCCGCCATCTCCCGAGAAAAAACATGCACTACACTAACGGAACTAGTGACCGAAGCAATTGGCGCGCCCGAAAACACGAAAAAATAAATGAATCAATCAAACCGGCTGGGGCGCTGCACCAGTAGTGGAGACACCTGGGCAGGGAAACTCCGCAACATAAAGTAATATATTAGCAGTAGAGGAAACGACCAATACAACTTTGATTGGTTAGTGACAGCAACTCGTAGGCGACAAGGTCATTAGTACCGTAAATGTAATGCATATTATTACCCCGGGAGTTGGCGGTGATCACCCACCCCCCATGGATGGTGACAGCCAGTGCCGACCTTCCCGACGGCTTGAGAGAGCTTTGAGATAAGTGTTGGTTGTCTGCGATTATCAAATCCATTGAAATTGTGGGCAATATGTCGCGCTTTTTTTTTGTGAAGATTTATGGGGATTTTTTCGTTACCATAATTTAATTTATAATATAAAATATTCGTATGTAAAAACACCGTAATTCAAATCATACCGCAAGACTTTTTTTTTTTTCATTAAGAGGTAAAGCATGGTCGTTTTTGGGTTGCCGGCGCCTCATATAAGCCTGGTATGAATAGATAATAATTTGTACAGATTAACTTCGACACAATTCAACTTGACTAGGTAATAGAAAATGAGTCAAAATTAAATCTCAAAGAAAGGAACATTTATGAACAGATATTGGAAATCGTCGATACCGCCGCTTGCCTATTTTTTTTATATTGCACCAAGCGATGCATGCAAAGCATTCCTCATTTTGTTGTTTTTGTTGAATATCGGAAATAAAACGAAGGTTTCAAACGCATTCGAATCATCAAGTATCATGGCGGTTCTTGCTAGGTGGTAAAACCGCGCACTCAATGTTTAAAAGTACCAATAGATACTGATTGAATGGAACATTCAGGGTGCGGTACTTCAAAAAAATAAAGATGTAAAATGTTTCAAGTTTGCGTTTTCATTTGTATGGGACAAATTTGCAATGACCCGCAATGTTTTTATTGAAGCTGTTGATCGGAGTGTACAAGATCCAAGAAACCATAGTAGACCGTTCGGTTGATTTTCCGGGGAAACATTATAGTTGTAGACGAACAATACTTATTAACCAGAGATATACATCCGGATATCCGAACATCATAACACAAAAGAAGATTTGTGGTTGTGCGACAGGTCAATTTCAGCTCCGAAAAATGATCAAATAAACGATGTTAATGCGAAAATCCTTAAAAAATTCCCGGAATCTTAAGAACATGTACATGTCGTAACTGATGGTTACATATGGTACAATATGCAGCCAAGACGAGGCAGTCCAATGTGCAGGAGAACTTTTAAATATTATTCGTGTGTGTGAGCCTCATTGTAAGATAGTCAACAATCAGAGTACCCTTCTTATTACGTGGAAATGTAAACCTATCAAAACATTGTACGAGCATTGTTCGAAAATTATAATCCTTTTGAGAGTCACCGCATTACAACGAAACATTGAATGAAGTTGTTATTCTTATCGGCTGCAAAAACGAATAATACATTTTCAAAGAATATCAATAAAACCTCAAAAACTTCCCATTTCAGTTCAAGGTACTTCAGTTTACCAATAAATTGTGCTTTTCAATGAAAATCAATAAAGCACAGGGGAAGATTCTTTTAAGTAGGCGTAGATTTAGTAAACGTTGTGTCAGTAATAGGTATAAACAGCGTGCTCTGGAGTGAGGGAGTAACGAAGTAGTAGATTTCGTTGTAATATTGAAGTAAAAAAGTCAAATAATTATCTTCATACTTCATTTCTACTAGTTTTACAAATTAACCTGCAAGATGACCACTGTCAGAAAAAACGGGAGAATCAGGGATTTTCTTTGCTCTGGAAAAGTCAAGGAAAAATCAAGGTTTTTGTGAAAGGATGGTTAGAAGTTAGGGAAAATTTTGAGATGCTTATAAAATTAGATATTATTCCTACAGAAAATAGTAGAGCATAGTTTTTCATCAATTTCTATTTGTTGTACTATTTAAATTTGTACTTTATACGGCGAAATCTGAGCTCAAAAATTAAGTTTCATGCTTGCTTCAATATTTTCTTTAAATAGGCTGAAATACATTACGAATTTTCTGAGTGAAAAATTAAAAATTATCGCAATAAAACCTGGAAAAAGTCAGGGAAATTTGTATCAGGAAATGTCCACCCTGATCTGACTAAATTAATTGAAGACTACACAAACAAAGCTTCGGGTACTATAGTGGATGTATGTAACATATAGGAACAAGATTTATCCACTTTTTCCTTACCAGGACTCGGGAATAAAAGATTTTCTATCGAACAATCGCTGATTTCTGGCGCACAATTGCAATACTTTGTCTTCTTATGAAGTAAGGAGAGAGTAAATATGTTCTGGAGAGAAAATGGTAATTTCTGGTTGAACGTTTCTGAAATGGTGGGAATGTGTGGGCAGATTGAGGTCTTCAAGGGTTTGGTTGTTGGGAACGTACCAGAATGCATTTACTTCTTCTCAGACTCTCTCTCTCTCTCTCTCTCTCTCTCTCTCTCTCTCTCTCTCTCTCTCTCTCTCTCCTCTCTCTCTCTCTCCTCTCTCTCTCTCTCTCTCTCTCTCTCTCTCCTCTCTCTCTCTCTCTCTCTCTCTCCTCTCTCTCTCTCCTCTCTCTCTCTCTCTCTCTCTCTCTCTCTCTCTCTCTCTCTCTCTCTCTCTCTCTCTCTCTCTCTCTCTCTCTCTCTCTCTCTCTCTCTCTCTCTCTCTCTCTCTCTCTCTCTCTCTCTCTCTCTCTCTCTCTCTCTCTCTCTCTCTCTCTCTCTCTCTCTCTCTCTCTCTCTCTCTCTCTCTCTCTCTCTCTCTCTCTCTCTCTCTCTCTCTCTCTCTCTCTCTCTCTCTCTCTCTCTCTCTCTCTCTCTCTCTCTCTCTCTCTCTCTCTCTCTCTCTCTCTCTCTCTCTCTCTCTCTCTCTCTCTCTCTCTCTCTCTCTCTCTCTCTCTCTCTCTCTCTCTCTCTCTCTCTCTCTCTCTCTCTCTCTCTCTCTCTCTCTCTCTCTCTCTCTCTCTCTCTCTCTCTCTCTCTCTCTCTCTCTCTCTCTCTCTCTCTCTCTCTCTCTCTCTCTCTCTCTCTCTCTCTCTCTCTCTCTTTTTTTTTTTTTTTTTTTTTTTTTGGAGATGTTTAATGGATGTATAAGCCCAGGGCAGAGAGAGTGTAAAAGTGTAGTGATATTTTTTGATCGTAGGGCAAGTTTCCTATTTTATCATCAGAGGGTAATTTAGGGAGGGCGGCGTATGCTAAATTTAAGCGGGAGAGAATGCTGGATATTGTGAGTAACATTAGAACTCATCCATTGCGTCCTATTAACTACTCTCAGCATCAGTGTGTCATCTTTCGCGGTGCGAATAGCAAATTTTGAACGCAAGTTCTAGTTTTTTAAACTTTTAGAAAGTGCACATTCGTCTCGTAACATCTTACGATTAAATGTCGTAAATAACTATTTCGCATCCTGCAACGGAGTAACGCCTTTTCTTTTCCTTAGCTCTGGCGAGGCTTTGTTCGGTTGATGCTGTGCGTGCAGGGAAGCACTGAGCATCGAGACAAGAGAGAAGCCTTGCGTGCGCACGCGAGCTTTGGAAACACGTCCACGACGGCGACGACGTCCATTATTTTCTGTTGCCTTCAACCATGAGCCAGTGCTACTTTTAAGGCGTCCGTGGAACATTGGTCGGGAACATGGATGTGCATTGGAGGCAAATTCTATTATCTTGTCGTTGGGTAATGGACGAATCGATAGCCGTGCGTAATCGCAAGGCTTTCTCTCGCAAATGACTCCGCCTTCGTTGCTTCGTTTTGTTTTCAGGCGACGAAACTGTTTTTACATCTTTTTCTTTCCTTCCAAGGCCTCCCGTATTAGAATGTGCTGGTAATTTTATTCGATGGAGGTAAATGATAATCACTTTCATCGCACAATCGACCAGTTTGTTTAGTTATTGCCGTGGTCACGGTTTTTTTCTCTCGTCTCTTTTTTCTGCTCTCCTCCTCTCCTTTTTCTGCACTCCTTCTCTCCTTTTTCTGCACTCCTCCTCTCCTTTTTCTGCTCTTCTCCTCTCCTTTTTCTGCTCTTCTCCTCTCCTTTTTCTGCTCTCCTCCTCTCCTTTTTCTTCTCTCCACCTCTCCGTTTTCTTCTCTCCTCCTCTCCTTTTTCCTCTCTCCTCTCCTTTTTCTTCTCTCCTCCTCTCCTTTTTCTTCTCTCCACCTCTCCTTTTTCTTCTCTCCACCTCTCCGTTTTCTTCTCACCTACTGTACCTGTCTTCCTCTTCGTGTTCTTTCCCAGCTTGGCCTCCTCGCCCGGCGCGCCGGGGTGTAAGGCATCCCCTTCTGTTCCCATTGGTGTCCGAGTAGCTGAGTGAGTACTGAGTGCTGTTCTGTTGCAGGGGTGACGATGCGGGAGAAGAAGGGCAGCGGCGCGCTCAGCCGCGTGCAGAAGCTCAAGAAGCGCCTCAGCCACAGCTTCGGACGCCTCTGTAAGTACCCACGGCTAGGGCGCTTTGGCGTGCCAGCCAAATCACTACTCCCTCCAAACACACTTTCAGACCAGTTGCGTACATTATTGTGAAGCACAAATTCGTTGTGTAAACTCCTGGGACCGTTCTCAATATGCGAGGGCAGCTGCCATGTTGATTCATCTCGAACCAGTGTTTTGTTTACCTTGCGTTTTGTTCGGCCTATGCGTTCCGCAAATCAACACTTTCCGGTTGGTAAACAGTGAAGGTTGTTGAATTACGAATAGACTGCTCCTTTGCTTCAGTGAATAGATCAAATTTTCGAGTGAAAAGATACACCGTTTGATTTCAGACAGAAACTTCTACGTACTAGTTGCAGACAACAGCACTCATCGTTTTCAATAATTTCAATTTCGTGCCACACGAAATCTGTCACATGACAGTGGCATGATTACCAACAAATCCTCCCTTTCGTGTTTGCACGAAAAGAGAACACTTATGTTAATACCCCTAATGACAACATACGACGACTTCGTTAATGAAGATGTCCGCGTTCATGTCGTAAGATCTGTAATTGTCTCTTCATTTTCTATGTTCTTTTTCACAAATTAGCTTTTCTCATAATGTGTTTATTTCTGATAGTTATTGCGAAGTCTAGTCTATCCGTTGGGAACAGATTTTCATGTAAATACAATTTTTTTACAGGAACAAAATACTATTTATATTTTACAAATACTAAAATATTACAGGAACAAAATAATATTTTTAGGGTGTAGAAGGTATTATCAATGAATTAGAATGATTTTTTATTTTATATATTTTCACATATTTTGGTTTCATTACGTATTTTTTCGTACCTTACCTAAAACTCATAATTCTTACATTTTTCTTTACACTTTATTATATTTATTCTTTGAAATGGAACATTTCAGATGCAATAAATGCTGCTGGAATTATTTTTTTCAAAACCGAGTCATGCTACCCCGCTTCGATGACCACCGGACCTTCGTCATGAATTGAAGGGCTCAGTAGAACAAGGGGCTATCCTACATTTTTTGTGAAATGGAGTTATTAGCATTGAATAAAACTTCGAATAGTGTAATTTTAGGGTAAAATGTTACTAAAATCCAGTGTGGACGTATATGCAAGTGAACTGTGTTTAAAAGTTATACTGAGAGAGAGAGAGAGAGAGGAGAGGAGGGAGAGAGAGAGAGAGAGAGAGAAGAGAGAGAGAGAGAGAGAGAGAGAGAGAGAGAGATTTTTTGTGAATGTTCTAGTAAAACCCTCAATATCTCAAAACTAGGTCAATGTGGGATAACCCTTTGTTCTACTGAGTCCTTCAGTTATCAAACTTACTTTCAAAATCATCCATTTGCACTCCCATTACCCCAGACATTCTCACTGAGCCAAATATTCGAAAACGTGGCTCTTGGGTTTGATCCCAGACCACAATTCTAAATTAACTTTACCCTTCGTAATAACGTAAGCATATGCAGCCATTTGCGCAGCCTCCGCCCAGACTCTCAATGGTAACAGGAATTTATTAACAGCGTCCTCGTGGCATTTAGAACAGTCCTATTGCCCTTTCAGATATTCCGTTGCTTTGCCATGTATACGTTACAGTTCTTTCGCGCTTTATTCCTTTATCTTTGTAGAAATTTAGTAGAGTCGCGTTGATGAGTTCATTCCCATTATCAGCCCTCATACTATATAACACATTACACTGATTCATTCTTTCTTATCAATTCCACCAACGTATCTGCACTTCGGTATTTATCTTTCAGAAACTCAGCAAAATACCTGGGACTGTCTTGATGAAAAATCAACAACAAATATCTACTTCCTCTCAGTGAAACCACCAACATCGGTCCGCCTAAATCTACGTACAGACTCTCTAAAATACGCGAAACACTTTCAGTGTCTACCTCTTTGAACTTCCTCTTTTCTTGAGTCTTGTAAACTTTCCTTGTAAACAACTGTCACATGGTTTATATTCTTTTGAAAAATCAAGCACTCAGACGGAATTTTTGCTACACATTTTTTCGACGTATTTAGATTGACTCGACACATTCTATGCCAAGTTTTCAATGTTAACATTCGACTTGAAACAGATTTCATCACTTGTACGTTCATTACTACACGTACTATCTATCACATCATCACATTATGGATTCAAATTGACACTTTGTCTTTGTCGCCCACGTCCATTTCAAGAATGAAGTTATCCCCGTCGAACAGTCCATTTGCAATAAGCATTGTTAATGGTATAAATATTCTAACGTCTCTCATCGGGCAGAATTTGCTTGTCCTTTTCACAATACTGGAGACCGATGACAAGTTAGAGTTCAACAAGGCACATGCAGCACTTTGGCTTGGTTGACATTGACGACATTATTTGATTTAGTGTGTCAAAATTTCCGGAAACATTTCCGAGGGCGTCCTAGCATAATCTTTCTGATTCTGCGGTCACAATTTCTATTCGCGTCTACTTCTCCTTTCTCAGTAGACCAGCAGTCATCCGCTTTTACTTCCTTCGCTTGTCATAGTGTCCCCCTACTTTTCTTGTCTTTTTGGAGTAACTGGTTGAACTTCGCTTTCGATTATTTAAATTTCTGGTTCATAAGTTTACGGTGCCTGTTCATTAAATGAGTCAATTGATTTATTATTCGTCTTGTATTAAAATGTGTTCATGGCCCATTGTATTGTTTCTAACCGCAACGACTGTTATTTATTGGTGTTACATATTGCATGTATTTGTGCATTTGTTCGGTGGGTATACGTTTTAGGCGTGGTTGTGCTTTTCTAATTCTCATTTTTTGAATTTTTCTATAGAATTGTTGGATTTACTGTGATGGACCATTTAAATGGTTAATTTTTCATAATTTGCGCCGCGAAGGAATTTTGAAAGCGATCCAGTTGTGTCAAAGTGCTGGTTTGTTAGCATCCCGACGTTTTTGCGATGTATGTTATAGAGAAGTAGTTTTTACTGAGAGAATGGGTTTGAAAGATAGATTTGAATGGGCGTGTAGACAGAAAGGAGAGAATGCACATCATTCTAAGATGTCTGAAAGAAAGGGGACTTGTTTTTCGGCCGGTCATTTGCGAAATGTGGCAGGTGCTTCTAATCACCTACCCGTGAGTGATGGAAGCAAGAGTGAATCATATCAATTTGGATGTTGGCGTGTGTGGCCGAACCTTGACCGATTGGATGGGTTTTGTCGGGGAGTGTGTGTGGATTTAGTTATCGCTGAAAGTAAACCACTTGAAGGAGAGAGTGTTCTTCAGTTTGATCAGAGCAAGTTTTGCAAACGGACGTACAACAGAGGGGGGAAAAGTATACAGGAAATGTGTGTTCGGTGTTATGGAAAGAGTGTCCAGTCGGTCCTTTTTCGAAGTCGTTAAAAATCGCTGCAAAGACTACTTCTGGACATCATTAAGACTTACACCAAGCTGAAATTAATTGTAATTTCGTAATGCTGGAAATCTTGAGCTTGTCGTAAAGGCCAAGGTTATCATCATTTGAGCGTTAACCATTCTTTCCAATTCAAGAACCCAGTAACTGGTGCGCACACTTATTCTATAAGGTACTTGGAGTGTTATAAAGAGGGCTCTACAGCTAGGACAGCAAGTCGAAGGATAGTTAAGTCTGATGTGGAGGAGAAGAGTACATTCGTTTTATTTGTCAAATTGTGTGATCAACAAGTTAGCAGGAGTTAGGAGGCGGCGGCCGACTCCCCTCTGGAGAACAAAATTTCGTGTGTCAAAAGATCCGGCACCGTAAACTTCCGATTTACCGAATTTCTTTCTTCTTTCCAATCTGGGAAAGGGTTTCACTGCTTTTATTATAATGGTTTTAATGCAAATTCTTACGTTTTTCTCCCCTTCTTCGGATTTTGTTTTCGTATCCGCTTTTTCTATGGCAGCAATTTTTCGCAATGTGACTTAGTTCAAACAATTTATTTTTTGATTTTTTCTTTTGCCTTTTATGCCCTTGCTTCCGTGTTCTCATTTGGTCGAGTACATTTTTTCTCGTATCCTAACAAAGTATTCTACTAAATTAAGATTGAATCAAAACTGATGTATAAATTGGCGTGTAACGCAGTAGGTACTTCGCTGTAGTTCTTTAGTAGGCCGTCGATAATGAAAAGTACCAGTTCTTGTTCAATTTCCGCCTTTTGTTCATTTCATACTCTAAGCTTCCCGCTCTTGTTAGAAAGTAGGCGATTGTTTCATTGCCCTGTTTTTGTATTCTCTCTAGTTTTACCTTCAACCACAACAATCTATGGTGTACATTTTTTCGACGTTTCCCTTAAGGTCTTAGTCGTTATGCACCTGCACCCTAAAAAGTGTTCATTAGGGAATTAAAATTATTATCATCATTTCATCATTTTTTTAATATTCATTCTCGCCAATTTCTTTCATTTCATTTCCAGGAATTGGTTTCTTCTTTTAATATCACATCTTCATACACAGTAGGTTTTCGATTTAATTAAAGCGATAATTGTTATACTCTTTAGACTATCATTTGTATTTGTTAACTCCTCGAATTACGCTGTTGAATTACCAAGGACATTTTCGTTTCTTGAGTCATGATATTTTAACCACGCTCTGCTACCAGTTTGTTGGATTACAAGCCCCTTGTGTTGAATAACGAATGCATTGCAACTCTGCTCCAATTAATAGATCAAGTTTCGAGCGAAAATGTACCCCATTTTATTTCAGACAGAAACTGCTACGTAGTTATAGTGAACAACACTCCTTTTGTTTGTTTGTTGTTGTTGTTTTTTAAATAATACATTAACGGCCCATGCGAAATATATTACATGACATGATTACGAACAATAGTTTCCATGCAAGTCTGCTGAAAAACATATTTAACTCAGTACGACATTTCAAGCAAATGCAGTTCTATTTCCCGAGTTCTCTGAGAGATTGAAGCAGGTTGTGAAGATCTTGTTAGAGGGACATCACAGCGTGGTTCGAAATTTCGTTCTCTCGACACGAAGTCGAAGCCCTTGCACCTCTTGGCGCCGTCGAAGGGGCCGTTGGCAGCCTCGCGGTCGCTGCTCATGCAGCACCTTGGAGCGCTGGAGCACCCGCGCACGACAACCGCTACGCTCATGGGTCCTGTTAGTGTTGCGAATGTTTGTATCCCGAGTGGGGGTGGTGATTCCTTCCCCGCTTGATGATGAGATCCGGTGCCGACGAACATATCGGCTTGCTGTTTCCCTCTCAAAGTATCTCCTCCAGTGAGACAAGATCTGTGCTCCCGACTGGTCTCCCGTCATGTGTGGTAGTGTAGTGTATGTTCGAGTAAGTGTGTGTGTATGAGGGGGTGAGGATAGGACAAGGAAGAGGAAGGAAAGATCGCGCGCGGTCCGTGGTCAGTTTGTTAGGATACTGCTCCGGCATTCGCCTGGTGTTGATCGGAGAAGCCACGGAAAACTACCGATCAGAGCAGTCGGCCGCGAGGATTCTCCTCCAGACAGCATCTGAATTCGACCTGGCCATCAAGCTAGTGTCAAATCTCCCAACATCGGGACTCGGAATCCACAAACCTCTCGGTGAGAGGTGCTGCAGAGGCAGCGGTAGGGCTGTTTCTGAGCTAAATCGGACGGTGGGAGGCGGGAGAGGGTTGAGAGAGCGCAGGCACGGAGTTCGTTCGCGCAAGGAGTTCTTGTAACATCGTAGAAGAGGCGTTAGAAACGCCAGACATTTGTTGTAGAAGAGAAATTAGCGAGTGACTTCTTATATTTCAGTCAATTCTATATCCCCTAGTTTCTGAAAGTGATTTTTCAATTTGTACATTTAGCAAAATTGGGGATGTTTTGCTAAACTAATATTCCTACGGTACTTAATCCTATTTAGTCTTCCGCAACTAGTGAAAAAACTTTCCTCAATGTTAACGTTTGCTGTTACATTCAAAATATAAGAAATAAACCTTATTTTGCTGTATTATTTTTACATTAAAAAAACATTTTATATGAAGTAATATACCACTTATACGAGCAAGATTTATCCTATTTTTCAGAACCAAGGCGACGCAGAAATAATTTTTCTTTCGAAAAATGGCCGTTTTTTTTCCTCGCAGCATGACAATACTTTAATGCGTAAGCGGTAGGCGAGAAGGTACAAATGACACATTTCCGAGTACTTATACACTCTGAACTGTGCGTAAGCGAGAAGAATGTTAATGTGTATTATATATATTTTGGTCGCGAATTGGCGAGCTAGGACCATACGAATACACACCTGCACTTACCGAGGCTTAGTTACATTGTCCCGTGGCAAGTATATGAGTCTCCTTTTAAGGAGATCAGCATTCTACGCTGAATTAGATATTTTATCCCCCAGGGTTCCTAGTCCTGGGTGGGTGGGATATGCAATGATGATGATAATGAAGGGTGAATGGACGACACAAACATACAGACATACACAGCCCGAGGTAGGACTCGAACCCGCGATCATTCCGTCCGAGAACGCCTCTACACGAATGCCTTAGAAATATCGGCTCTCCGAATCGGCAGTATGTATTAGTAAGCTGATTTTTATTGAACTGATTCCTTAAAAAGTGAAGTGTGTGTGCATTTATATTATGAAGATCACGATGCTACAGCATGCTGAATATATGGTTGAGCTCTTGGTCACCAACTACCTGAATTCAGCATGCAGAAAAATATTGGCTGCTAGCAAGTAGTTTTTCCATTGCACCCTTCTCATTTTCTGAAGCGTAGTTAGAGTTTTTCCTAAACTTGGCAATATTCCGCCCATAGGCCAAAGCCGATCGTTCTTGGAATCGGATACGCACGTAGGGGGCGTGGGGCTCCATCGGGGCAGTCCTGCGTGGGTGCGTGCATGCGTGCGTGCGGTTGCCATCGATCGGTGTCGTTGGGGCGCCAGGGGAGTTCCGCCGCCGCCGCCGCCTCCACTCCGCCACCACCTCCGCCTCCGCTGCCGCCGCCGCCGCCGCCGCCGCCACCGCCACCGCCACCGCCACCTCCACCAACATCACCACCATCACCGCCGCCGCCGCCGCCGAGCCGCCGCCGCCGCCACCACCACCACCACCACCACCACCACCACCACCACCACCACCACCACCACCACCACCGCCGCCGCCGCCGCCGCTGCCGCCGCCACCGCCACCTCGTCCGCCACCACGCCACCGCCTCCACCTCCTCCGCCGCCGTCACCGCCTCCACCACCGCCACCGCCTCCTCCTCCGCTGCTGCCACTGCCGCCGCCACCACTACAGCCGCCTCGGCCGTCGCCACCGCCTCCGCCTCGGCCGCCGCCGCCGTCACCACCGCCACCGCCCTCGGGGCAGCGCCCACTCGCGCACAATCCTGCGAGTGCGGACTTGTTCAGCCGACAAAAGAGGAGGTTTTGTTGGTTGGAAGCTTGTTATCATTTGAACAATTTTTGCTGCAATTAGTCGGCCCGGGCAACCGATGTCGCTAAAGCGAAAGTGCGACGATGGTCTCGGTCGCAATGAATGTTTTGCGTTGGGTTGTGGCAAGGGGAGAGGGGCGCACCTTCATGGCCTGCCCGGGAGACGTACGACCATGATATTTGAGGCAAGTGCACATCGCACCTGCAATTCCCTAGCGCCTGCCTCGTCGTCGGTAACTTACACTGCACTACACATGCCGAGACATCGGTCACGATCGTACAACTTGTCCACTGGGGACGGGTGCTCCGCTGGTGGGAGATACCCGGCCGGGGAATACCCCGCTAGCCGACGGTAGGTCAACGTTCCATCACACCATCTAGCAGGGGAAGATTACCGTCACTTCCCAAGGAAACTATGCACTACACTTACGGGACTAAAGACTAGACGTTGACGCGCCCGGAATCTTTAATTAATCAGTCAATCGTCGGTATCAATCAATCAGTCAATCCATCAACTGTCGAGGGTCTGGGTTTGCAGGTTGCACCCAAAATATACGGGCCTTCATGTCATATCTAGCGCTACTTAGGTGCGGCCACTAGACGTATCTGCGAAAATCGATCTAAGCTGCCAGGGGCTCCTAAGCTACGGAAGGTAACGGAAGGAACATTCCGAGTGTACAGGTATGCGGTCTTCGGGGAACGGAAAGGGAGAACGAGATGATGGCTCGCCCCTGCGGGACGAACGGGCCTCAGCCAGGGGGGGAGAGCCTCGAGCGTGATCTCACCCGAGTCGAGGTTTTCTGAAGAACCTCGAGAGTAGTTAAGATGTGTAATAGACAATACCATAATTGTTCGACAATTGCAGCGTATATTCAGAAGAGACTTTCACTTGTGTCGTAGATAATAGGATAAAATTGCGAGTGAACCACGAACCTTCAAGGCTGTGAAATGTATCATTTGATTCGTCATCAACTCGACATCTCGAGGATAATAAAGTTTATTACACTAAAGTTATTTATTGTTCCAAAGTGATCATTCATCTCTGCTGACAAGGTTTCCTTTACAGTCGCGCGGCAATCTTTCGTTCTCAGTTCAGTGCATAAGTATCGTACACCGTAATCAAGTTCAGAAAAAGTCAGCCTTTCAAACGGCGTCTCCCACTGAAATGTGTTTTCACAAATGCTGATTCAGGGTTGATTTAGAAAGAAATTCAATTTTATTACTCCGAAGGAGCGAAGCATTTACATTAATGTAATTCTATACTGCGGGTTTTACAGAGCTGCGTTTGAAGTAAATCAGCTGTTACGGTGTCATCCAACCGGAGGGCTGAACGCCACCATTATGACGTCACTGTAGTGACATGTAAGGTTCCGATTGGACAGCACCGTAACAGCTGATCAAATGTCAGACGCAAAAAAGTAAAAACCGTGGTATATCCTTGATCCAGTATGAATTATTCCTTCTGCAGCAGTTGGCGATAGTCCATTTACTGAGAGACATTTGAGTGGTAAACATCCAGAAATAATGTTCCTGTGGGTTGAAAAGTAACATTTTACGATGGAGAGTTACGGTACGTCGTATTTCGGGAGCGAAGTGAATCCCGGAATCCTGCAGTCAAAATAAAGTAAGATTTTCATGTTCCATATAATTTTCATGCTATACAAAAATGTTCTAATGTTAATGAACAACAATTTTTAAGTGATTACATATAAAGTAAAACTTGCTCAGTGCGGGACGTGTGTAATGCAGAAATGTGTCTGAAGTAAACTTAAACCGCGGTCCTTCCAATCACAAATTCTACAATATTACATTGCATAAAGTGGAATCTTGTCTAATTCGGAAAACATTCTGGACCCTTGAGGTTTCAACCGGGAGCGGTGGCTCAGTGCATCAACTCATTCACTGTAGTGCCTCTGACTGGGAGGTCCTAGGTTCGAGTTCCGACTGTGGCAAGATTTTCGGCACTAGCTTATCACTAGGTCGAATCCAGTCGCTGTCTGGAGGAGAATTCTAGCGACCATCAGCTCTGATCGGTAGTTTTCTGTGGTTTCTCCGATCAATACCAGGCGAATGGCGGAGCATTACCCTAACAAACGGACCACGCTCTGCGCGCGATCTTTCCTTCATCTCCCTTGCCCTATCCTCAGATCTTACATACACACACACACACACGTACTCTAACATGCACTACACTACCACACATGCCGGGCGACTGGTCGGGAACTTGGAACAGTCCCCGGCTGGGACAGTACCCCGCTAGTGGGAGGTACCTGGTTGGAGAAACCTCCTTGAGTCGACGTTAGGTCGGCACCCGGATCTCACCATGCAGCGGGGAGAGATCACAGCCACCTCACGATTAAAACATGCACTACACTTACGGGACTAATGACCTCGTTAGTTGACGCGCCCGGAATCACTAACAATCAATCATTGAGGTTTCGCTTTGAACAAGTTTTACTGCACTAGAAAATGGAGAATCTCAATGTAATATACATGGCCACAGTCTCAAAAATCTGCGAAGCATTGATGTTTCTTAGCTCTAACTCTGCTAAAACTTCTCTTGTATGTAGATTTCATTCCCTTTTATTGTTGAAATTATTTGAATGTAACCGTTTTAAAAGAACGTTTAAAATGTCGATCGTTGGTTGAGCAAATTTTGCTGTTCCAGGCCATTATTTTAATATAAAATTAAATCATGTTCTGACCTATCGGAAATATAATTAATCTACAGTGTGTCAGAAGTTGGACATTTCCTCGCTTCGTAAACTTTCAGAAAATCCTCGAGAAAAGGAAAAATATAACTCGCATATAATATGTTTGATAAATTTATAAAACATATGTCCGAGATCTTCGGTTCACGTCTTCAAGGAACCTCCAACGCAGTTGGAAACGAGTAGAGAGGAAAATCTTGCTACTTGGTACTCTTACTTTTGGATTTGTTAGTTGCTCACTCGCCCATCTGCCTTCATGTCTCACCTTTGGTTGGCCGTCTTTCCTGTGCGCCTATCTGTCGTCGCTCTGTCGGCGGCCTCGGACGTTGACCGCCCTCCCCTCCCTGCTCCTGGCGCTGCGTGGCTGCCTCCGCCTGCCCCCCCGCCCCCCGCCCCCCGCCCACCTGGGAGCGCGCGCCGCACACTGGGGGAAAACCCCGAAAATCTGGCCAAAAGTCCAAAACACGAATTTCTACGTGCGTACTTGTGTCAGGTACCACTTACAAAAGAGGACAACATTCTCCACAGAATGTACACGTAAGCGTCCGCGGCTCGAGTCGATGACTTATTGACTGTCCGGGTGACGCCGCGTAGTGGGCTGACAGGTGAAACGTTGGTTGCTCAGCTCGCTACGCGGCGTCACCCGCACAATTAACAAGTCATTCTTCACAGAATGCCGCTATTTAAAAAACCAGAACTGACTGCGTTCTGATATCGATTCAAAATTACCTAAAATTCATTTCTCATGGGTGTGATACGGAAGGCGGTTTGCCAGCGCACGATATATCGCGCATAACTTCGATTTCAATACAATATAATTTCATTTTCATACAAAGTCATTTGGGAAAGTCTATTGTGATCTTGTAAGTATGATCTGTCTCTTCAGTAATTGCCACTATTTGTTTGATTTGGTCATGGGCAATTTTTTAAGAGCATTTTTTTCGTTGAATTTTTGTAATAGTTTTTTATATCACATGGTGAAAGTTCAGATATCCACGTATGACCGATATCATTAATATTTTAAAATATTAAGGATAATATGATCTTTAATAAAATCCGTAGCAATTAGCTGCTAATATATGCTAATACAGATGTGGGACAATTAATCTCAAAAATAAGATGTGCAGACAGAAAACGTGCAAATGAAAACCTCATACAAAATACAAATCATTAATATATTAAATTAAAAAATTGTTTTACAAATTTTCCCCTAATATTTTTTTTAATAGGAACTCAAAATGTTATTTATTTACTATCAGAAAAACATGTTTTTACATCCATCAGCGCCTTTGTGTCAGCTACAGTCATATTCGATGAAATTGATAATGTATATGATAAACACTTAAGAATATAATATTTTAATTATAATATGTAAACATTATAAATAAAATGTTTATCTTAAATATTTGGTTTTTCAAACTTTATATTTCATTGAACTACACTTTAAAACCTGTATTGAGAATAACTGACGCAGATTCCTGCATTTTAAATATGGTACCCTCAGTTATTGCATTATTCATTATTTCTGTATTATTATTATTATCATCATCATCATTATTATTATTATTATTATTATTATTATTATTATTCATAGGACAGTAAACCCTCGTTAATTGAAAAGGGCTGAAATAATCTATGTTCTTGTTATAAAAATTCGTGTTATCCGATACTACGTTTTTAGGCGGGAATTGTGTTTGTTTGATGACGAATTTCGTGTTAAACGAGTGCGTGCTAACGAGGGTTTACTGTATTATTATTAATTGTAGTTTGTAATTTATTGCTTCTTATTTATTCTCAGAAAAGTTTTATGTTGCTTGAAAACATTGTGTTTTCCTTCTTAACGCTTTTTGTGCTCGATATTAAGAACCTATTCAATTAATTATATTAAATGACCCCATAACTTTTAGAAAACAATTCTAGCAACAGATTCCATGTTCAGGTGACAATGTGTTTTTAAGGTTGCTTTATTAAATGTACAGTGAGCGAGAAAATCGTCTGGTGAGTTGCCACCTGAGCCTGAAAAGGAAATGATTGATTTTCGGGCGAGGCCAGGTCGAGGGACATGCTCCATGTTTCGAATTCGAATGACACACAAGCTATTGATACGTCGAAAACTTTCAAATTTCTGATGAAAGAAACTTATCGGTCACAGCTCGTGCATTTGGCATCACCATACCACGACCGCGAGTACCAAACTCCCCGGTCTGTAGAAAAGTGGTTGGTAGAGTCGAATCGCAATGAATATCAATCTGTTGTAGACGTTAATGGTTATCCGAAGGATATTAACAATCGTACAAATATTTTGTTAGATAAGTTATACAAATAAATTATAAATTTACTTTTTATGTGTTATTGGTGTATTATTTTTAATTTTTTTTTATTCTAAATTTCACATCTGATTCGGATCTAGCGGCCCCAAGAACCCCCAGATTAAATGTTTTATCAGCGATTGGCACTTTATTCGACTTTTGTCCAATTTTTTCGGGCTTTCCCCCAGTGTGCGCCGGTGGCAAATTAGCGGCGTTGCGTCTGTCGTCGTTTGGCAGGTGCGGTCACGCCCACGCGCGCCGACAGACAACGGTGGTGACGCGCCGGGGGGCGGGGAGGGGGGGGCTTTCGATCTGCGTCCGTTTAGCTTCCAGGACGATTTGAGTACACGATCGCGTTAACGGTCTGTTGTCTAACTAAAGATGATAATGCCAGCGTGACTGTGCACACGCGCGCGCATGAATCGCGTGTGGGCAGCGAAGGCTGGCGGTTTCATATTTACTTTGCTCTCACAACACACAATCGTCGCTTTATAACTGTAGTTTTCAGCTTGCATGTTTTGTCGCCCGCTTGTCGGTAGGTAGATTCCGTGTAAGCACATTCACCACCTCTCAGTAGAAGGGACAAAAATTCTCAGTCATATCAAACGACATCATAAAAATATTGCTCGTCATGCGTTCGGACAGCATGTGCTGGTGTTATCGAGACAGCATTAGTCGCAATTGAATGGAATAATAAACGAGCCCATCATGTTTTGTTTTCTACAAGTATGTTAAGGATTATTCTGATACATGATTAAACATGGTTTAAGAGAGTAGATAGCTATCGCATATGAAATTTTGATAATTTTTAAAATTTCCTATCTTTTAACTTACAAAGATTTTATGCCCATCGTTTTGTGGCTTTGTATCGGTGTTTCCAATGATGGAATATTATATATTCAATTAAAAAATGAAAATATTAACATTTTTAACTGAATTGAATCTGCACAAATATGTTGCTATTTACTGTTTAAGTAATAAAATCACTTATAATATTTTTTCGTTTTTTTTATTGGCAACTATTCATGTTTTAGGTACAAAGTGAATCACGATTATGACATAGCCAGGAAATTCTACACTTTTGGTCCTATATAATTATTGGATATAATAAATTTTAATAACAAAAAAATCATAAATAAGAAGCCAATAATCCTAAATCTTTTTACCTGGTCCATATTATAGATATTAACCGATAAAATATTTTCTGAAAAATAGGAACAAATCCCTGTAATAGTTCAAAAGTTATCTTTCAAATTTGTATTTTTTTTTTTCAGAAAAGAGGGTTCAAGGAAACGTGGCATGATGGAACGTAATGGATTTTACAAATGCAGATATAATTTTTTTTTTCATATTTCGAAAAGAAATTCAGTTATCGAAGTGAAAATTTCACTTCCATGGGGATAATTGTACATGAAACTTTTTAATTTGGTTTTTGAAAAAAAGGAATGTTTCGTGTCCAGATCGCTGTACCTACCCTTAATAGAAATGTAAAACAGAAACCTCTAAGAGGTCATTAAAAAGTGTTAAAAATATTATCATCCCAGAATTCGGTTGAACAAAGAAAGGAAAGAAACCACCAGGATTTCCGTTAACTCATCTCGAATGGTAGTTCCGCTCAAATGTGATCGGAATTATTCCATGTTGACAGTCCCTCATTTCTTAGGGCCAGACCGGGAGCGGTAACTCAGTACATCAACTGATGTCACTGCAGCGCCTCTGACCGGGAGGTCCTAGGTTCGAGTCCTGACGGCGGCAGGATTTTCGACATTAGCTTCTCAGCTAGGTCGAATTCAGTCGCTGTCTGGAGGAGAATTCTAGCGGTCGGCTGCTCTGATCAGTATTTTCCGTGGTTTCTCCGATCTACACCAGGCGAATGCTGGAGCAGTACCCTACCACACGGGCCACGGACCGCGCGGATCTGTCCTTCCTTGTCCTATCCTCTCCCTTTACACACACACACACTAACATGCATTACACTACCACATTTTGGGAGACCGGTCGGGAGCTTAGAGCACCGGCTGGGGCGGTGCCCCGCTGGTGGGAGGGTACTGGTCAGGGGAAAACCCCACTAGCCGACGGTAGGTCGGCGCCGGATCTCGCCATCCAGCGGGAGAAGATCACCGCTATCTCCCGAGAAAAACATGCACTACACTAACGAGACTACTGACCAAAGCAGTTGACGCGCCCGGAAACACGAAGAAATCAATCAATCAATCAATCTAAGGGCCAGCAGCTCGCATAAAACCAGTGGTGCTATAACCACACGTAATTTCTTGTGGTATTTTTTAACAGATATATAGTATTATGTTGTCAATATAATCTTCAGCCATCTCGTAAATTACTGTTTTAACAAATAAAACTCCGGAAATTCGAATTCGCAGTTTTTGAAGTTTTGCAATTTTCGAAACCTGTCAGATTTTAATAGCATACAGGAATTTTATAAGCAACTTTTGTTCTATTTGAGAGGAAAATTCAGAGAAAATACATTTCCCCAATTTAATCGTAGGAACAGAACCCCGACCGACAGATTGGTAAGCTGGGATATTTACTATCCTAGCGATTCGCCGGATATGTGCATCCAATGTTTATGTTATATTTGAAATACAAGTAATTTGGAATCTAAGAAAAGTCTCACAATTCAACCTAAAATTGTTCTAAAACTGCGAAAGATCTCACAATATGTTCATGATGTGTTCATATGATGTTCATGAATGTTCATGAAATGATTTAAAACCTTATATTATGAATAGATGCATTGGATGTATTAAGAATTATAGCTTCAATCAGCTTCAAACGCGTATTTCATGTTTTTTCCCGTACTCCCCATAAAAATGTTGAAATATCTGGGACATCAAGGTCCGATTTCCCTTGACTGAGGGCTGTGGAAGGGGGGCAGCGGCTCAACAGGTCGGGGCGGGGCGGCCTTGGGCTGCCGTGCGGTGCCGCCGCAAATGAGCACGCGGCCCGGCGCCTGCCCTTCGGCCCCGCACGCGATCGCCAACTGCACATTCACCGACTGCTCCTACAGAGCAGGGGAGGCTACGGAGCGCCGCGAGTGATTGCACTTTCTCGTGTGCAGAGTAATAGAGAAGAGTACTACAGGGAGACTATTTTATTAGTGTGCCGCGATCATGGAAAATTCTGCTCGACTCGATCACCAGGGGACGGTGCGCTGAACTTCCCTGGAAAAGCTGCTCAAGGTCTCGCCCTGCAAAAGGAATGATTTCCAGTCTGATACGCTGACTTAAACATAGCGACGCCTCAAGGCCACGAGCTGGACGGAGAGGAGGACACTGTCATTCAATCGTGAGCTTCGTTACGATTAAAATTTTTGGTATTAGAACTACCGATTGGATGACAATATCCCCCACTCCTTCCAGCTCCTTCCACCATGAGGCGCCACTATAAATAAATCAAAGAATAGTGTAAAGTCGGTTTGTGATGGCTCACTCCGAGTTCATTCTCAAACAGGAACTCTTTGTGTATATGACATACGTAAAATGTTTCAAACCGTTATGTGCATCGTATCCTGGAGCCTTTCTTCCAAATGTTGACAAATGAAGAGAGTAATTACGCATACACTACTTCGCAACCGCACACATTACTTCAGTTTCCTTAAGAGTTTACGTGGCATTTATGCAGTCAATTATCCCACGTGGTTTGTGGCCTGCACGCTCTCCTGGTCTGACTCTGCGATTTCTTTCTTTGGGGATTCCTGAAAGATACCATAAACGCCACAGATCCCCACACGGAAGAATTACGGCTCAATATACAGGAACAGATTTCTGCAATACCACAGAACATTCTTTGCCGAGTGAACCAGAACTTGTGTAGATGTCAAGACTACATCAGAGCCAGTGGTGAGTAGTTCCAGTATGTACTATATGCGAGTAAAATTTAAACTTTCCGATTGCGAAAAGCCACCTTCCCTCTTCGGCAGTTCTAGCGGCCGCCCTGTCTCGATTTCCCGGCATCCGTGGCCTTGTTCGCCGCGGCCAAATCTCCGCGCGACTGGTACATTTATAAAATGTTCGCACTGTAGTATAGAGAAAGCTATGTAAAGCTGCGGCAGAAAGTGTAACACTATGAAGTAAAATACATCCTCTACCACGTTGTGTATTCAGATTTCAAGTTTCGTGGGTCCTTGATACCGAAAAATTGCTTCAGGACAAAACGTTCGTCTGTCTGGCTCTGTTTGCCCTTTTGGAAAACACTAGTACCTAAACTATTCGTAAGATTTTTTTCCAAAATTTTAAAGATCGCTAACTGACCGAAATAGAAACGTGTCCTGTGAAAGGGGATGAACACATATTTGCAACCATGTCTTGCTGCCCGAGTCTATACACGTCCGGAGCCTAAATATCGAATGCGGGTGTCATAGACGTGAACGAGTAAAGTTTAAAGAGCCGAAAGTGCGACATTTTATAACTCCTTATGATGATTCACTTTAATAGATTATATTTACAACAACAAACTGAGTTCTCTCAAACGAGATCATTTCTTCTCGCTTCCGCAAACCCACTTCGGAGCTACGCCTTTTTTTCCAAGGTCGCCCGCGATACTGCACTTTGCTGCGGCCTCGTGCGGCGTGCAGACGGTCCTATCTCCCCACGTGGCACATGCATAATCCGATAATGGCTTCTTTCACCCAGCTGGAAAATAGGGGGCGCTGGAAGTACAGTTACAAAGATGGAAGCGATAAGAGAGCAATCTGCGTTTCCGTTCGTTGCTGTTTTACGAGGCGACCTCCTTCCCAGACCGAGGGTAAAGATGTTTCACATCAAAATATCAGTGTAATGCTAATAATAAGCTTGCTCGCATCTCGTAAGTTCCACATATTTCCTTGGACCAGAGCCACCTAGTCTCATAGTTGGCAATGATCTAAACTTCACTCTCCATAGACAAGACTTTTGTGTAATACGGATCACTGATTTCGTTACATCGGACTTGTGTAGAATTAAGCTAGTGGATAGTGGATAGATATGTGGCTAGCTAGTGGATAGATATGTGGAAGTAGCGTGGTTCAACATTTGTGATTTTGAATCTTCTACTTTCTGTATCTCTTTGGGAAGTAATAAAACGTGATTCCCACCATTATTACATTTATTAAACTTTCAACCCCTCCATTTGTTTTGATGTTACCCAATTTATACAATTGGTCCTAATTCGATATCGTCTACTTCTGGATACATTTTACTTAACAGACTTTGCAGAGTCAAAATTTCAGACCGACATACCTCGTAACAATTTCAGTTGCTTTTACCTACGAGCAAATATTGTGCAGATCGTAAAAAAAAAGGATATTCGAGAAAAATAAAAAAGATTCCAGTTAACACACAGTATTCCAGAAAATAAAAGATATTCCAACTTGTAAAAACTCGCTCTTCTGGGAAGCCAGGCATTTGGTAAGAGTCTGTTTCCGTATTCAAGCGGTCAGAGTTGGGCAGTATGAAATACATTTTGTGTTTGAAAAACTGTATTTTTGAGTCTTCTGGACATGTATTTTGAAGACGTATTTAAATACATAAAATACGTGTATTTCAAAAAGAAATACTTAAAATACGGATGAAGATAACTTGGATATGTTTTTTTTTATTCCCACAGTGAATATACCTCGTTGAAACGAAAATAAAAGCTCCTTTCAGCTATTGATTTTGTCTTTTCATTTTTAAATAATTAAAAATGATGGACAATTTTCGGACATTAAAAAAAAACTTTCTTTTTATAACGCTAGTTGATGCTCATCCACGCCTGTTGAAAGACGTTTTATATTTGAAAATGTTTGTCATATATGTATATTACAGTTATTATACAGAAATTTGTATGACTCTGAATTACTAATTTATTGTAATTGACAATTCAATATATTACTGCAATAAAGAAAAATTTTGAGTATTTGAATTATTTTAAATGCAAATGTATTACAAAAAAACCATGTATTTTGAATTGTATTTAATTATCTGCAAAGCTAATTAAAGTATTTTCCGAAGCCCCCGGCCTGAATGTATTGATTATCATCTCTGCACCGCGCGGCCGCCATGGCGCTGTGTGGCGGCTGCGAGTGCGCGCGCCGGCGGCGGCCGCCGAAGCGTTTGACAGCTGATCGCCGCCCTCTGCCCCGCGGGGCGCGCGAGTGCCGCTGCCGTGGAAACATCGCGATGCTCCGTCTTCGCTATCGATTAGCCGCCGCCGCCCCCCCCGGCGCCGCGCCCTCCTGCGGCGGCGCGCCGCAGCCACAGCCCCCGGCCCCGCCCAGCCCCGGCTCCCCCTCCCCGCTGGTTGCTTCCGTGTTTCCGGGCGCGTCAACTGCTTTGGTCGTTAGTCCCGTTAGTGTAGTGAATGTTTTTTCTCGGGAGATGGCGGTGATATTCGCCCGCTGGATGGCGAGATCCGGCGCCGACCTACCGTCGGCTAATGGGATTTCTCCCTAACCAGGACTCTCCCACCAGCGGGGCATCGCCCCAGCCGGGACTAGCTCTCTAAGCTCCCGACCGCTCTCCCGGAATATGTGGTAGTGTAGTGCATGTTAGTGTAAGTGTGTGTGTAAGGAGAGGATAGGACAAGGAAGAGGAAGGAGAGATCGCGCGCGGTCCGTGGCCCGTTTGGTAGGGTACTGCTCCGGCATTCGCCTGGTGTTGATCGGAGAAACCACGGAAAACTACCGATCAGAGCAGCCGGCCGCTAGAATTCTCCTCCAGACAGCAGCTGAATTCGCCTAGCTGAAAAACTAGTGTCGAAAATCCTGCCGCCGTCAGGACTCGAACCTAGGACCTCTCGGTTAGAGGCGCTGCAGTGACATCAGTTGATGTACTGAGCTACCGCTCCCGGTTCCCACACTGGGGTTTATTCGTAGCTGCCTGTGAACGAAATCAGCTGTTAGTGTGTCATTCAATCGGAAGGGTGAACGCCACCATAGTGATGTCACTGTAGTGACGTGTTAGGTCCCGATTGAATGACACAGTAACAGCTCATGAAATGCCACAGGCAGCTTTGGAAAAATTGTAGAACAGCTAGGGCGAATTCTGCCGCTGTCTGGAGGAGAATTCTAACGGCCGGCTCCTGATCGGTTCTTCTTTCAGATTTCGACGATCAACATCAGGCGAATGCCGGAGCAGAATTAACAAAGGGGCCACGGGCCGCGCGTAATCTTTCCTTCCCCTTTTTTGTCCATTCTCACCCCTTACACATACACTTACACTCACCCCGGGTGAGGTGGTTCAGAGCATCGGTTGATGCCATTGCAGTGCCTCTGACCGGCAGGTCCTAGGGTTGCGCTCCTACGGCGGCAGGATTTTCGACACTAGCATGTCAGCTTGGTCGAATTCAGTCGCTTTCGGGAAAAGAATTCTTGCGGGCAGCTGTTCTGGTCGGTACTTTTCCGTGGTTTCTCCGATTCACATCTGGCGAATGCCCGGCAGTGCTCTGATAAATGGGCCACGGACCGCGCGCGATCTTTCCTTCCTCTACCTTATCCTATCCTCACCCCTAATTTACAGCCAGCTACAATTACATGCTGTAAACTATCACACATTTGGGAAGCTTAGATCTTGCCCCGGCTGGGGTCGTGATCCGCTGGTGTGAGATATCTGGTTGTGGAAAATTCCGTAAGCCGATGTAGGTCGGCGCCGGATCTCACCAGCGGGATAGCATCACCGCCACCTTCCGTGATAAAAAAAACATGCACTACCCGTTCGGCTCTAATGCTCTTAACAATTGACACGTCCGGAATCGCGAATCAATGAACTAGCTCACCCTTTTCATACATATTTTCTAAAACTAGTCATTTAAAAGTCATCTGACATTCGTAACCCTTCACCTTATTTTTCTGCCAAAACATTTTCAGATATTTTTTGTATATAATTTTATGAAAAAAGACGCGTAAGACCTATTCTAACCCGATTGACACTTCCCAATATCAGTTGTATAAATTTTTTGACCATTTTTTGACCATTACCAAAAATGAATCAGAGTTGTAGAAGAAAAACCAGTTTTTTAATTATCTAACATTTTGATATCTCTAGTAGTAGTATTGTATAGTTTCGTTTGATGTAGTAGTAATTTATCCTAGTATTCCCAATCCACTTTTATTGGTAGCTATGGTAGAGCGATATTATAAATTATATAATTGTTCTTTTTCCCTTGAAGAATTTTTTAAAATCAGTGATCACATGCAAATGAAAAAAAAACTATTGAGTTTGAGAAAATTGAGGGAATCAATTTTATAAAAAAGAACCCCCTTTTACAAATTATATGCAGATGGCATCCTAATTATTACACATAAGGATGATATCGCACAACTTCAAATTATAATTCATTTGATCTTGCTGTACAATTTACCGTAGAGAGGTCTATTAAACAGTCTTATCAACTTGCTGGATCTTACGTTAACTTTGGAAACGAATAAAATTTCTGTCAATTGATTTAGGAAAACTTCAGGGAGAACTTCGAAATATCTTTCCTCCTATCCCATCCAGCAAAAGATGAAGTCATTTGTTAAGCGATCTTCACAATATCTGATGGCCAAATTTAATCAAAAAAATTGGAGCGCTTTTTGAGAAAATGTTAAAAATGTTCCTTCATAATGTGCCCCCCCCCCCCACACACACACACACACTCAAAATATCTCTTTCAACTCGTTGGTCGTAGAGTTCGTTCATACCGATCAGAGAAAATCAATTTTCGAGAAAATCGCCTGAAAGGTTTAGGCTTTCGCGTTGACCAGACACAGTCGTACACACGCCGAAATGGGCAGACGGACAATAGACTGACTTATAGACGTTTTGCTGACAGTTGATTTTACGGTATCAAGGATCCACAAAACGTGGATTCTTTCTACGACGGGAGGAACAGGAAGTAATTTACTACATATTGGACAGATTTATACACTTTTTCGTCTTCAGACCCCTACAATACGAGTTTTTCTGTAGATAAATCGCCGATTTCTGTCACAGCATTACAATTATTTTTCTTTTCGATAAAGTAAAAGAAAGAAAAGGTGAATTACGAGGCAATAACGGTCAGGTAAGGTTTGGACGTGAATCTGATGGCGAATCTCGGAAATAGTAAACCAAACTGCTCAGCTGTCCGGCCCGGTTTCGGTGGCTCAGGGCATCAATTAATGTCACTGCACTGCCTCTCACCGGGAGGTACTAGGATGGTAAGATTTTTAACCCTAGCTAGGTAGCTACAGCACCAGCAGTCGTCTGCTGTCTAGCAGAAAATTCCTGCTGCAATGATCGGCAGTATTTCGTGGTTTCTCCGATCATCACCAGGCGAATGCCGGAGCAACCGGGAGCGGTAACTCAGTGCATCAACTGATGTCACTGCAGCCACAAAATCTTCTACCTCACCTTTTGCAAGGCGGACCGCTTTTGGCTCCCCATCTATTGCTCTAGACGGAAAGAGAGAAATTAATTTTAATAAGTACTTAATCTGCATGCCCTCCGTCATTGTAGATTCCCTCTAAGTCTGTGGCCTCTTTTCTTTTACGGCAGGGGGCGGTGAAATTTCCGCTTTACAGACTAGCGCCGCTGCTCCGTCGCTCAATGACGCCTTGGTGGCGGCTGCGTGTTGTGCATTTTTTTCATGCAGCCTCGATGCTTCTCGTCCGCAGGAACTCTTTATATTTAATCTGGGCACGCCCACAAATGCTGTCGTCGGCAGACGAAATTTAGTTTCTTTCTCAGGCGCTACAATTCACGCCTTGCTCGTGGAGCAGCTTCGTGACCGGCTCTTTAATTATTCGTCACTTTCATTTATTTTACAGTCTGCTTGCCTAATCCTTGACGGGATGTGCCGACGAGATACTGGAAGATGATTCATTTCGATGTGTCTATTGGCCAGGGGATTCTCAAGATTGTCTGCCAATTTGTGCTAGTTCATGAGAAATGCTATCCAGGGTGCAACTCGAGGCGAACTAGCTCTACACCCCTAGACAACACCAATAGACAAGCCGTTATGCATATTGTGGAAGAGTGTCCATTAAGATCATATGCTGCGGAGCTGACAGTTTTCTGACTGCGGCCAAGAGTGCAATAGAATATAAAGTCGTCTCCGGTTATAGTGAACTTCTAGACACTAACATGTTTGGTTTATTATATCAGAGTTTCACTATACCCAAAAATGTCAAAATTAATGGAATTTCTCCACAAAAAAATCATTTTATTAATAAACAATAACATTTATTAACAGCACGGGCTGAAAATTTCAATATCTTCATTTGTACGTAAAAAATCAATTATTTTCAGTTGTTTGCTTCGTACAATTTTTATTTGATCCTTCTCGAGAGTTCGTGCTCTCTCCATCCTTAAACCTCTGTCTGTAAGAGTCGTAATACAGTCTTGGCACCTTTCAATGCCTCTTGCACTGTTGAAGTCACTGTTGTTGTCATCCCACTCACTGAAGGCCCTTTCAGTCGTCTAATCCAATTAATTTCCAGTACCTATTTCCTAGGTTCACTATAGCCGAGGTTCAGGTTCACTATAACCGATGGTTCAGTATAACCGAGTTCACTACAACTGAAGTCGACTGTATTGATAACTTAGATGTACGTTTATGAGTAACATTTATGACTGTTCCACTTTTTATACATTTTCTTTTTTGTATATTTATAAACACGTTGATGTATTTTTATCATGAGATGTGTAGCCATATAATAAATGAATAATACTGGATAGTGAGTAGTCGGCGGTGGTCGGTGCGCTAGCAACGGGACAGAGGAGCACCGGGACCCCGTGGCCGGAGCTAGAGCCAGAAAAGGCAGCGCGCGGAAGAAGCCGAAATCAAGTTACGCCAGTCTATACTCCAATTTAAACATAGCTGTACTTCATGGTCAGGGGCTGGAAGGAGAGGGGAATACTGCCATTCTATCTGGAGCTTCGTTACGACTAAAATTTTTGGTTTTCGAGCTCCTGATTGGATAAGTGTGTCTCCTCTCCTTTCAGCTCGTGACCTGGAAGTGCAGCTGTTTAATTCACAGTATGCAGGGCGAGTTTCCTTCCAGCCGACCTAAATCTCCGATGCACCGTAGCGCTCCTCACAGGGATTTGTGAATTTCGAAATTGCAAGTGTAGTGGGGGAGGCACACCCAATCACGTCAATCCACCGTGTCATGTGATATCCTCCGCCAGCGCCCGTGAGTTTTTCCTGCCTGCAGGAAAGCCGTGGCCGCGCCCCTTCAGATAAGCCGGCTGGGGGCGGGGCCGGCTGCACTCTCCCCGATGCACCGCTGCCCGGGACAAAGACGATGAGACGCACGGAGTGATAAGTAGAAGAAATGGATATTTAATTAGGCGTTTCGATAAAAAGTAGTGGAACAGGATTAGGTAAACCAACAAGGGTACGGAAAGGTACTTGATAACGTGTTGTTGTAAACACAAGGAAGGATCGTTCCATAGATATGGCGAGGAATGCAGTTGTGCGCGTTGAGAGGCTAGGCACAAACTTACAGTCGCACGATCTCTCTGACTCAAGTTTTTATTCGGTAACAGTCACGGAATGCTTGTTGTGATATTCGTGAGTAATGTAAGTTAGATTAACCAAAAAAAGTTAGCAATTCTTTAGTAAAGGGAAGCCAGGTGGAACACTTCGAAAATATAATTGAAATATCATGTAAAGTCACCCAAAAATATCCATTTCAAATTTGCAGGGAATTAATTCCTTTAAATCGACCGGCAAATATCAATTTTGGAGAAAATCTTCTGAACGGTTTAGGCTTTAGCGTTGACCACAGACATATGGACGCACGCATGAACAGGCGAACTGACACATAGACAGACGTTTGCTGTCAATCTATTTTTCGGTATCAAGGACCCGCGAAACATAGATTCTGACTGCACATGTTAAAGGAAGTAATTTATTACATCTGTACAAACAAATTTGATCCTTATTGCCGGTCTCTGTAGCCGAGATCGCGAAGGCTGAACAGCCGTAACTTCTCGTGCTTGAAGGGTCGTGGGTTCGATTCCCTCCCGGGGTATGAATGTTTGTTTGTGTCCGTAATCGTTACACCCAATGTTCCAGTGATCAATGTATGATCTTAGTAGTAGAAAAGAGACCTAAAATAAGTTCTAAAAAATTGATCCACTTGTTCGTTACCAGGGCTCGAAAAAGAGTTTTTCTGTTGAAAAATCACCGTTTTCCGGCGTACGATAACAATACTTTCTCTTCTTACAATGTAAGGCGAGAAAGTAATATTGAGTATTTGTAATGGCTTCACGAAAAGAACTCTGAAAAATTAAAATACTCCTTTCAAGTACAACGTTCGTGACATCACCCTAATTGATTAGGGAAGGTCCATTTTGTGAAAATTCTGTGAAAGGTTTAGGCGCTAATGTTCAGACGGGCGTGTGCACACAGGCTGTCTGCGATTTTGAGTTTTTTTTAATTTTTTTTATGAAGTTCCAGCAAAAACGTGTATTGACTATTTCACTTCACAATAACACTTTATAACACTTATTTCAGGTCACAACACTTTTTCGGTTATGTACACTTTACATTTTGTTTTGCTTTCTTCTTCTACGGAAATGAAGAAGACTTTTATGAAATAGGTAGCCATGTTTCTTCGCATTTTGTGTACAAAAAAGATGTGGAAGCATCCACGAGGCGGAGAATCATCATATTCGTGTAAAATTTGTTGTTGGAAATAACAGTGAGTTCGTGACTGTTTTGCATTCAAGTTACCTGTATTATGTAAATGTTTGTTTAATTTAAAAATGATTTTTTAGCATATGCTTGAATAACCTGCAGAAAAATATGAATTTCAAATTTGTAAATGTGAATGAAATAATAAATGAAATTAGTCGTGAAACGGTTAGATAAAACAATAAATTAAATTAAACAGAATAAATTGTTAAAAAATAGCACCAAGCATAACGGCTAGCTGGCCCGAAAGGGCTCTAAGTCCGCGGAACTGAGAATAGGAGATGGCCAGGGCTCGCTTGACTGCCGGGGGGAGAGTCTCGACAACGAATTGAGTGGATTGAAGTGAAGGAAGGGGGACTGGCCAGTGTCCGGGGAAGCCGCGGCGTGGGAGACTAGCGAGATGTCCAGTCACTTTAAGAGCCGTGAGGCTAGCAGTCTTTATCTAAAAAGATGTGTAACCTCTCCTAGGTAGTAACAGAATTAGCTATTACAATTCGCAATGTATGATTTTTTTACAATTCTCAAAATTACACTGTTAAACAGTGGAGGTTAACTGACGCTTTTTAATAACTATTAGCTCACATCGAAGCTGTTTGTGTATATGTGCGTATATGTATTTATTTGTGTCTCTATATCTTCTGATGGTACGTATCATATTTTCATAATAAGGAAAAATTAAAGTAGGCTGAAAGGCACAAGTGCTGTGGACCAAGGGTGCAGCGAGGGTGCAGCTGTGACCTCAGAACGAATGACGGGTAGAAAGGGCTTTTGCGGGTCAGAGTTAGAAGGAACAGACACGAGGGGGAGGACGAAGACTGGTTTATGCCATCCGACCGCCGACCTCCTTGCGGCCCCGTGGGGACAGTGGGGTTCGCTGCAATCGCCTGCGCCGGGACGATTGATGACAATGGCGAAGGGCGAGCCACATGAGAATTTAGATATATCAAGGAGGACAGGGGCACGGAAGAGGAACGAGACGGACACTTGAACGGAAGGGAGAGTTCGGACGCAGACAAAGCGGTGGCTCTCTCGACAGGTGAAACTCGCAACTCGACTGACGAACGAATAGACACGTGACCGCATCGGAGCGACGTCTCGGGGAAGTACAGCGATATATATATATATATATATATATATATATATATATATATATATATATATATATTACGTGTACTTGGGTTTTCGTAACGTGGCGGGATGACATTAGGTCATTATTATCAGCTTATGTTTGAGGCCATAAACCCCGTTGAGAAGGACGTTCGCGAATTAATTAAAAAGATTCATTTTGTAAGGCGCGGGGTGTAAAATTGACCTATGTTATCGGCCACGTTACGAAAGCTCAAGTATAGTAAAGTGGCTGACCTAATGGTTACAGTGCTCTTGGTGGGCACTCGCATAACTAGGGACCGTCATGATTTTTCCAGTCAAACATATCAGTGGTGGCCTGGTGGAAACGTATAGAACTATTGTTATACTGATCGACGTGTTTGTGTCAGATCTTATTTCTACAATGTTGCCTTTCTTTTTTTAATTGTGTTTAAATTATATTAGTAGTTAGAATAACAATATTCATAATGCCTTCATTGTTCGGCATACAATTGTAAAAATAGAAGTAATCAGACGATAAATTCATAATATTTCATGTTTTCTTAGTCCTGATTTCTACTACAGACTTCATGTTATATACCATTAAATTCATATAGTACAAATTTATGATATTGAATAATTGCCCAGAGGGCGCTGCTTTGACTCCAAAAAAAGGTTCAATTTGCTGCAAAGATGGCGGCACTTCAGCCACTCTTTGTAGTACATTCTAACTCGTTAGAGAATTACAGCCGGCGAGTAGGTGGGATATTCTGCGGATAGCAATGGAGGGAGGAACGGAGGTGTAATGATAAATGGCACGAAAGAAAGCTTCACTACTTGGTTGCATGCACTCTTGCTCAAAGGCTTACTTAGGCACTCACTCGACTCGACCTTAAGAAAAGCCGTGATGTAAAGTTGTGAAAAAAGCGAAGGAGTTTCGCTCGCGTATTTCAGGCAGCTTCAGGGCTTCGCTCTCACTCTTCTGCGGACGCTGCAGAGCGCATGACAGCTCGGGGAGCACAGTGCGCGGTCACTTTTCTGCGTAAAGCTCGATGAAAAAAAGGGAGGGTGGCTCAGTGCATCAACTAATGTCGCTGCAGTGCCTCTGACCGGGAGGTCCTAGGTTCGAGTCGAATCCTGCCGACAGCGACTGAATTCGATCTAGCAAGCTAGTGTCGAAAATCATTCGCTGTCTGGAGGAGTATTCTACCGGCCGGCTGCTCTGATCTGTAGTTTTCTGTGGTTTCTCCGATCAGTGCCAGTCGAATGCCGGAGTAGTATCCTAACAAACGGGCCACGGACGGCGCGCGTTCTTTCCTTCCTCTTCCTTGTCTTATCCTCACCCCTTACACACACACACACACACACACTTACACTAAAATGCACTACACTACCACACATGCCGGGAGACCGGTCGGGGACTTAGAACTTGTCCCGGCTGGGGCGGTGCCCCGCTGGTAGGAGATACCTGGTTTGTGAAAATCCCGCTAGCCGACGGTAGGTCGGCGCCGGAACTGGCCATCCAGCGGGGGAAGATAACCACCACCTTCCGAGCAAAAACACGCACACTTACGGGACTAATGACCATAGTAGTTGACGCACCCGGAATCACTAATAATCAATCAACTCGATGAACAACTTCAAAATGATGGCAATTTGTGCCGCGGAGCGACGGGTGCCGAGGAACCGTGGTCCCAACCATAGTGGAAATAATTTCCACCATGGTCCCAACCTAGAAAATGTCAATCGCAAAAGTCAATAGCGGCATCGGCAGCTGAAGGGTGTTGCCGAGGGCAGTGGCCGGTTAAGGGCAGGGTGGCGCCAGCGCAGGTCATCGTACTGCGCCCTTTCACCGCCTCAGCTAAGGGTTGGGTTGGGTTGGCGGTCGGCGGCGCCGGAGCACCGGGGATCCAGACGAGCAGACGAAAATGCGGAGTTTGTTGATGCACGACGTGGCGAGGTGAAATAGAACATTAGTTCTAATTGTAACTAAAAATCACAACATAGGACTTGTTCAGTAGTAATAGAAGTAATCAAACCACAAATATATAATTTTTCAAGTATGTGTTTTCTTAGTTCTCATTTATACTACAGACTTGATCATTTTCCATAAAATTCAAACAGCACAATTTAGATTTGAATAATTGCCCAGAGGGGCGGCTTTGACTGCAGAAAATGCAGTGAATAATAGTAGTAATATAAAATATATCATGCTCTCTGCGAAATTTCGGTTCCTTCAGTCATGTGTCAAATGTAATGGTATTAGAATTGATCGTTTATTTGTTAACAATGTGAAGTGTAGTATAATATATAATTAACGTTTCCTGCTCTCCTATAGTCTTGAAAGTGTCTAAGCTTTATCGAACCTCCCTGCGCATGCAAATTCTTGTGAATCTCGTATCTATCACGAGCTATGGGAAACGGAGTGACGGATGGTCTGCGGTCAGCCTTACCTCATACGATCACAATATGTGTGAATTTTTTTCTGCAAATCCACTATAAAAACAAATCCTGATGTTGGCGGGTGTCTTGAACCTAAATTGGCGAGTTTACGAGTGCCAAGGAAAGAGTACTCTATAGTTTTAAACTACATCATGAATAGGAAGGAAACTGGTCGCAATTCACAGTGAAGTCACATTTCTGCTCTCTTTGCGGTCAAAAATGGTTGAGAGAGGAAGAGAAAATGAGGCGGAGAGAGAACAGGCAATAAGGTTTTCTTTCGGTGGCCGTTTATCTCCCGTGTCAAATGCGACGTCGCTCCGTATGGCGGAGCCAGCACGCAGTTAGAAGTCCATTACGGGCGCTCCTAATCTGCCTGCAGCAGCAAATGGAAGGGACGACGTTGCCAGGGGACACAGCGCGCCCGCAGATTCGCGGCCGAGGTTTTGCGCCTCTCGGAGCACGCGCCCATCCGCATCCTGGCCATGCGTCTCCGCTTCCCTCCAATCCAGCCTCCCGGGGCGTCGCCTTCTTTCGCTTGCTACGTCTCCCGTCGGCCGGTCCCCGCCAAGCGCACCCTACCGCGGCTTTTTTTAATATCCCCGCTTTCTCCTTCGTCATTCCCTTCGCAGTTCGCTTCTTGCTTCTCTGACCCCGCCCCCGCGCCCTCAATTGCAACCCTGCGCCGCCGCCGCCGCCGTTCCACGCGCCTTCTCCCGTCGGTCGTTATGACGCTCGCGTCCCGACGCCTGTTTTTCATCCGCTCCTCGCGCGACGCGGCGGCGGCGGCGGCGGCGGCGGCGGCGGCGGCGGCTCCAGGCCGACGCCGGTTGTGGTGGCGGCAGCTCTCTCTTGGACCTGACGGCGCCCGGGGATGATGTCACCGTGGCAGCGCGGCGGTGCCTTTCGGAAAAAATTTCAATGCGTGATGTTGCCAACGAGTTATGAGGAATTTACGCTCACTAACCTTACTCTTCTCTCAATCTCACTCACTCCCATTCTCTCTCTCTCTCTCTCTCTCTCTCTCTCTCTCTCTCTCTCTCTCTCTCTCTCTCTCTCTCTCTCTCGTCAAAGTTGCTAATATAATGAAATAAAAACCACTGTACAGTTATCAAACACAAGGTGTTAAAATATTTTTACGTGTAGTTTATACTAAAAAGTACGTTTTAAATTCTACCAATTTGCGTAAGAAATTTTTATAGTAATTTACAGTATATATTTACATTACAGTAAATTTTAATAGTATAGTTATCCAAAAAATTACAGATAAATGTAATAAACTATTTAAAAAATAATGTATAATTTACATAACTCAAGAGTTGCTGTTTACACATTATATCTACGTCGAGAAAAATACAACGGTAGCGGCTCCCAGAAATGCCACACTTTCTCTTGACTCATTTTCCATTGTGCTTCATAAAACGAAATGTGATGCATTTTCATTCATAATGCAACACATACCAAAGTAGCTCAAAAACGGAAACAAAATAATGCAGAAAAAGTAGAACAAAATCAGTCTTCGCTTAAGTTGCACTACTGTGCCTTCTTTTTCAGTGACACATATTTTAACTTTTAGTGGCATGCATGAAAGATCAACCTTTTGCCGATTAATGTGCCAATTTCCTTCCGGGGAATGCAGCCCCTTTTTTCTTGGAGTCTCCTGCAGATCGTTTTGGATGGTGCTGAAAAGCTCACTAGCCTGACCTACCTTTCTCGAAAGAATTAATAATAATGTCTTTATTATTGGCGAGACCTCAGCCCATCGGGCGCGCTCGTACGCTTAACCACAAAACCATTCAAATCTAATCTTCTAGGTTATTCTTTTGAATTGAATTGTTACATTTTGTCTTTCTGGTGGCTGTAAATGAAACTGCATACCTGAAATAACGGATTTCTCCCAAAATAATTGCGATGATTGATTATTTGGTATTTCCGGGCACGTTAACTGCTATGGTTTTTAGCCCCGGAGGTGCAGTACATGTTATATCCCGGGAGGTGGAAGTTTTCATCCCCCTTGGAACCAGAGATCCGGCGTCGACCTGCAGGTCGGCCAGCGGTGGGGTTTCCCTTTTCGAGGTATCTCCGCCAGCGAAGCTCCGTCTACACGAGATCAAACCTGTGGTGCTCCTTTAATTTACATTTATATTTGTATATTGATAGGCGTTATTTGAGTACTGTAAATAGCCCACCGAACTTAATGCAGAGAAACCTGGACGTACGCAAGCAAATGGTGAGAACACCGGGGACATCCGGGGAAGCGGATTGTGCAGCCGAACCCGCGCTGGGGCCGAGGCGGCGGTGCGCGTGGGCGGGCGGTTGGGCGAGCCATCTTCTGCCTGCGGGCGCGGCGCGGATCGATGGTCGAGGCGATTGCTCTGGTCACGGGGTAAAAATTCTTCAGTCGTAAATCTTAAGTTTTGAGAAAACAAGGGTTATATTTTTCAGTCATTTTCGATAAGTGGTAAGTTAGAAGAAACTCTCTCATCTGAAAATGTATTCCTGAGATGGGTTTCTGACAAGAAAAGTTCCTTTCCACCGATGCTGTAGTAGTAGCGATGGACAGAATGAGGGGGAACAATTCGCAGGAGTGCGTAAAAATGCTCTTAACCTCACCCTGTCGTTTATTTATTTATTAATTTATTTACGTCAAAAAAGTTAAAAACTGTGTATGACGAGAAGTGGCTATGAGGAGAATGGAATATTGTGCACGTTTTCAAAATTCTGTGATCCCTACACTAAGCCATATACTACTTGAATTTTCAAGGAAAAAACCCCGCTCTGATGTAATAAAATCTATTTCCAAGGATAAATCGTTGATATTTATTCCAAGGATAATCGTTGATATCTATCTCTATTTTTCATTGGTTTATAAAATAGAGCTAGTTTTTTAGCATGTATTTTTGGGAAGATAGATCCGAAGAAACTTGACTTTTCCTTCAGAGCATCTGAATTTGTATTTCGGATTCTTTCAAAAGGTTTCAGATTAACCTGGCATTTTATAAGCTCTTCCGAATCTGAGTATTTCTGCAACAATAGAGTTATTATTCAACGGAGCGGCAAATCCTTCTCTATTCCAAACAATTTCTATAGAGTTGGAGAGGAACACAACCACGGGAATTCTTTAAACCATAACCGCGTTGAAACTAAGGTTGTAGTATTTACTGAAACTTAACTTTTGCACCAAATATTTAGAGAGGTCAGTAGGGCGCCTACAATTCTACAATCTTAGTCTTTCCAACGTGCAAATGGCGCTTCTGTTAAAATCCCCCGTTTAACATACAGAAAATTCTTGTTTGAAACACCATACTATTAAAGAAGAGCGATACGATTTTCATTTTGGAAGAAGAATCATACTTCTTTGGCCTCTACTTCAACAGATAGTAGCGGCGTGAAGTCCTCGCTGTTATCGTGGATGACGTGGCGGTTGACATAGCAACCGCTGAGGGAAGCCGCACCGTGGAGGTTGAGACGCATTAAAAGCTGGTCTACTTCACTTCAACGGTCGACGTGGTCGGTGGCGCCCTTATCCGCCGCCTTCGTGAGTTTTAACTGCCTGTAGAATTCCGTGCCCATGCCATTCAAAACTTAACTTACATTTCTATTAAAACTAGTATAGTTGTAGGATGTAATAAGGAAAATAAATTTAAAAGTAATTATTTTATAAATAATTGGAGAAGAGCTCTTTCTCACTTCCCCCGAAAGGCTACCTCTGCTTGTGGGTCAATGACTTCTCTCTTGATCAATTTTTCGTCCAGTTTTCCTGATCCGTTGGGCGAATGCAGAGATGCCTTTGTTTTCGTTTTGGTCATAAAATAATGTAGCTTCAGTATGCGCACGTTTTGTTGACCTCTCCTAGTGTGAGTTATGGTTGGTGTAGAGTCGGGGGTATGGGTTACTATTTCGCTAGCAATACTATAAAAATCAAATTTATACCATTTGATTTATCAATGGATAAGGTATCTATAACTCGGAAGGTAAAATTTCTGGTTTTTCAAATGTTGGCTACCTCGCTTTTTTGGTACTTTAATTTTTATTTCTGTTTATGTTTGAAAGGTAGAGAAAGGATTCTGGAGCTCAAGAAAATGTGGGCTTGAGGATCAAGATTGTACTTCTCCATACGTCACATACACTTTTTACGGTTCCTTGTCAAAATAAATCAAATCAAAACTCTGTAGCAACCTTACTTTTTTAACTGCTTCTACTGCAACTGCTACGTACCTTGATCGATACTTTCTCTGCCCACTATCACTGTCACTACTTTTGCTTTTTACTTTCTCGCCCTTACTTCGTAGGTATTCGTTAAGTATAAGTATTGCAATCGTTCGCCGGAAAAGGTCGTATTTTCGACAGAAAAAAGCATATATGCCGGGATCTGGTAACGAAAAAGTGGATCAATCTGGTTTCTATGTCTAGTAAATTACTTCCTCGAACACATTTTGCGGTCAGAATCCATATTTTTGGATACCGAAAAATCGATTGATGGCAAAACGTCTGTCTGCTGTCTGTTCGCCCGTTCGTCCGGCCGGCCAGCCTTCCGTTCATTTGTGGTCAAAACTAGCGCCAACAGCCAAAACCGTTCTGCCGATCTTCCCCAAAAATGGTATTCTCCGATTTATTTAAATGGACTGGAGGCCCTGTGAGTTTGTTGTTGTTTTTTTGTGGTACGTTACATGAAACTTCAACATTTTTAAAATGTTCCTGTGGGGTCGAACCGCATACACGTGATTTCCAGTCCGTCGCACTTGTCTATACCGTCATCTTTTCGTAATTCCATTGTGTCTATTACGAAGAATTAGCAAGTGTTATTCAGTAAATGTGTTATGATGAAGTGATATACCGCTCCAAATATCAGGAAGTGTAGTGGTCTGCATTGTGCCTTAGATTTTGGGTTCGAATCCTACGCAATGCACTTTGAAATTGTGGCATGATATAGAAGGTTAACCAGCCCGAATACGATGCTGGTTTGCCTGAACGCATATTATTTCATAATTTGATGTCCGAAGTCTTGTACATGCCCGGCTTCGGAAGGCCAACCCCCGCGCTCCCTCGGGCGAGAGCGGCAGCGCTGCAGTGCGTGGGTTCGTGCGCCCTCTCCGCAGATGGGCAGTTTTCCCTGCGCTCGGGGAGGGTCGTTGTGTTAAATCTCAAACTTGGCTGACCTCTTATTTAATGACAATTTATTTAATACGGTCGCCAGCTGTTGAAAACAGCACATTAATAACATTAATTTTCGCTACGTAATATATAGCGAACTGACCATGCATTTGCCTAAGGAGATAATTATGCAAGCTAACACAAAAGCTTCTAAGCTATCGAAATTAAAGATTGTCGTCACACTTGAACTTTTCAAATGGACGCCCAGGTTTTATAAAAAAAGGTATCACAACTTTATAGGATCTCAAATCAGGAGATATGACAATCAAATAACTTTCAATATAACACATTTATTACATAAACAATTTTACTATATTAGTTTTTCCTGATGCGCAGTGGCAAAGCAGCTGCGGGAAAACAAAGCAGAATTACAATTTACAAGCAAGAATGAAGGACGGTCGAGGCCGTCTCACATAAACAAAGGCGCGTAAAAATGCGCCGACATACAGAATTAATGATTTCAGTCGACCTCTTGAAAGAACCCACTTTAGGACGAGGTAGATGAAACGTATATAAACAAATTTGCTAAAGAAGCCGTATTTAGGCCTTCTTTTCTCAAATAACATTCGTAATAAACAGAACTACGCATGAGCCATGGAACCAACTTTCGTAGGAGTGCACAATACCAAAATTCTTGGAAATGGATTTCTTACTATACCTTTCGTAACCATACAACATAGGAATGCAGCAAGTTTACGCATAAGCGAGAGTGGGCGGTACATGAGCGCCCGCCCGCTGCTCGCTGAACAAAACTGTTCCTAGACACGAGCGCCGATCAGCGTGCCGCATACAAGGTCGGCACGTGACCCCACCGCTGCGTGCCGGTGACAGCTGTAGCCCAGCCGACCTCTCTGCCGGCTGCGGGGCCGTGACGTTGCAACAAGGGCCGCGGTTCGAGCTACCGCACGGGCCAAGCAAACGCCTTTACGTAGTCTCCCGTGTGCCGAATGCGGCCAACCTTGGGGGCCAAGCAAACGCCTTTACGTAGTCTCCCGTGTGCCGAATGCGGCCAAGTGCCGTCTTACTTATGGCAGGAACTGCAACATTAACAACATTCATAAGTAAATGCGCAGTAAACATTAGCCGCACCTCCTCACCAATCAGAGGTCAGCGACATACATAAACATAACATTTGTAGTAAACGAGCTGCAAACAACATAAACATTAGTAAATCATTAACATTTCAAAGTAAGAGTTCCATTTCCAAGTCCAAATCAACACATTAAATACTTTATGCACTCAATTTCATTAACACATTGTTTAGTTCAAAGGGAACCAACAAAAAAAAAAACAACCATGGCTCAGGCTTTACTGACGAAATGAGAAACAATATTATTTTAGTCTTCATAATTTGATCTGATCTATTGTAAGTAAACTAACATACTATCTCGGCAAGGAAAAAATTAAAAAACACTATTTACAACAAATACTATATACAGATTTGATATACATAACGACTCTGAAGGAGCCGGGCTCTATGAGAAAATTAACAAAGCTACGCCACTGGACGCAGCTGAAATAACAAGAGAATGAGAGCGTTTTGTACAAAGAGAAAGAACAAGAGAGAGCGAGCCTTGTGCGAGAAGCGCACGCTTTATATAGGGGTTGGTGAAGGAAACAGCCATGAAGGAGGGTCATAGCAGTGGGGAGAATGGATCGATAATTTGGAACCTCTTTGCCAAAGAATACGTAAGGGTAGCGCCTGCAGGTATGTGACCCTCTTGACACCTGTTCGATGCTAGCGAACCCTGTGAGTGTCCGCAGGGACTGTAGCTGCTGCTCAGAATACAGCTTGAAAATATTTCAAATTGACCAAAAAACATCAAATCTGAAGCTACAGAGGTGAATGAGGTGTCCAAAAAGTCCTAAATTTGATGTAGATGCCGGATTTTGATAGAAGAACCCTGTAGGACAAGCAGTTCTCTTATAATAAACAAAACCTGTTTTGAAATGAGAAAAATTGTTGCATAAAACATGAATTTTTCTCCGATCACACTGAGGCAAAACTTAGCTGTTACTAACAAAATCTCAGGTTTTCAAAACCTTCTCATGGCCATGAGATCACAGTTCAACTGTAAAGTATTACCTTTTAAGAAAAATTAAGGTTAAAAAATATTATTCATATGGTACCATACCAAACCTAATTATATGAATAAACCTTATAAATAATGGATGTGTTTTCTTCTCAGATGGTCTTCTAGGATGATTGATGGCTTCACTGAAGGCTTTCAATCACAAAACACAGTGAATTGTAGGCACTTAAATTTCCAAATTTAACATGCTGGGGAACTGGAGTGCAGAACAGAGTGCTTAACCAAGTCACTGTGGAATGCGCTCACTCAACCTCTATTACAGGAAACTACGCGTAGAGGAGATGGCACTCTACACAGGTTATCGGCGTCCTCAGCGAAGGAAGAGGGCAGATCTTCGGCAAGGTGCAGTGATTACACCCTGCGAAGTTTTCAGCTTGACTATCCGAACTCGATAGTCACGTCCGGAAGGATCTCAGCACTTTCCCAGAGGCCAGATGAGAGGTGGGAGGTCTTCCACTCACAATGACCAGCTGTCCCACCTTTAGGTCCGGGCTGCTGGTGCGCCACTTGGCCCTGGTCTGCAGCAGGTTTAGATATTCAGCACTCCACCGCTTCCAGAACAGGGACCTTTGTGCCTGTATAGCCTGGAATACATTTAAAGATTTAGTAATGGTAGGCGGGGGAGGTGGCAGAGCCAAGGTGTTGAGCTGCTTGCCAAGCAAAAGTGAGCGGAGTAAGGGCTTCTGTCAAATCTAAGTCATGGAGCATACAGGTTTTTGAATTAAGTATAACCTCTATTCCTTGTTAATAGAGTGGAACATTTTCAAGTGGCAAGATTGGCATTTGAATTGTTTTTTACAACAAGGACTTGATATATTTGAGCATTTTTGTTCCTTTAATAAGATGATCAACATAAGGGGAATCCGTACATGAATCTAAATCAGAATTAGAATATGGATCTAATCGAACACTGTGCTTAGACGATACACCTTTCCTTTTTATAGTTGATGGTTTATGAGAGTTACCCTCCACATTTCGATTAACAAGCTTCTAGCAGAGCTTCTTCTGAGTGCTGAATATTACAAATGAAAACTCGTCACTTTGAATTTTGGGCTTCTAGATTGAACATTGTGTCAAGATATTTATTGCAATCTAGTCTATCTTTCAGTTTATCACACATATCTGCACCAAAACTTTTTGGTAATGAGTGCTTTTATATTAACCTGGTGAACCGTTCAATCCACAGTTCTTTGAAATTTTGAAGTTGCTGTAACAGGACTTGTTAAATGACTTTGTTGACAAAAGGGTTGATAATTTTCTGGGAGCACTTTGCTGTTCGTCCTTGCAACCTCATTGTGACACCATTTTTCCCATTGCCAGAGTTTTCCTTGAATTCCCAGAACTTCCCGAAGTTACGCTGTTCCGTGACAAAGTTGCAAATACTAGATCGGGCTGAAAACAAGTTTTCATGGTGCCGTTACAATGTATCGAATGCAGTTTCTTTTAATGTCAAGTTCAGGCATTTCGTACGCGGAATTTTACTTTACGCGATCTTAAGCAATTCAAAACACGTCGGCGCCTAACAAGATATCAACTGGCGCCGCTACGTGATATTCAGGGTCCGCAAGCTTTACATTCTCAGGGATTTTCAAGTTAGTGAGATCAAGAGTATGAGTGGGAATATCGGTCGTAATATTCTTTACACGAGCGCATTCAAACTGAAGTTAAAATTGCTAACGACGAGGCCATCGACAAGCGAACTGATTTTAAAGATTTAGAAGCAGTGCCACCGACTCCGTAATGCAAGTTGAAGTAGTGTTAGCTTGTACCTTCAGTTTCTTCATGGCCGATTCCGTAATCAGAGAATGCGTGCTACCGTTGTCAAGGAGGGCTCTGAACTTAACAAACTTATTTTCCGCGTTCTTCACTGATACGCGAACGGTGGACAGCACGGCTTTCGAAGCAAAATTGTGATTAACGTGCGCGCTGACGGTTTCGCACTCTGCGGCCTCGAGCATTCGTCTTTCACAACTGCCGTTTGTTCCACATTTATTCTCGTACTAAATTCTCTTTGCAAAAGCGCGTGGTGTTTGCTATTGCATTTATTACACGACGTCGCCGCACTAGTTGCAACTCCATGCCGGGCCTTAGCACGTAAAACAAAGTCGGTTTTCTTTGACGAATAAGTATCTATCATAAGTTGACTTTTCAAGAAATAACGCACTTTATGAGATTGTGCGAACCTTTGCACAAATTACACTCATCACTATGATCAGAAACAAAATTCTTGCTTCTAGGCATTGGCTTGGGCGTGTCCCTTTCCTTACTCCTTCTATCGGCAGCCACGTTGGCAAGGCACGTGGCCCTAGCCTCCAAGAACGTATATAAGTTTTCAAGAGTTGATACGCGTGTTTGCACTGAATGGGCTTCCCAGTCTCTATGCGTATTTTCGTCTAACTTTGAAGTAATAAGAAAGACTAGGATAGAATCCCAACATTCTACTGGTTCTTTGAGAACTTTGAGAGCACGAACATTACGTTTGAAGTGATCAACTAACTCAAATAAACGACTAGCTGAGTCTTTAGCAGTCATATTATAATTAAATAAAGATGAAAGTAATTTATGCTTGCGAGCTTAGGGTTTTCGTATCTGTTTTTAAGAATGCGAATTGCTTCGGCATAACTTTCCGCGACATAGGGCAAGCCCGCAATCAGCTTTGCAGCACTACCAGTGAGATAAGATTGTAGAAAGTGCCATTTTTCAATTTCTGGCAGGTCGGGGGAATTATGCACTAAACTTTCGAATAAAGAGAAAAAATGCTCCCACTCGGAATCATTGCCGGAAAATGAAGGAATTCTCAGAACAGGTAGGCGCGGCCTAGATGAATGTCGTGAATACACGGGGCGTTGGAAGGCGGGTACCGCGTCGTTTTCCTCATCTGAAGTAAGCACTGGCGTACGCGAGGACGCGGTACTGACAGAAAATGCCTGCCTCGCTTGTTCCAGGCGGAACGGATTTGAATCGCGAATGGGGGTGCTCTGAGCCGGTACGCCGAGACCAGCCGCGGTCGAGGCCATGGGCTCTAAGACCGGCGGACAACTAAACTCGGTTGCGCCGGGACAGACGGCCTTTCCGTTTTATATTCCTATGCAACTGCGCGGCTCTGGTTATCAAGGCGAAATACCTATTTTCGAAATCAGTCTTTTCGTTGCCTGGCTCTCCCGCACTAAAGCATGCATCTAATTTTTGTTGAATTACGCGGAACTTTGCGAAATCTGATTCTAAGGTTTGAATCCTATGCGGGATTTCGTGTACGTTACCGCCGGTGTTGAGGAATTTTCAAAGGTGGTGAGGCGTCCTTTATAGTAACTCCTCTTTCTCCGCAGCTGGTCAATACGAAGGAGGCGAGCTTCCAAAGCTTCGTCATCTCCGAGGTTCACGACTTCCTCAGCAGGAGGTTCGGAGTTAGACATGCTGAAAGTATGTGAACTGAAGCAAATAACAAAGAAAAGGTGTTACAAGAGTAACCCAGAAGACAAATAAATTCAAAGACAAACACGAGGTGAACTCGTGAAACCGTTACAACGTAGAACAAAATCAGCTGTGAACAAATTAAACTTTAAGCTGAAAGAAAAAATACAAATTAGTAATACAAGTTATTGATTGTTTCATAAAGTTGGATCCTTTTGTCCTGCCACGGTCGCCAGTTTTGTGTTAAATCTCAAACTTGGCTGACCTCTTATTTAATGACAATTTATTTAATACGGTCGCCAGCTGTTGAAAACAGCACATTAATAACATTAATTTTCGCTACGTAATATATAGCGAACTGACCATGCATTTGCCTAAGGAGATAATTATGCAAAGCTAACACAAAAGCTTCTAAGCTATCGAAATTCAAAAGATTGTCGTCACACTTACGCCCAGGTTTTTAATAAAAAGGTATCACAACTTTATAGGATCTCAAATCAGGAGATATGACAATCAAATAACTTTCAATATAACACATTTATTACATAAACAATTTTACATATATTAGTTTTTCCTGATGCGCAGGTTGCAAAGCAGCTGCGGGAAAAACAAAGCAGAATTACAATTTACAAGCAAGAATGAAGGACGGTCGAGGCCGTCTCACATAAACAAAGGCGCGTAAAATGCGCCGACATACAGAATTAATGATTTCAGTCGACCTCTTGAAAGAACCCACTTTAGGGCGAGGAAGCTGAAAATTGAAACATAAACCTTGTAACAGAAAGGTGAACACTAACTTAGTAGCGCATCTACAACATCGCGCTAGCACATACAGAAATACTGTCTTATAATCTACCTTTGAATGCCCACTTTAGGACGAGGTAGATAGAAACGTATATAAACAAATTTGCTAAAGAAGCCGTATTTAGGCCTTCTTTTCTCAAATAACATTCGTAATAAACAGAACTACGCATGAGCCATGGAACCAACTTTCGTAGGAGTGCACAATACCAAAATTCTTGGAAATGGATTTCTTACTATACCTTTCGTAACCATACAACATAGGAATGCAGCAAGTTTACGCATAAGCGAGAGTGGGCGGTACATGAGCGCCCGCCCGCTGCTCGCTGAACAAAACTGTTCCTAGACACGAGCGCCGATCAGCGTGCCGCATACAAGGTCGGCACGTGACCCCACCGCTGCGTGCCGGTGACAGCTGTAGCCCAGCCGACCTCTCTGCCGGCTGCGGGCCGTGACGTTGCAACAAGGGCCGCGGTTCGAGCTACCGCACGGGCCAAGCAAACGCCTTTACGTAGTCTCCCGTGTGCCGAATGCGGCCAAGCGCCGACTTATACTCAGCGGAGCACCTTTCCATAAATTGCCAAAAGCGGCCAAGTGCCGTCTTACTTATGGCAGGAACTGCAACATTAACAACATTCATAAGTAAATGCGCAGTAAACATTAGCCGCACCTCCTCACCAATCAGAGGTCAGCGACATACATAAACATAACATTTGTAGTAAACGAGCTGCAAACAACATAAACATTAGTAAATCATTAACATTTCAAAGTAAGAGTTCCATTTCCAAGTCCAAATCAACACATTAAATACCTTTATGCACTCAATTTCATTAACACATTGTTTAGTTCAAAGGAACCAACAAAAAAACAACAACCATGGCTCAGGCTTTACTGACGAAATGAGAAACAATATTATTTTAGTCTTCATAATTTGATCTGATCTATTGTAAGTAAACTAACATACTATCTCGGCAAGGAAAAAAATTAAAAAACACTATTTACAACAAATACTATATACAGATTTGATATACATAACGACTCTGAAGGAGCCGGGCTCTATGAGAAGAATTAACAAAGCTACGCCACTGGACGCAGCTGAAATAACAAGAGAATGAGAGCGTTTTGTACAAAAGAGAAAGAACAAGAGAGAGCGAGCCTTGTGCGCGAGAAGCGCACGCTTTATATAGGGGTTGGTGAAGGGAAACAGCCATGAAGGAGGGGGGTCATAGCAGTGGGGAGAATGGATCGATAATTTGGAACCTCTTTGCCAAAGAATACGTAAGGGTAGCGCCTGCAGGGTATGTGACCCTCTTGACACCTGTTCGATGCTAGCGAACCCTGTGAGTGTCCGCAGGGACTGTAGCTGCTGCTCAGAATACAGCTTGAAAATATTTCAAATTGACCAAAAAACATCAAATCTGAAGCTACAGAGGTGAATGAGGTGTCCAAAAAGTCCTAAATTTGATGTAGATGCCGGATTTTGATAGAAGAATCCGGTAGGACAAGCGGTTCTCTTATAATAAACAAAACCTGTTTTGAAATGAGAAAAATTGTTGCATAAAACATGAATTTTTTCTCAGATCACACTGAGGCAAAAACTTAGCTGTTACTAACAAAATCTCAGGTTTTCAAAACCTTCTCATGGCCATGAGATCACAGTTCAACTGTAAAGTATTACCTTTTAAGAAAAATTAAGGTTAAAAAATATTATTCATATGGTACCATACCAAACCTAATTATATGAATAAACCTTATAAATAATGGATGTGTTTTCTTCTCAGATGGTCTTCTAGGATGATTGATGGCTTCACTGAAGGCTTCACATCACAAAACACAGTGAACTGTAGGCACTTAAATTTCCAAATTTAACACGTTGGGTGAGGGATGGGCGGCGGCGGCGGCGGCGGCGGCGGCGGCGGCGGCGGCGGCGGCGGTGGCGGCGGCGGTGGCGGCGGCGGCGGCCCCGGTGGCGCCGCGGAAGGGCGGGGCGCGCTGGAGCAGCAGCACTTCCGCAGATTGCCACCGCGATCGACCCCGCCCCGCCCCCGCCCCCGCCCCGCCGGTGCGCTCCGAATCCAGCAGATGCAATGCGGGCGGGGCGCCCACCGCGACCGCGCCCAGCTCGCACCCGCGTCACCGCAATGACCCTTGCCCTCGTTACACATTCAAATGCTGACATGCCAAAACTCACTTCTACAGTGCCTTTGCTTTCTCGACTACTTAATTACTTACACAGTATGCACAAAGTATTGTAATGCTGCGGGAAAAGGGTGATTCTTCGACACAAAACTTATTGCCGGGAGCTGGTAATGTAAAAGGTGGATCACTCTTGCTCCTGTACGTAGCAAATGGCTTCTAACACATTGTGTAGTCAGAATCCACGTTTGGTGGGTCCTCGATGCCCAAAAATCGATTGACGGCAAAACGTCTGCCCATCCGTCTGGCTGCCTGTCAACCGCTAGCGGCTAAACCGTATGCAGGATTTTCACCAAAACTGATATTTCCTGATAGATCTGAATGGGGTCGCGGTCCCGTGAATTTCAAATGGATGTTTCCATTTTCGTGGATCCTTCAGAGGAAACTTTAAAAGTTTCTAAAAAGTTGCTCCGACTTTGTTCCTCTGATAGTCGCTTAAAGAATTCGCATAGGTTGCATTTTCGTTGCACTCTAAATTTTCGAAAATTTTTAGAAGTTCAAACTTTTTGGGAGTCTTCCTACAACTACGTTATTGAACGTCACGTGTGTTTCTCGGTGTACGGAATAGAGTTTTGCCTTCTCCAATTTTGTTAAAGTATTACCTTTATATTGAAACACGCCCGACGTTGACTGGTGCCAATTTGAAACAAGCCCCGTCTTTCTATTTAAAAACAAGCCCCACTTGGAAGGACAAAGCAATTTTTACTGATAAATGTAATTTGGGCGCCAGGAAACGCCGCCTCTGCTCTGTGATTTCAACCTAACGAAAATGATCCTTAACGCCGGTTGTTTATTTGTCACATAGCGACACCCTCGCAATCGTCTATTGACATCCCTATATTCTGTGTCGTATAAAATGACATTTCCATAATAAAAATGGTTCGTCATTTTGGTATATCACAAGAAGAATTAATTTCTCTTGCCTAAAGCGCTAGGATTGGTGATAGTTTTAGAAGTGCTGTCTGATATGTGTTAATATAAACAGAAATGGTGGTGTTATAATTTTATGTAACCGTTTACACGCTGCTGGAGTGCCAATAGTTTGTTTAGAATTTTAGTTAGCGAAAAAGCTACATTAGTTCATTTTTTCATAGAATAGAGTGAAATGCACATATGGCGTTTTGAAAGCGTGCCCCCGGCTCATTGTACGTGTTAAACCACCGTGGAATCTGCCTTGCGTTTAGTTTTGCTTCCAGAGAAAAATTGTTATTGCGGGTAATCGCTTAATGGGCGTGTTAAGAATATGAGAAGTGCGCATCCGGTCAAATTTTGCTATTTTCTGTGAAGTTTATTATGCTTTACTTAAGCTTTGTTAACAATTTTTTTATTTACGCTTAAACAGCATAACTGTGGGAGATATTTTGCGAGAACCTTTTAAACAAATGTGGAAAATCATTTGTTTCCCGTTTTGCGCTGTTTTTGTACACGTCTCTGTTTCTTTCCATTCATTGGCTATTCCCAACTAGCCGTGACGTTGCGATTCACTCCCTGGGAAACGACATGTGCATACAAATATTCTATTCGACATTTAAATAAATCTCCCTACGAAATCGCAACTAAGTTGCAAGTTTTAAAACAATACATTCTATAGCAGGAAGATACTGGATGAAGGTAAAATCTTCGGTCTTTCCGCTCTTTGTAGTTCTACGTCCAACCAGCAAAATCGTCAAGTTGTAAACGTCTATGCAGATTAATCCTGTCCGCCGATCTCGAAAAATTATTAGTGTTTTCACGTAATTAACCATGGTTTTTCATTGCGTGTATCTCAAAGATCTACAGTCGTCTTCATTAAAGTGAATTCTGGGGTTACTGTTTGGATCGCTGTATCCGATGATGACAAAATTAAATGGAATTTCTCCATAATTGATTTTATTAATAACAGTAAAACTCATTAACAGGACGAATTAGTTTTCAATGCTTTTATTCGAACGTAAAAAAAATAATTATTTTCAATTGCTTGGTTCGTACATTAAATTAAATCCTTATCCCGAGTTCACGCTCTCTCCATCCTTGATTCTGCGTTTTCCTCTGTCTCGTATCAAAATACCATTCCACTCTCCGAAGGCCCTTTGAATCGCCTAATAACATACGAGATCCAATTAATATCTAGAACTTTTTTCCGAGGTTCACTATAGCCGAAGTTCAGATTTGCTAAAACCGAATCTTCTTATGCTTATTTGTAATGTAAGTGAAACGGGACCAGTCACTATAATCGAGGGTTCACTATATCCGAGTTCACTATAAACGGAGTATCCGAGTGAGTTCACTAAGGAGTGTCCGAGTTCACTTAAACGGAGTTCCGAGTTCACTATAAACGGAGTGTCCGAGTTCACTATAAACGGAGTCGACTATTTTTGTTGTCTCATCATTGAGCCCGCAAACTCCTCGCTTCGCCACCAACTGCGCCACCTGCGAGGCATCGCGAGGTGCAGAATTACTAGGAACGCTTTGTGAGAACTAATTGGGGGTAGCGTTTTGTGAACTCGAAACTGTTTTTTTTTTTCTCGGCTTCTCAAAAGTGTTCCTGCAAAATTTTAGAGCAGTCGCTCCATTCAGAGTCTCAAAGGTTATCGTAGAACAAACACACGTGCGCTTGCGCCACACACACACTCACCTTCATTCTATGTTATCTTTATTCTGTTATCTCGTGTCTATTTTGTTTATTATTTGGTTACATTACGTATTATTGGCAAAATTACGTTCTCGGTGCAAACCCATATTTTTTTATAATTTCACCAGCACCATGATTTTAAGTTGATCGAATCCATTATTTGCTGAATTGCTTCTTTCTTTTCGTACGTGCCGAATAGTATGGCATCTTTTTCCACGTGCCACAGTCCTTTGTCTGAGTTACGATGTCGTTTCTTGTTAAGACGTACTGTGTTTCGCATGTTAATACCCCTCGGCTTTTGTGTTCCAACACGCTTGTTTTAAATGTCTTCTGACAAGATGTGTTCTGGATCGCACGTGGTAACAGCCTCTCGGATTCAGTGTTTTCGCGTGTGTGTCGACACGGACTAGCCTCATCCGTTATCCTAGCCGAACCCACTGTTGTTGATGAGCGTTTCGACCCGGGTGATTGACAAGAGGCTACTCGACCTGACTGCTGTGCCGCACGTGCTTCAACCTCTGCAGCCACTGCTTGGCCAAACACGTTGCGTTCGCCTGTGATTTCAGACCCGCTTCCTGCCAGTGCGCAGAGGAACCTCGTAGACAATTGTATAATTATTTGTTCAGTCATGTGGAAAGTATCAACAGTTCTTTACTTTCTCGCCCTAGTTCCTAAGTATTGGAATCGTGCGCTGGAAATTGGCTGTTTTTCGCCAGAAAAAACTCTGATTGCCAAGGCCCTGGGATGAAAAGGTGGATAAATCTTTTTCATATATATATATATATATATATATATATATATATATATATATATATATACACACACACACACACACACACATTCCTCTATCACACTGGTTTGTCAGAATCCATACTTCGTGATATCGAAAAATCGATTGACGGCACTCAAGTTGTAAAGTCACAATCCACGATTTGTCAGTCCTTCGTATTGAAACGGTCAACGCTAAACTATTCGAAGGATTCTCTTCAAAATTGATATTCTGTGATTCATCTGTTCTCTCAACGAACTCAAGTCTCTGCGAGTTTTTAATGGATTCAGACTCTGTCTGGAGGAGAATTCTAGCAGCCGATATTTGTTCGTGGTTTCACCGATCAACACCTGGCGAATGGTGGAGCAATACCCTAACGAATGGGCCACGAACAGCGTGCGATCTTTCCTTCCTCATCTTTGACCTATCTTCACCTTTTACTTAAACTTCGATTCTGTCACACATGTCGGGGGACCAGACGGGAGCTTAGAGGTCGGTGCCGGCTGGGGCTGTTGTCCTGCAAAGGGGGAAACCCCCCGCAAACGGAAGTGTGTCTGGCAGCGGGAAAGAAATCCGCCATCTACCGAGATATTAACATTGACTACACTAACGGGAGTAATGAACATTATTGTTGCCGTGCTCGGATATGTCAAGCAATCAATCATTCAAAAACCTGGCAGTCGTCTGCCCACGAAAGGCGTGGACATAATAGAGGCGTAGTGTCCCTCCAATGCCTACTCTCAGTAGAGTTATATCATCAGTAAACTTGATAATTGTGTTTCCTAATATGTTCGTTGTAACTAAATTGTCCAACGAGTCATATACTTATGATAAAATCCCGTGTGTCTTTACCTTCAGTTTCGTAACTGAAAATGACTGGAAATGTTATGTGCAGCAATACCATACTAATGCATTATTAATGCAATTTTGCTTGTTTTATTCTTGCGAGTTCGTAAGCAAGAATGTTTCAACTTTCTTTATTGCTATAATTTTATATATTATCGGTTTTTGTTCTCTACATGCTCTTTTTTTTCTTTTTGCAGGTGAGTACAAAATCTGCATGCTGATGGCGTAGTTTGGTAAGCGTAGCCTTACAAACAATTCTGGACGAACTTTTCGTGAATTTTAGAGACATCATGGGTACAAAAAATGAACAATTTCGAAAGAATATGAAAGGGGAAGTAGGGGACAAAGGTTTGGTAGCCTAAAGTACCCTTGTATTTTAGCCTCCGAGTTTAGTACATCGTTTTTATTGATGAACGTGACTACAAAATTGAAGGGAATTGTCAGGAGCTCTCATTAAATTGTCAGCTTGGTTTTCACAGAATTAGGAATTTGGTCTTACACTCATTTCAAATATTTCTCTCATTATTTTTCAGTCCCGAAGGCATACTAAGTAAAAAATGATGTCAAATGACGAAATCGCCTCAACAATATACTGAATATGGTCTCGAATATCGGTTGTAAAACCTGTGTTTAAGGTTCATTTTAACTGTACCTTCGCACGTCAAGAATAACATTTATTTGTACTGTTACAAAGGTAATAAAGATTATTACAGGTCGAGAGGAGATACATGCAATTTTGTTCCCGAAAATTGATTTGTGTGTGTGTGTGTGTGTGTGTGTGTGTGTGTGTGTGTGTGTGTGTGTGTGTATTGAGATATACAAAAATTTCCTCTCTCTACATTAATATCCGCCAAAGATCTTAGCGTCCGGCTTGCTGGGTCAATGGGTCACGATATATTATAATCCTTATTACCTTTATAATGGATTATAGGATCCGCCGACTATACAGCGCAGCTGGGAATCTGAAATAGAATGATTCTATTCCTAGTTCATTTCTGTTTGGATTGACTAAATGAAATATCACTTTCTTTTCTAAAGAACAAAATTCAACAAAGTTTATTTTTACCTATTTAGCAAACAATTTAGAGCATTTAAGTTAGGCCTTTGATCAAGATATCTTTCAATTTACAATTTTATATCGCGGTTAACTTATCTATTCTTCGTTGATGTCCCTCGTAGACTTCTCAGTCGAAATATCTTGCGAGCTTGCCGTAGTCCAAAGTTCCAAGGAATCCTCTTCTGCCCCTATCCAAGCTGGTCTCAAACTATCAAAGTTATCAGTCCCGATTACGTCCTATGACATAGTCCCGAACTCGATTACCATTCCCGACAAAGTTCCAATTTATACATCAATATTGCTTCCACATGAAAATATCTGCAATATCATTCACTGTCCTTAAAATTTCACTGATAACCCAATTCTATCTAGATTGTACTCGTTCCCTCTCACGAACCTACGATCAGTTCAGAAGCGCGATGCCGAGCAGAATGAAATCTTCCTGCATGATTCATCCCTCGAAGACTTCGTATTAAACTACCTTCATTTTTTTCATAACATTTGACCGTCCTTCTCTCACCCAGCCAATCCATACGTTCGTTATATTTTGGTGTAGCTGACCTTTTGATCGTCTAAACTTCTTCGCCCAATTCTAAATTTTCTACTTTCGGCATCCAGAACTCTTAATGCATTTAATATACTCGCAAAAATGCTTTTAATATAAACGCTTCAGTGTGGTTAATCCACATCCCACACATTGTATTGTTTACCCCTCACTCTGTACACTCTCTATGTGCTTAATTACGATTTCTCATTCTTTCTTTCTCCCTTTCTTTTTCTTTCCCTTTTTCCCTCTTTTTCACTCTTTTTTCTCTTTTTTTCTCTCTCCCAATAAGAACATAAATACTATTACTGAACATCTTTAAAATTATTGTATTGCAAAATCGATTATATTATGAACAAAATTCCAAAAATTTGACTACTCGGGATGTTTCAAGAAAAAATTTGAATATTTCTTCATTCTGTAAATTCAAAACGTTTTTTTCAAATGGCGAATCTTACGATATTATTAATAGTCTTTTTTTCATTTCGAGAAAATTAAAAAGAAACCCAGATTTATTTTACACTTTGGCTAGGGCCCCCGTAGTTTTCGCACCACGAGTCACTGACTTGAGCTGTACAGAGCAGGTTCTTGTCGCAGAGCGCAGCCGCCGGCGCGGCGTCGGAGGGAAATGACGAAATGACCAATTTTCTGCCTTCGTCTGAAACTAATTGCAAAATAATTTTATGAATCTCGCGTGTTATTGAAATTACACAAGTTAGCGGTATTGAATGCATTATTTCTGGTGTTTGGAGGATTTATTTTCAATCGTTGGATGGTTTGTTGATTCAAAATGTGCATTCGAGGAGTCCTTATAATAATAATAATAATAATAATAATAATAATAATAATAATAATAATAATAATAATAATTGTATTTATTTGTGGAGAGGCTCAGACCTTAAGGCCTGCTCTTCCGCATTACCACTTTAATTAATTTACAATTTTAAAAATTACAGTTGAGGCGTTCGGATGTAAATAATTTTAACTGACATTTCATGTCGCAGAGGAAAAAAATCAAATTGTGACTACCATCTACATTAATTTATATGTGCTAGCCAAATAAATTTATTTCATTTTTTTGTTTATTCTTGAAATTTCGCAGAATGGAAAGACATGATGTAAGGAACATTCTTAAAAAATGAGATAAAAAAGAGCTCCCACTTATTCCACTTAGAATCAATAATTCAAAATGCGCCCGAAATGTCAGTTGTCATTATCCGATATGCCTCAAGTGTGAACCAAAAAAGGGGGGGTTAGTTTACATTTACGTCTGGGATGCAATACTATGGACCATCCCGGCATACGCCGTAAGCGATTGAGTAAACCCAGAAAAACCTCAATCAGGATGGCGGCTTAAGGCCGAAACATCAGACGAGAGCAAGAAATATCAGGGTTGAGAGTGAAAAACAAAAGAAAAGGGGAAGAAAAGAAAATGGAGGTGGACAAGAGGAGAGAATAAAGAAATGATAATCAAAAGGATTCGGGGGGATCAGAAGGGAAAATATAGTACGGTACATATAATTTTCCAATTACATAACAACAGGTAGTACTTGATGACATATACAATACATAACTCAATCAAAATCATGGAAAATTACCACATTAATCATTATGTAAAGGCAGTTACAAAAGGATATCTTACAATATAAAATACAGAAAGTGTCAGTAAAATAATGGTGTGACAATACTGATTTTCTTTTTATTAATAATAGCAAGAAATAATAATAAAAGTGACATACATCATAATTTCAGAAAGATTTATTATTTTACATAATATTTTCTTATTTTCCATTTAAAAGTCTATTACATTATAGTAACAAGTGTGTATTTTAGATATTGCTATGTAATTTCTCTAATTTTAAACATAGTGTCAGCAGTAATAGGATTAGCTGGTGTAAAGTTGACCGTTGTTGAAGAATGTTCCTCTTTCTGGCCCCCGGTTTTGTTTTGTGTGAATTCTATTACAGTCAATTGCCTCAATGCATAACTAATACAAAAACTCGAGTGCCCAACGGAAATCAAAGCCAGAACCATGTGCAAGGAAGGTTAATATACCCAACACGGACACAAAATTATATAAGTAATGTTTGAATATATATATATATATATATATATATATATATATATATATATATATACTAATACAAATGAATTGCTGACGTTTTATTACTTACTAGTGGACCTGGCAATGCATCGGTATTGTAATATATTACACTTCACACGCTACCAGTTACGTGATTGTTTATCACGTTTTACGCTAAGCTCTACAATTTTTTAACAGATGAAAGACTTTTTCGCTAGTATGGGTTTGTTCTATGTCCTGGTTTGGACTGGTTATTTAGTATCCTATTATTATAACGTTTCCCCCCAATCTGGGCATGCATTTGCTATGACACTGTCGTGGAGAAATTTGGTTTACTTGTCCGAGATTCAAGTAATAATTCTGGTCGATATTTCACAAACACAGGGGCAGAATATGCAGCGAAGACGCGCTTAATACTTGAGGATGCAGCGAGTTGCTTAGGTCTTGTGTTCAGGGACCCTTGACACAACAAAAACTCAATATATCAACAGTCCCCCCCCTTTTTTTCGTCTATTCACATTGTACTATGCTTATAACCTTTGCGCAAGTGCAAGCAGTGTGTTGACAAAGGTTTATCACAATCGGATGATTGGTACGGCAGCGCATAAAACACGAACATTGATTTATATATATTAGATTAGTGTTCTGAATTTTGGAAATTACATTTCTGTTATTCAACGGAGCTGCAACCCCCCCATTTCGTTGGGACACCAACCGCCTCTGACGCATGGGACGCTTGATATAAAATTGCCGTGAATGGAACGTGCACTTCCATTGGGCTGCACATTACGACGATTTCGCTGAGCGCGAGCTAAGAGAGGAGGCCGTCTTACGAGTAGAGGGCGGTGGGGGCAGGGGATGGAGCCAAGTGCTCCGTGGGTGCTCTCGGCGTCGCGGCGCCGGGACGGGGTGTGGAGAGGGGAAGGGAGGGGGGGATTGCAGGGAAGTTGCGGCAGCCGCTGCCTCCGCCGCCGAGTGGATCGGCGCCCGGGGAAACGCAGGGGGCTCCGTGATGACTCGTTACCAAGTGATTACCTCCGCTGCGCACCGCGCTCGTAATCTTCCATGGTCCACTCCGATTGCTCGTTTTCATAAACGGTATTTATCTCCTGTGGGTGATCTGTATTAAGCTCGACTTTTCTAAACTTGATGCTTTTTTGAACAACAGAATTGTCGCTTCCGGTCCACAGTTGTAGCATTTACTACTTATTATTATTATTATTATTATTATTGTTATTATTATTATTGTTATTATTATTATTGTTATTATTATTATTATTATTATTATTATTTGCGTATCGGCCAATAGCCCATTTGTATTCGCTAACATACACTACACTACCACACATACCGGGAGACCGGTCAGGAACTTAGATCTTGTCCCGACGGGGAAGTGCTCCTCTGGTGGGAGATACCTGGAGAAAACACCGCTAGCCGACGGTAGGTCGGCGCCGGATCTCGCCATTCAGTGGGAGAAGACCACCGCCACCTGTTGATGAAAAACATGCACTGCACTTATGGACTAATGACCTCGGTAGTTGACGCGCACAGAATCACTACCAACCAACCTTCCTACCCACCCAGTCATATTCCATCTTATAGAGATATTAGCGTGTGTTCTTGGCTGGCGAATACTTCTCACCAATATCAATAAACACGAGCTCGTGTTTTTCACATGGAAAAAGTGACCAGAAAAACCAGGAGTGACTTGGTTCATCTTCGGAATTGATTCGTAAAATTTTGAAATATAGCCTGAAAGTGTCCTGGAACGCCGGCTGCTGCTTTTACGAGGCGCTGCGCGCGGCAGCACGTGGGCCCGGCCTGTGCTCGGCAGCTGCGCCCCCCCGGCCCGAACATCATAACCCTTCCGCCCCCCGTCACTTGCCCTCGCTTCCTGCCTACGTTATAAGAGCATTCTTTAGTAGTTCCAAAAATTCTGTCGCAAACTCTTCTACAACTACATTTGATTTTTCCCCCATATTTGCTTAACACTTCCATATTTTTCTCCCCTAATTTTTGAAGAGATTGAAACTCATCAAACTCAGTTTAGTTTGTGTTCACTTCTACTTCTGCAATTCTTCTATCAATCGTTTTGTATGCGAATCTGCTATATAAACATTAAAAGGCGACTGTTTTGTATGTTTATGTGAATAATGGGTTAAGTTTAATAAGTTATGGGTCTCATTCAGTTGTGCTATTTGCACACTTCATAAAAGTGAGAAGTTGAATGTAAGAACGTTCATTCATTTTGTAGCATTAATCACAGTTTTGTTTTCTCCGTATTCACTTGAAATTCTTCATTTTCCAGGTTTCAAGGTTCAAATTAAATTTCCTAAGCAAAACTTTTCATAGGTTGATGGAGTGACGGATCCGCTCCCAAACACACACACACACACACACACACACACACACACGCGCACACACACGCGCGCACGCTCACGCACATGCACATTCCCAGTCATTCAAATACTGTATAGGGGTAGGGACAAAATTTATCGACCTTTCCGTAATTAGGGCACGGCTATGAGTTTTCCTAGCAAGTATTCACCGTTTTTTGCCGCGGCATTACAATATATTCTCAATAATGTGTAAGCAATAGCGAGAAAGGAAGACTCTGTTCTTTAAAAAAGATAATGTACATTTTCTTTAAAAAAATAAGTAGATTGTGCGTAACGTGTGTGCGAAATTTGTGCAATTTCTAAAAAGAATTATTTACTCTAAATCACTCCAAACTTTTTAATTAAGTTTTTCTCTTCGTATGCTTCAAAATTTTTCGGCAAACTTTCCTATTTTCGAAAATTGCAAAAAGTTAACATTTCAAAACTTCAAAATTGAAGATAGAGATTTTTTGCCTTCAACTCAATCTCTTCCCAAAAATCAAATCTTTAAAAAAGGTGAAATTCTATTTTTTTAAGAAACTAGTAGTTTTCTTTACGTTTTTCTCAAAAATTGGTCTTATAATAAATTTGATTATTGTGCTCTCTGTTTGAATTCAAATCCCATTGCTTTCAGTGAACGAAAACATGTTTGATACTTTAATTTTGAAATTCATTATCTGCATTTACGTCTTTCGTTACTCCCTGATTTGTCGCTGGAATATATTCAAATAGAATTGCAGGAAATACGCGACCTGGTTCTCGGCGACAATAGTCATCATATTTTTCTTGGGTTTTGTGATCTATTTATTTATAATTGAAAGGTTTAATGGCTATGAATATCAGTTGTTTACAACGTTCGCTGACATTGAAATACTAGCCGCTTTGTAACTACTTTCTTTAAGAATTCGAAAACTTTTTAGACTGCTTTTCTTTCCCTTTTTGTCATAACTCCTTCTTTTTCTTGTAATCAATTTCGTCCTGCTTGAAAATATTTGAGAGCCCCCCGTCAGCCCCTTCGCGCTGGTCCACTTCAGTCCACAGCTACAGAGAGCGCCCCGAGTCGTCCCAGAGGTAATCGAAAATAATTTTACTCAATGTAGATTCACGACCGTGTAGTTGAAATTGGAAATTGAGATCAGGGGATTTGGTCGGAGTGAATTAAAACATTAAAACATGGAGTTTGCCAACGTTTCGGAATATTTTAATTCCATCATCAGAGCTGGTGATAACCATAAAGAACAACAACACACTGTAAAACATACATACTGAAATATACTGATACATACTGTACACATAATAATCCATTGCACATACTAAGAATGATATTAATTATAACTACATCTTATCAACATCAACCATGAATTAATAGTTAATGTATTAGAACTTTCTCATTTGGACTGAATTTTTTTGTCGTTGTTCTCTTTAATTAAATTATCATTGACCGGAAGCACATGAATGAGTGTTCTGTGGTTGGCCTGTGGTGGACTTCTGCGGGATGGATCCTCGTCCTGTAACTCATGTGTAGTTGTTTTGCAGTTTTGCAACACATGTCTATGAGCAGTTATAACCATTTTATATCTTTTGAGAAGTGAGGTTGGTACAATTTCTTTAACATTTATGTACATTATGTTTTTTTGTGGATTTTTGTGTCAGTGCCATATGTATTTTTATAGTGTTGTTGTTGTTTGTGTTTGTCACAAGCCCTGAGAATGAAATAAAACATTCAAAAACTGTGGCAAACTCAATGTTTTAATTTACTCTGACTAAATCCCGTGATCTGAATTTCCAATTTGGAAATAATTTTATAGTTTTCTCCAAATTGTCGCTGCAAGTTTTACTCGAGACTTTAAGAACGAAAGTCTGCCGGAGATGTTGCCACTTAAATTGAGACATTATAATACTTCGAGAAATAAACATAGTACGAAAAATGTTGAAATAATTTTTTTAATATTTACCAGGAAAATATTCAATCATCCGACCTCCGCCAGCAAGATGGGTGGATGAGGGGAACTTTGATATTATAAGTGGAACCCTCTATTTTGTTTTAAAGGTAGCCCCTTTATTTTGTCCCCATTCCCTTTCGTTTGATTATTTCGCCTTGGAAAATATTGATATTTCAGACATTTCTTGCGGGTACAAAAGCAATTCAGATGTCCCGAGATTTGTTGTTCTCTATGTAAAAGGAACCCACTGAGCATACGAGAATATGATCCATTAAAGGCTTGACATATTTTGATGAAACTACAAGACCGCAATGTTTAAGTCAATTGGTTATTAATTAATGTAAGTTCCTTCACGTAAATTTTTTGATATTTATATTTCTTCGACTGTAATAAATTACAATTTCTACACATTCATATAATTATGTCATTTAAACTGTCTTTCAACGTATATTATTTTAATTAATATATTCGAAAGGAATAGTTTTCGTTTAGAAACGAATTGGAGTTTTCTACTGACAATTCGTGGTTTTTGCTTTAAGTGAAAGGTTGTGAGCCCTAGAAGTTTTATCGTGTGCCATTATTAACAGATGTTATAGTATAAACCCTACATTTTATTGAAACCAGAAATTAAGAGAATAAACTCTTATCTGTCATTGTTCATTACGTCTATTTCAAAACCTATAACAATCCTTGTATTTTGTCTTGGACTTTTTGTTTTGAGAGTTGGAACAGATCTCGCGAAAGAAAATGTTTCATAGCAAGTTTTTTTTTTAAGTTCAATGATTAATGAGCATTTTTAAATGCTAAGATTAGTGAGCGTATATAAACGCAATGCCTATCAATAGTCTGACAAGGACCTTGACAAAAATGTTGAGCGAGTATAATTATATGCCAGACATTACATTTTTAAGTAAAACTGGATATTTTGCAGGATTCTCTCTTGTAGACCACCACAACACACGTATACAGGTCTTGATAAATGTAAAACATTTTAATTACGTTTTCAGAACATGATTATGTAGCTCTGTTTTCACAGTGAGTAGTGATTATATCGTTCCGGAATTTCTAAATGTCTCAATTCATTAGTATTGAAAAATAACTTCCGAACGACATGAAAATATTTGAAGTTTTCCTGCTCCGTCGTCGTGTCCTGCTCGACACCGCACCGCGACAAACGGAAACACCCAGCGAGAATGAAGCCGATGTGGATTGGAAATTGCATTTAACCGAAGCGCCTTCAGTTAGAATCTGAAACAAAGTGAACAGCCTCAAAGCATTCTCCATGAAAATACACTGAGATATGCCAAGTTTCATGGAGATCATCACTCCGACATCAAACGGTGTCGGAGTTTATCGATCTCGTACAAATCAACATCCATTTTACTTTTCCTCTACTGCTTAAGCAATACACAGAAATTGTACGCAATATTGAAGAGTATTGTATTACTGCGGGAAAAAAACTTGGGATTTTCGCCAGAAAAACTCTTATTGCGGGGCCTTGGTAACAAAAAGCAGTAGCTTAATCTTGTCCGTGTGTATAGTAAATTATTTCCTCTAATGCATTGTGTCGTCAGAAACCATGTTTTGTGGGTCCTTGATGCCGAATAATCGATTGAAGGCAAAACGTCCCGCTGTGCGTCTGTGAACACTCCTAGCGGCGAAAGCGTTCAACCGATTTTCTCCAAAGTTTATGAGACTTGTACGGGTGTCACACAATGTTTAGTGTCGTTATTCTCCCAGCATGCAAAATAAATAATCACGTTCTAAAAATGCAGTAAATTGGAAATAAAACACTCGCTGACTTTTCTATTCTATGCAATTGTTACATCAGATCTATAACGACAGAATAAATTCAATAAAAGAAGGATTTTAACGCACCTGTGATGAAAAGACAATGTGGTGTATTTGTGATGTATTTCCTCCATAACCGAATTGATTTGCCTTACGATTATCTAGTAAATAATCGACATTCCTCTATGAGGAAATACTCCCTTACCAGGGATGCAATGCAATAATGAATGCAATAACTGGGCTGTCCCCTTGATATCAGTTGAGGTACGGGAAGGTTGGGAAGTTTGGAAGAGGCCAAGATTTTTCGTACTTGCAAAATCGGACCTTGAATAGACGAGCAATACCTTTGGGGTCAACCTTTTGTTCTTCATCGCCGTACCAGATACTCTCCTTTATTTCATAAGCTAACTCGCCCTTCACAATTCGAAGACGGATGAGTGGAACGGTGGGGTACTTCGCAAACGACTAGCCTGCCCTCGTGGATTGAAATTCATTCATAGGAAAGTTCCTGTCGCCCCCAGGCGCCACTTGACGACAAAAAAAAAGTTCGGGAAACTTTTCACTCCTCGTGATATCCGTGTTTCGAAACCCTCTGCAGCCTATAGTGAGCTGTCCCTAGTACTGTGAGAAGTATTGAATTTCTCTTTTCTTGTTGACTGGGATTGGTTTCAGAGTTCAGTATAGTTAAAATTGCTGTGCAGCCATATTCAAATCAAGGCATCGAACTGTAAGCATTTACAGCCATTTCAATAGAGATAACGAAATAAAAACTTATTCTTCATTAGATATATTGCGAAAAATCTTCTTACGGTATCAGGGAGACACAAATCAAGTGTTTCTATCGAAAAAAGGGACTTTTTGACGCAGCCGTACATACAAGTATATTTTTATTTTGCTCGCGAATCGGTCTTCTTGGACCACGCATACATGCACTTGCACTGGCTCAGAATCAATTACCACGTTGCAAGTCTTGCATGAAATCAATCAGGGGGATCAGAATTAGGTTGAATCTGATTTTTATACCCCTCGGTTGGTAGTCCTGGGGGGATGGAAAATGGAAATGATGATGATGATAATGAAGGATGAATGGACGGCACACACAGACACACCCATGCCCGAGGCGGAACTCGAACCCGCGATCCTTCCGTCCGATATCGCCACGGCACTACTGCCTTAGCGATCTCGGCTATCCGGACTGGCTTTATTGTTATATATTATTAGGGCCCGGATTTTAATGACCTACAAATCATCGAAATATGCGAGCATTTATGACCTAAAACCTATATAAATATGACCTTAAAAATAAAATATGACGCTATTTTAGTTTATTTTTTAAAAAAATCCTGTTGGTTTTTTAGGTATAACATAAATACACAATTCACTCAAGAACAGATTGTAAGTATGGTACAAACTGTTTGCAACCTTTGGAACTAACTAGCATTTTAAAAAAATGCTTGTGTCTAAAAAAAATCAAATACAGTACAATAAAACCCATCAAACAAAGTGTCTTGCTTTACTACTACATACTTCTTGTTTGATGTTTTCTAATTTCCTCGAAGTCTTCAGTTTCTAGAGAGTTGCATTGGATCACAAGTGTATTTTCAGGTTTTCCATTAGGTAGTTTCCCGGTAGTTTTGTATTTGAGAAAGCGCCTCTCCACATTATATGACGTCACGGAAGAGAATTTGAAGGCGGTGAAGTCACTGCAGTGCAGCTTTGGTTCATTGCCTTCAAATGTTGCGACATTTCCTTCTTAAATTCGCTGAAGAACACGCAGCAATTTGTTGTACACTTTCTCAGCCACATTTCACGAGCTCGACCAACTCACTCCGTTCAAATTCACTTACGTTTCAAATAATCTTTTGTGGTATAATTGAAGAGTTTATTTGTGACAATATCAACTGATAGTGTCATGCGAGACACATTGGCAAAATTTGGCTAAAATATCTTTTACTAAAAACAGTCCTTAAAAATATGGCAGATATATGCATTTATGACAGATTTGGCCAAAATATGACTCTTTACTAAAAACTGTGTAAATATGACTTTATATTGAGATATACAAAATTTCTCTACATTAATATCGGCAAAGACTTAGCGTCCGACTTGCTGGGTCAATGGGTATATATGGGAATATATTATAATCCTTATTACCTTTATAATGGATTATAGGATCCGCAGACTATACAGCGCAGCTGGGAATCTGAAATAGAATGATTCTATTCGTAGTTCATTACTGTTTGGATTGACTAAATGAAAGATCACTTTCTTTTCTAAAGAACAAAATTTAACAAAGTTTATTGTTACCTTTTTAGCAAACAATTTAGTGAATTTAATAAAATGATTTGATGTTATGCCTTTGATCAAGATATCTTTGAATTTACAATTTTATACCGCGGTTAACTTATCTATTCTTCGTTGATGTCCCTCGTAGACTTCTCAGTCGAAATATCTTGCGAGCTTGCCGTAGTCAAAGTCCCAAGAAATCCTCTTCTGCCCTATCCAAGCTGGTCTCAAACTATCAAAATTATCAGTCCCGATTACGTCCTATGACATAGTCCCGAATTCTATTATTCGATTACCACTCCCGACGAAGTCCCAATTTATGCATCAATATTACTTCCACATGCAATATCTGCAATATCATTTACTGTCCTTAAAATTTCACGATCTGATAACCCGATTCTGACTATCTGTATTATACTCGTTCCCTCTCACGAACCTACGATCAGTTCAGAAACGCGATGCCGGTCAGAATGAAATCTTCCTGCATGATTCACCCTCGAAGACTCCGTATTAAACTACCTTCCTCTTTTTTCATAACATTTAACCGTCCTTCTCTCACCCAGCCAATCCATACGTTCGTTGTATTTTGGTGTAGCTGTCTAAACTTCTTCGCCCAATCCCAAATTTTCTACTTTCGGCATCCAGACACCTCTTAATGCATTTACAAAAAACAAAAACTACATTGTTTATTCACGGTCGTTGCTAAGCCCATGCTCTCGTGATATTTCCTAATGCATGTTCCACCATATAGTCTACAAATAAATGTTAGTTTATTTTCATGTGACATATGGGTATGTCACAATATGCACAATACAAATACGGTGTTCTAATCGACAATACCTGGATTCGTGCTTAAACTGTTTTAAAGTTCACCCGAAGGTTCAGAAAAAATATATGACTTATCATTAAAATCCGGGCCCTATATATTATATACATAATATTTCGTACACTGACGCAGCTTTCTCTTTGATATGAATATATCTCCGTATACAGATGTGCGACAGCTCCTGGTAAAATACAAAATACCACAGATTCTGTGTCGATTTTCAAGAAGAACGGCAAATCCATTATTTATTTATTTTTTCGAACGAAATTGACTTTGAGAAAATTGAGTTTAAATTTTATTTCCGAGCGCCTAATTCAAACCAGCTGCGAATCCATTTGAACGACGAGGGATATATTACAAAAAAATTACATATGTGTAATTTTAAAAAATCAAAGGAATAAATGAAAATGGCTTTAATGTCATGTTATTCAGTGCATTTAGTAACAAAAAACAAAATGTTTTAAGAAAATATGGAGCTTTTGAAAACAAGGTTTTTTTTGACTCAGACACATACAAGCAGAGCACTATAAATAAGGCCCATGAACAGTAGAAGCGTCATGGCCAAGGAGGCGGGATGCAAAACTGCTTGGAAGAAGTAGCAGAATGGCAATTGCGATGGGACACTTCTGCTAGGGCAGGTTGACTTACCGACTGATTCATATACTTGAATCGTGAATCAGGCGAAAGTACAGTGGGGTAAATTATTCTCACACACCTTCTGGCGGGTCATGTTATATAATATAAGGTTTCTGAGAATAATCTTGAAATACATTCGTTCCTAAACGTGATATTGATTGATTGTGTTTTTACATTATGTTAATAACTCAACGAGTTTAAAAATGACACTTGTTGTGAATTCAGATTATATTTTTTCAGTGTGATTAATACATAATGTAACTCCCTACGAGTATGAAAACGGTGTTACTCATTTGCAGTTTGTCTTTAAGTGTACATTTAACGCCTTTATTTGTAACGTATTCAATTTGCATCAAAATAATGTCGGTGCGTGTACCCTAAGGCGGAGAGACAACCTCTTAGTCTGTTGGCGTCGTCGTGGCGGGGAAGGGGAGGGGAGGGGGGGGGGGCGTCAGGCCGGGCAGGACGAGCGGAAGCGGGCGATCCCGCGCAGATTGCGTCAACAGGAAGATGGCCCTGCCCCCCACCCCTCGCCCCGCCCCATGCTAATGCGCCTGGCGGCCAAGACTCGCTGGGAGCGCTCCTGCGCGGCGCCGAGAAACCGCGCAGCAGCACGACACGGGCACAGGCTGACCTCATCGTTAGCAGCAGGGCTCGCATTCTGATATTAGATTAGATTTTAGTGTTAATTCTGCATTTAAGTATAGTAACTTGGTGGCAGAATATCTTAACCTTACATGCATTTAACTTACATTTACTAACAAAAAGTTACAAAAAAGGAGTTAATTAAAAATAATAATAATAATAAATAGTCATAAAGTCACCACGCAAACCTTACTCCACTTCACTTCATAACACTGCACTACACTGCACTCTACTACATGAATAATAATAAAATGATAACAATAATAATAAAGATAATAATAACAATACTACTACAACTGATATTTATACTAACAATTAAACAACTTACTTTGTAATAAAGGAATCTACACAGTAAGGAATTTAACAGTGTAAACTTAACATTGATAATTGACAATAACCTAATACATAATTAACTAGAAAACTAATTTATTTTTAAAGTTGCTCAAGCTTTGATGAAAGGGTTCTAAGATTGTCGCAGGCAAACTGTTCCAATCTCTAATAGTTCGGTTTGTAAATGAAAATTTCCCGATATCCGTTTTCTGTATTCTTGTCTTAATTTTATGCACGTGATCCGCTCTACCGAAGTATGTAGGTTTTCCTAAACGACGGTGTACATGTCATCCTTTCATTGGTGTATTCTAGACGTAGCTATCTTATAAATGTTTGTTTATCACGACATATTAGTGATAGAAATACACAGTTATTGGGTCATTTTTGTCATTTTTTGGTCATTCTTTTGCCATTTTTCAATTTTTGGGTCATCCTTTGGGACCTTTGCGTCATGTTGGTCATTTCTTGCGTTTTGTTTCCTTTTCGTGTTTTTTGTTAGTGAATGTTTCATAAATTGTCAATGACACACCAAAACGAAGTTTTTATTGTATCATCAGTTCATGACGAAATTCACTACTGCAGAGGACTGTTTTTCCAACTCTCAAAATCACACGAATCTTCGTTAACTTTCTGGATCTTTCAAAACCGATAGTTTGAAGATCGAAGTTAAGGTAAAAGCATTTACTCTTCAAATGAAGTCTTTATATTAAATATAATTTTATATAAATAAATTTTATTCATTTATAATTCATCTTATAAACATTTTCATATAAATTTTTGAGGAATGTTTAAAAAATTAGGTCATTTTCCCCATTATTTTTAAGTTAATTTAAAGGTAATTTTCTCTTCTTTTTAAGTCTCTTTATAGGTCATTTTCAAATAATTCTTAATAATCTCCTTCTATCAAAGATAGTTGTGTTACTATCATAAAGGTTTTAATAGTTACAATTAAATCAATTTTCTTGTGTATTAGAGGAGAGACAAATCTGAATTTTCCAAAGTTCGAAAATACACTTCATTTTTGACTGATGTATTTGGAATGTAAGCAATCTAAAGCTAGCAGCTCACAAGGGTCGAATGCTTCTGGTAACGATCACAATGAAATAATGAACCAGGAACGTATGTTATCTGTTTTTTTTTTTTGGTAAAGCCCCAGTTTCGGAAAATATTGAATGTAACAATTTTTGTTCCCTAGAGGCTAAAATTAGTCTTTAATTTTAGCTAGGGTGTCATAGTTTTTCCCAGTGTTTTCAGTTGTGTGTATTAGCCTATAACAACGTATGTTCCTTGATTCTCTTTCTTCAACCCTGATTTTTGGAAAATGTAGCTTCGAATACTTTTTTATAGCTTTTAATACTCTTTAATTTTAGATGCATTTCATTGTCTTTCAATGATGGAAGTTGTATTCTTTAAAAGATCGAGAAAAAAAATACCTATCTGAAAACCAATTTTAATTCATCAGTAAACAAAGAGAATCGGCTAATGGTGATAAGTTTACTGATACTTCGATATGTTACGGACCAAGTGATTAATCATTACGTACATCTCATAAACATTTCGTACAACAAAATACCATTATTCAGCATACTATATGAATACAGAAAAAATGAAAATAAATTTGTTTCATTTTCAGAGATAATGGAATTTATATGAATTTTGTTCACTGATGATGCGCAAAGCGTCGTGATACTATGCGAAAAACGTCGTGTTTCAGAATATGTAAACAATAGAACATTTGTTTCTTTGATCGCTAACAAAAAAAGAGGATTCCTTATTGTTAAATTATTAATACTACGTGACAATCATTCTATTTTATATATTTTTGATTGTTTAAATGTAAAAGAACTTCCAACAAAAATTAGGTTCTAGGACACATTGTTTCCGAGCTTTGCTCGTGAATGAAGTGTGATGTGGCATTTTTTTCGGATTGTTTATGCGTGTGTTAATCTAAAAATGCCGCCATCCGCTAACTTGTATGTTTTCCTCTTTAAACCCTGTCATGCACCTTGGGAGGGTAATCCCCTGACTAGCAGTAATTCAGGCATGTGGTTTGGTGCTCATGGCTTTTTACAAAACTGGAAAGTTCGTCATATTTCCCTATCGTATTATATCCACATGTCTCAGAATAAATGTTACACACTTCTAGGGCGTGTTGAGGGATTGAAAATATTCACTTTTTTGCCAGTTATCCTACAATGGGAAATTTCATCTGAAGGAGTTACACGTATGACATGTGCTCCTGATTCTGATGCCCTAGACGTTTGTAAGAGACATTATTCTGAGACACCTGTGTAGAGGGGTTGGCAGGGAATTCTTCCAGCATTATATCCATTATATACAGTTTTTGACTAAATAAATAAATAAATAAAAACCCATCTCGATCGGGTTTTTGTCCATTTTCCCTGATCCATTGAGCAAATGCTGAGATGGCCCCTTGATTTGCTTCTGGACGTAAATGTAGCTTCACTATGCGCACGTTTTGTTGAACTTTCCTTTTGCTTGTAGTGGTAGTAGAGCTTAGGGTGAGTTTCTATTTTGTTAACAATACAGAAAAATCAAATCTGTTTGTTCTTTTACCGTTAAAAATAAGTTTTCTATAATTTGGCAACGAAAATATCTAGTTTTGAAATGTTAATCCCTCGCTTTTTAAAATTTGTTGTTATTATTTTTCATCTTTCAACTATTAATAGTTAAATTGTTGGGAAGGGATTCTGAAACTCAAGAAAGCGTGCGCAGATGATTTTCTCCCCCATACGTCACATACAGTTTTTGACTGTTTTTGACTAAATAAATAAATAAAATAAATATCCAATATTGACAATGTAGTGACAAAGGAACAATGTCAAGTGTCACATTAAATTCGAGAATGATACTGGCTTTGTAACAGTCTCTCGAGTGGCTCGTGGACAACGTGCTAGATTTCTGTCAGGCAATCCCGAGTTCGATTCCCGCGATAAGCTGTAGCTTTCTAATAAAAATCGTCTGTTTCTATAGCTGTGCCACGAAAGAAAAAGCTCAGGCAGGTCAAGTAAGCCACGTGCGTTGATGGGAATGCGTCATGCTCGCTACAAGCGTGGATAATCTCTCCCTTACCCCCCACAAGCGTGGATAATAAATAAAGGAAATGTCCAGGCCTGGGAAACACGCTAGCTGGCAAAAGTAGGATTAATCCGACCCTAAAATTCCAAATACACACATACTGTGCATATTGCAAAGGGAAGACAAAGTGTAAAACACATACAAAACACCTTTTAAGTTGAAGTGATTGCTATAGTTATTGTAATATAACTATACATTTTTGTATTACGAAAGTGTATTGTTATTTTGTTATTAATAAATCATTGCGGCCCGCTAATGTTTAACCAACAAGAAAATAAAATTATAGATTAAAAAGTTTGAACTAAACTGCGGCGGTAGCTTGCGGCGCCTTCTCGAGATGTGGTGGAACTCCGAGCCATATCCTACGGGGGATGCGTTCGAGTATACCAGGGGGAAACGTATAGCAGAAAAGGTTTGGCTCGTTGGTAGGTCAGTCGAGTGGGCGGTGTCGCTCGAGTGCCCGTTGATATACCTCAGGGGCGAGAGCTCCGCAGCAGCGCTAGCGTAATTGATGCTGGAACTACACGTGCCTTTGAAATAGGAATAAAACATAATTCAACAATTTTTTTTATTAAAAATACGAGAATGAAATACTACAAGCAATGCAGTTATAAATGCAAGTGCTAAAATAACAAAGATTTTTCTCTCTCCATTTTTACGCCGAAAGTGATCTTTCTATTTCAATATTTGTCTTCGGTATGTTTTAATATCTGAAAAATAAAAAGAGCTTTAATAATTCTAATGACTTTTTTTGATACAGATTGCCGCCAAGGTAAACGATAATTTTTATTTAATATTTATCAGATTGCAGTGTCATTTCGTGGTTCTGCCCAGCAATGATTTCTGTTTTGTCCTCCATGTTACCAATTACACCCATGTGCGCAAAGTATTCCTGCCACTATGTACTCTTAGTATGCCTTATTTATGTACAGTTGGACTTCCTGACGAAAATGTAAAAAGTATTTAAGAAAGTTTCTTTTCTACAGATCAGTCTCTTGCAATAAGTTTGGCTGTAGTCACAAACAGCATCATCGGAAAGTTCATATATTACTGCGCACCTGTAAGTTTCGACACCCTTCAGTTTAAATGGCTCATTCACAATAAAACTCATTCACAGACCATAAAGACAGGAACTTGTTAATTGGTGATGGATAAGAGAAGTCTTCTTCTCTTAGGGCGCTTCAACATTCTCTGGAATATCATGGCCTGCTCCAAACTATTTTCCTCTATCTTCAACCACCTCATGCCAATTCCAAATCTGTAGTCTCTTAATGTCCTTCACAACATCATCTTTCCATCTGATTTTCGGTCTCCCTTTCTTTCTTGCTGCAGTCGGGTACCAATTATAAATCTTCTTGCATTCGACATAGGTGTCCAAACCAGCCAAGCCGAAGTGAGATAATGTGATTTACAATGTTTTTAGATTTTGTGATGGCTTCAATTTCATGATTATACCTTATCCCCCAGAGGTCGCCCGGAACCTTTATTGGACCAAAGATCTTTCTCATTATTTTTCTTTCAAATACATTTAACCTTCTAATGTCATTTTCCTTCAAAGTCCAGGTCTCTGCCGCATGTGTTACTAGAGATCTGATTACGACTTTATAAAGTCCAAGTTTTGCACTTTTTGAAATAGCTTACTTCTGAGTAGATCTTATATTTGCAAAGCAAGCCCAGTTCTTTGCAGAATTTTTCAGTAATCTCATCTTCGATTACATTGTTCTTATATATTCTTGAGCCCATATATGTGAAGGAGTTTATTTCCTGGTTCTTTTGATTATCAGAACCCTCTTCTCTACGGATAAGAGAAGTAGAATTGGTAAACTGGCTTACCAATATTCTAGTATCGAGCATAAATAATCGAATCCCATTGAGTATTTCTTGGAAGTATGAGGCGTATTCCAAAACTAAGGTCCGATGACTAATAATTAACTGATGCCTGAACATGTCTGAATAAAGTCTGAACATGACTTAATAAAGCCTGAACATGCCTGAATAGTTTCACGAATGCAGTTCTGTCAAACTCCAGGAAACGTCTGCCGTGATGGTTTGATTCAGTAGTCGTTTGCCAGACGGTGAGAGCGGATCGTAATGGCTGGGGCAATCGAAAATCCCTACAGTTGTGATTTGCGCGGTGTTATCAGATATTTGCTGACAAAAGGATCTTCAGCTATTGAAATTCATCTGAGGTATGTCTAGTGTATGGACCTGAAATAATGAGTGACAAACAAGTTCGAATATGTTATTGAGAATTTCGAAATCACCGAACAAATGTCCACGATGAACAGCGGAATGGCAGGTCCCAATATTCGGACCGACGACATCGTTGATCTAAAAATTTCGAAACGATCAGCGATTGACGATTAGTGATCTTGTTAACGAAATCCCAATTTACAGGATTGACATTGAACAGCTTGGATATCGTTGTACGAGGTGGGAGCCAAAAATGCTCACTGACCAGCACAAAGCAAAGAATGCGTAGCGCACGACACTTTACAGCGCTATACACAAGATGGATTGATTGATTTTTTTCGTGTTTCCGGGCGCGTCAACTTCTTTGGTCATTAGTCCCGTTAGTATAGTGCATGTTTTTTCTCGGGAGATGGCGTTGATCTTCCCCCGCTGGATGGCGAGATCCGGCGCCGACCTACCGTTCGCTTGTGGGGTTTCTCTCTAACCAGGACTCTCCCACCAGCGGGGCACCGCCCCAGCCGGGACAAGCTCTAAGCTCCCGACCGGCCTCCCGGAATATGTGGTAGTGTAGTGCATGTTAGTGTGTGTAAGGGGAGAGGATAGGACAAGGAAGAGGAAGGAAAGATCGCGCGCGGTCCGTGGCCCGTGTGTTTGGGTACTGCTCCGGAATTTGCCTGGTGTTGATCGGATAAACCACGGAAACACAAGACGGAGATGATTTGTTTTTCCACATTGTTACGAGCTAGGAGACGTGGATATCGTACACCAACGCAGAATCGAAACAACAGTCAATGCAGTGGCGCCATTCAAGTTCTCCCAAACCAGAATGTTTCAGCAATCTCAGTTCTTGAATCGAAAAATTATGGCCACCGTTTTTGAGGACGAAAAGGGTGCCCTTTTGATTGGTTTCATGGACCGTGGGCCAACAATTACAGCTGACCTATATTGTGAAAGGGTAACCCAACTGAGATGTGCGATTCAAAATGTAATGGTGGGTATAATACTGCTTCACAACAACGCACGCCCCCATAGCACTGCAAAATCAAGGAGAAAATTCAATATTTCCGTGACCTCCGTACAATCCCGACATTCCACCAAGCGACTATTTCCTCTTCTTGCATTTGAAACAGGGGCTGGGTGAACAATGATTTCCGAACGACCGTGGAGTCAAGACTGGCTTACCAACTGGTTCAATTGCAAGGCGCTAGACTTCTATGCAGAGGGGTTAAAGCAGATGGTGCAGCGTTACAGAAAGTGTCTAGATGAGAACGGAAATTATGTGGGAAAAGTAAGGCAGATATGTAGTAAAATATTACTGTCAATAAAAACATTTTCTCATGAGCTATTTTTTTTACGACCAAATGGACCTTAGGTTTGGAATACGCCTCTTATACTTGGAATAAGTCTCATTGAAATTTGATATGCTAAGAATAAGAAGCAGGGACACTTTATATGAAGTCATCGTCGCACTCTTTAAATTACGTTGTACAATTTCTTTGAGATCTGACTTTGAAGCATGCTTGTGGACTTCCCAGAAAACTTCAAAATAAAAAAAACGATTCATTAATGGACGAATAGGCAGTTTAGTCACAATTGTTGCTCCTTGATAGGTGAAGTCATGCAATGTTCATACTTTTAAATAATACATTAATATCGTTACATAATGAATCTCCATTGCATACGTCAATAGAGTAAAAATGATTTTATCTCAAAATTCGAGATTTTGTGATTTATAATGTTCCGATTTAGTGTTATAATGAGGGGGTGGATTTTAATGAAATGTCATTTTTTCTTCTCACTTAGAATGATGCAGTTTAGTATAGAAATTAATTTTATATCATGACTAAAGAAAATGACCTATTTTTATAAGTTATTTTTGCAAGGATTTGTTTTGTTTTTCATTTTTTCCTTGATTTTGACTAAAGTCATTTTTTACATTGTCCCTTCATTTTTAATGCTTTTTCTGGTTTAATCGTTCTTAAGACAATTTCAATGGTTGCTTCAAATAATATTTACGAGATGCAATAAATGTTCTCCACAGAATTCCTGACTAGTCTATTAGATTTGTTGCACAGAAATTGTAACGACAGCCGTTGTATCTAATCTAAGGTTCCTGTGACGCCTATCAGTGCCATTGTCGGTTCGGGTTTAATTTAGGAGAACTAAACACAGTGATTTCCTGGTAAAGAACATTCCAAACCTAATGTTTGCAAGCTGAGTTTATTTGAACGAATTCAAGAAGCCTCAATTACATCAGTAGCGCATTCAACAGTTTGAGTTGTTCATCCGAACTGGTTTTGGTAACATTTTTACGTCATGTTTCTTTCCTTTTAGGTCATTTCTGAAACATTTTAAGAGCATTTTATTCATCATTTTTGGCGATGTTTTAGGTCATCAAACTCCGCCCCGTAGTTTTAATATGATGTAATTGGAGCTTTGGTCATTTCTTAATGTTGGTAGTGTAGTGATTTTGCGTGTTCGTTGTGTTGCAGCCATCTCCAAGGAGGAGGGCGAGGAGGGGTCGCGGGTGGCGAAGCTGCCCTACAGCGTCTACTCCGAGGAGTTCCTGGACCGGCTGGAGCCCAATGGCAACATCCCTGCCGACAAAGACCGGCGGTACAGCCGATCGGGTTCGTAAATATTTGAGCCAACTTCATTTATTATCTTCTACGTTTGATATTGAGAAGAAATTCTTAAATCAACCGTTTGAAACTGTATTAAATTAAATATTTCGAAGTACTAATCTATTTTTGTAAACTGTGCAAGGTGATCCCTAACTTCATTTCACGACAAGTTCTAAGTTCCTGATCGGTCTCCGGGCATGTTTGGTAGTGTAGTGCATGTTAGTGTAAGTGTAAAGGGTGAGGATAGGACAAGGAAGGAAATATCGCGTGCTGATCGTGGCCCGCTTGTTAGGGTACTGCTCCGGCATTCGCCTGGTGTTGATCGGAGAAACCACTGAAAACTACCGATCAGAGCAGCCGGCCGCTAGAATTCTCCTCCAGACAGCGACTGAATCCTATCTACCTGAAAAATTAGTATCGAAAATCCTGCCGCCGTCGGGACTCCAACCTAGGACCTTCCGCTCAGAGGCACTGCAGTGACATCAGTTGATGCACTGAGCCACTGCTCCCGGTTTTCTTTTGTGGATTACAAAAATGATTAAAATACGATTTATCACTGTATAGCTCCAACCCCATTAATTCGTTGAAATACCTTTTAGTTCACATAATGTTTGACCTTGCACGTTATTAGAGATTCCGAATAATGTGGAATGTAGCAGTAAGTTCGGAGTCAGGATACCATTTATCCAAATATTGCTTGTACATTCTTTCGTTATTAGATAGTTGAAGAGTAATCGTTCCCCGGTTTTGGGGTTTTTTTGGTTAAATTTTAAAACAATAGAGCTGATACAAATACATCTATAGGATGAGCTGACACAATGCAAAGTAGCGAGCGATGTGAGAAAATCGCAACTTAGTGTAGGATGACATGAGGAAGTGCCAATGATGCGAACAACGGAGTACAGTTCGTACATAGCTGATCGCATGCAGTGGCAGTTGCTACATTGTTTAGAAGAGCTGAAGCACAGTTTGCGTGCCGCTGCTTTCTACGTACAGTATTCAGAATTGGGTTGACAGTTCATGATTTTTCGTTCCTAAATTATGTTAATACAAATCAGGTGGGTTTTGTTTCTTTTTTCCTCCATCCGGAATTTTGTTCGGATTAACCGAAACTCCGGATGATCGGGGTCGTATTGTGATGCTAATTTGCGAGCGTGAAAAACGCGAGTGGGTGGGTGGGGGCGGGAGGGTCGCGCGGTGCGTGTGGGCGCGGGGGCCAGACGCACGCGGCCGAGGGCGACCGGGTATTGATCTCGGACCGGCGCCGCCCGCGCCCTCGCCCGCGTCCTCGCCGCTTGGCGCCCTCCGGGGACTCGGCCACGAGGCGGCGAAGGCGTGGCCCGGACCGCCCCGGCCTGGCCCACGGAGCGACGGGGAAACTTTCGGACGGCCAGGGCAGGATCCAGTCTGTCGGACGGTCTGTTCTTGGCGGGACAGCCCGCGTACGGGCCATGGCCTACCAGCAGCGTCTAGGCCTCGCGGCCATGGATAAGGGAGTACGTGTGAAATGATTGAAGGCGTTGTCATTGTCAACAATAGTATTTATTTCAATAATAGCAGCTTTCGATGGCTTAGCCATCATCATCAGTTTTCTGCTGCCTGGGATCACAAAAACGACTACGTAGTCGTAGTCGTACTTGACAGTGACAACGCCTTCAATCATTTCAATTATGTAAATGTCAACTACAACTCACCACTGAATCAATGGAGTACGTATGGTTAACACGAAGATATCCCCACGCCGTTTCTGGTCTTCTCAGTCGGAGAAGCGACTTTTCTCATCGACACACAGCAACATATACTGGGATATTTGAAAGAAAACGCACATTATAATCTTGCCCGACCGGGAATCGAACCCGGGGTCGCGTTATGGAGAGTGAGCACGCGGAACGTGAGGGCGAGGGCAGAATTACTGAAGAAAAATTCACTGAGCGGAATGCTAAGTTTCCGAGTAGAAAACTTCATCACTTGCATTACATGAAATTACGGACTCGGTCTGACAATTTGTTCGATATATTGGCTCATCTGTCAATTGACAAAAGAAAGCTTTATGAACTGAGTGGTTAACTGTGGAAAAATACAAGGAATGATAAAATAATGGGGAATTTAATATTACGCGGAAAAAGTTGTGGGGTGGTTTGTATATTGGTATGATACTGTGTTTTGTTGCTTGAACTTGTTTGAAAATGATCTTTGGACGCTTTTAATTCTGAAGGATGATTTCATTTGAAGGGTCACTTTACCGATTGGCTTTAAAAGAATAACATTTAAATGTGTGATGGTGATTAGCATTTCGTCCATTGTGAGTTGAATGAAAAGCTCGTCGAAAGTAAACAAAGCCGATTCTGTGATATTCGCTGATTATGGCCTCCATTCACATCCGATGGGTAAATTAATCCACTCGCATTGATATTCTCATGTGCTTTCGACATAATTGTATCACTTTTTACAATATTCTTGTTTGTGACGTATTGGAACAGTGTATATCACTTCTGAAAACTCACTCTAACCTCTGACGGCATATCTTAGCAGCCGTCCAGCTCGCGTGGCAGGCGGAGGAACACATTTCTTACAGCGACGCGGTCTTCCGCGCTCCTCAACTATTTTTAGGACCTGTCAGAAAAATGGTATGAACTAGCATGAACAACGCATAACCTTGTCTCAACAGACACACGAAGTTTGAGCGGGGAAAGCAGATTTCGTTGGGGGTAGGCACACCATATAGAAGACACTTGGAGGACACACTTTGGAGCAGAAATGCGCTAGTGAGCAGTAAGAAAAGGTTTTCTTATTTATTTACTGTGAAATTAAATTCGTTCACGAACACTCGAAAAGAAGCTTCGTGAATATTCTGGTATTAATTCTCTTGGAAACTTGTATGGTAAGAAGAAGAAAAACATTACCAAAAGAAGTAAGCCTTTCGTCGTGGGAGTTCTGTGGACGTGTGCCTTGCCGATCGAAAAGATCGTATAAAACTTGTATAACACACTCCCCGGGCTAACAACCTTGAGGTGTAAAATCGGAATCAGCATGGAAATGTTGTTCCCCCCACCCCCCAAAAGACACATGTGCTCAGCCCCGGAAAAATATGATTCGTCGGGTTCAGTTGCACGTTCGCAGAGTCCTAATATGACCGATTCGCGAACACACACACATACACGAATTATTATTATTATTATTATTATTATTATTATTATTATTATTATTGTTAATAATATAATTCTTACAGAAAAAATTTCTACTGACAAAGTGCGGACGGTTGAAAGTTACTTATAACATAAAATTTCTTTACTTCTATGTGCACAAAATGACATCGGGCCCTAGCGCGACCTTCATTACATAAATATGGTGCACCATTTTTTTCATTTTCTTGCCTGAACTGTTGTGGTCATCCATTTCACTTCTCCAGCGTCGCAGGTCACGCGGGCTAGGCAAATGGTCCCTCCCAGGCAGTCGGAGAACCTGTCTTCCTTACCTGTGTATTTCCTTTTATTCGCTAGGAACATAATTTCTTGACGTAAACCAAAGGGATGCCCTTGTCTCACACTTCATTCGCTCCTAGTAGGCAACTTTGTAATTATACAAAAATAAATTCATACAACACAAAGCACGGCATTCACTGAGCCGCGGCCCGCCAAAGCACCCTACAGGCCCAGGAGGAAACACGTGCATGCACTTTATTTATTTATTTTATTTATTTATTTATTTATTTTACGTAAAAAAAACAGTTAAAACAGCGTATGACGTGCTATGGGGAAAAGTGAATTGTGTGCACATTTTCAAAATTCTGTGATCCCTACACTAAGTCATATACTACTTAAATTTCGAGAAAAAAACTCACATGTAATAAAATCTATTTTCAAGAATAAAAAGGCAAAAACTTTTGGCTCTTATCCATGTTGTGCTTCGGAATAATACTTCCTGCCGCGACAACACGGAAACGATAATTTGAATAATTGTATTTCCCACTGAATTCTAGAAGACGTGCACAGAAAATGAAGTTACATTTATGTCCAGAAGCAATCGCTCATTTCATATTCAAGACTACGTTTTCAAATAAACGTAGTACTAACCACTAGAAAAATAAATATCCTTGTACAGTATCTGATTAACTGTGAGTGTGCGTATTCGTCACTCACGATTAGACCACTTTCCGTGCGCCATTCGAGACGTATGAATTGAATCGATGCCTTTTTTACGTGGCGAGACTCAGGCCATTAGACCTGCTCTTCGTCTTACCATGCAAATTTCGCTACGCTCCTTTCACCAACTAGGGGAGAAATAATGTATTACTTGAGCGACGAAACAGGCAATGCGAATTTAGCTCAGAGGCTTTTAGTTAATTTAGGCTTGATCTTTTATATGCAGTAAATCTACTAACAAGGAACAGCCGCGTTTACTTCCCCTCCGAAGGAAGGCGTACGAAGGATTTTTTCGCCCTTCAAAATCCACGGCTTTGATCGGGTTTGAACCTGCGAACTTGGGTATAACAGTTCTATACACTAACCGTTACACCATCGACTCCCAATATGAGATGTCATTCAACGCGTGTCGGTCTCGTGATGGGGAACTGATGATTTGTTTTCATATCCAGCCAGAAGATTCAAAGAAATTTCCAAAAGCTGTTTTTGCGTTTCTTAGCGCTGCGATCTGAGTGAGATGATGGAGAATTAAACCAAAGCCACCTAAATAGATCTATGTAGGTTGCGTTGATTAACCCCAATACTCAGAGGCAATTTTCTTTCCACGACGACATTATTTTCTTCTTCGAGAATGGCAACACTGTTCAGAAACATTTGAAACACTTGGCAGAATAGTGATGTTGCTTTGAACATAAATGTAATAAATGTTTCGTACTTATTTCCGTGTTTTTAATAATTGATTTGCAAACACCTACATACAGTATTACTTTGGAACTTACGAAGGAATAAAAAAATACGAAGAAAAAAGAACTGTGAGTAATGATAGGGAATGAAAGCACAGACGTATTCTACTTTGCATATAGAGGTTCTTAAGCTTGCAAATACGAGAGAAGAATCAAATGTAATTGTGGAAGATTTTGTGAGAGAATTTTCCACACTAATTGAGAATGATCTTATATTAGGATTAGGGAATAACGCTGAAGAACAGCTTCCAGGAGATCTTGTATGTGCAATTTGCAGAAAAGGGTACAGAATGAAGCTGTACTAAATTCTGACTATTCCCATCATTCATACCTGCAAGTATTTTTCAAGATCACAATTTCGAAATTGCAATATTACCAGTTTATATCCCGTATGGAGGTAACAGGGAAAGTCGTTGGGTGTTAAGAATTTTTGGACACGGGTATAACATTGTCACGTATGTCCAATGCCAGAGACTGTAAGAACTTATTTGAACAACGCTGTGCATGCCATTTAGAAATTTGCATCACATGAAAAAACTTCTAAAAACGTGTACAGCATCGGCGACGTAGCAGAATACGTATATTAGGGATGCCCAACCTTTTTCTTTAATCGATCCCTTTTAAGTGAATTGTTTGCTTCATTGACCCCATTACGTTTTGTCTATAACGTACAGCATCCATATTCGTGGCACAAAGAATTGCACATTAATTTTTATTTTTTATTTAATAGGTAATTATTACAGCCAAATTAGAAACTTGATCCAATGTGGCTAGGCCGAAGGCCTTTAAGCCATTACAATACCTACATTCTACCGCGTTCTAACCTTTCGCCTTCTGGTATTCACCCCAAATGGTCTCTCCATCGCCTCATAGCCGCGGAAACGAGACCATAAGGTACGCTGAGGAAAAACCCTGAAGGGAAAAACCTGCGTCAGAAGCCGAGTACATGCTACTCTATCCGTTTTTTAGACTATTTATTTATTTGGCGCGGGCGTCAGGCATTCTCCTTCCAGTGTTTGGCCTCCACCGCACCTGAAAACAAACAGCACCACAGAAAATCGTCCGCACCAACGCCTCTGCCCTAACATTTCCGATTCCCCTTCCTTCGCCCCTAATGTGCTTTATTTTAACCGTTTCCTTTTATTTTATTTTAATTTAATTTATTTTTAATTTATTTACCTTATTTTAATTAATTTAATTTTAATTTATTTAACTTATTTTGATTAATTTAATTTTAATTTATTTACCTTATTTTAATTAATTTAATTTTAATTTATATAACTTATTTTAATTTAATTTTAATTTATTTAACTTATTTTAATTATTTTAAGTTAATATATATTTTTTTTTATTATTGACTTATTTATCTACTTATACTTAACAATTGACTACAATTTATAACTTTTATTTTTTTTTTTGTACTGTTTACTAACCTAACATAACTTACTAACTTAATTATTGTTAGTTTATTGATTTATTACATATTTCTCTCCAGTCTAGGCTCTGCTCGTACTAACCACTACTGTTTTCCCACTCCTTAATTTCAGTTTCTCTAGTGGTCCGAACCTTTCCTAGAAATGTTCCTAATTCTTTCATGAAGTTAGGTCTTTTATCCCCTAGAATGTTTTGGGCGAGCGTTACGTTCCTATGTTGGAAGTAGTAATTTCCCATTCCCATCCATTTTCCTCTCCAAGTTTCGGTCGCACTGCAAATTAAAAGGATATGGATCCAGTCTTCCCTATCACCGCAAAGCACACAGATGCCATTACCATTCGAGTCCTTTAATCTACGTTGCATCCACCCCCCGACCCTGAACCAAGCGTATCCCCCTCTTGCGTCCTTTTGCGTGTGTTTACGTAACGTTCGCAACCCCATAACGGACTCGCGTGAATTTGCGCAACTAGCGAACGTTTTTCGGCCGTTGCTGCCAGGATCTCTTGCCTTTTAATATCCGCAAGTCTATCCGAAATTAACCGTTCTATGTCACGTGTTCCCCTAACTCCCACCATTTCCGAAGAAACGTCTCCCAGACCTGAACGTTCCAGTAGCAGTTTAATTTTATACGACCAGTAGCGTTGGTTGTTTCCCTGTAACTGCACCCGAAAACATCTATTTATAAGTGAGTCAGCCTGTTCACCTGCTAATTTAATCCAAAGTTTAATGGGTTTCATTTAAAATCTTTCCAAATTCCTACACTACCGACCTCTCTTAGGACTCCGGCATTTGCTGCGAATCTAGAGACTCGAGAATTAATTTGAAATAATCTGTTTCGACGCTTTCTAGTCGATCTATCCTATCCACTCCCCAAATTTCTGCCCCATAATTCATTGCTGGGAGAACTAGCGATTTAAACATCGTCTCGCACACCTTTAAAGGCAATTCCGGAACCCTGCGCACTGCGCAAACGATTTCTTTGAGCGCAATTCTTCCTTTACTGTGCGCCGCCACTATGTGGTTACTCCATCCCCCATTCATGGAAAATTTTGCCCCAAGATATGTAAATGTTTTTACCGGTCAATCTCCTCCTGAGCGTAAAACCATTTCTCCTTGTTACCCCAGATAAATCCATTCTTGAAGACAACTACTTTGGTTTTTTGAATATTTACTTTTAATCCCCATGTTTCACTATACGTTTCTAGGATATTTAAACTTTTTTGTAAGCCGTCAATAGTCTCCGAACATAAAACTAAATCATCAGCATATAGTAGTCCGGGAATGTTCAGGCCCTCAATTTCCGGCGCAGATGTATCCGCATCCTGTAACCACGTCAATAAATCGTTTATAAACAAGATAAACAATAGCGGTGAGAGAGGACAGCCCTGTCTTACTCCTACTGTCGATTTTATTTTTCGCGTTGTACTTCCATCACCGCACCTGACACAGAAATTTACGTCTTCGTATATGCACATTAATGCCTCAAAGATAACAATAAAGGAAAAAAGATAACTATCGTATACCAATATTCCCATAAATATCTCCATTTTTCAGTTATCAAAGATGTTTCCGTTTTTGAGTAACAGAAAAAAAAACTAACATTCATTTGATCTCCAACAACTTTCTTTTCAAGAGGGAAGAAAAATTAAATTATTTGTAATAGCACTTCCATGGCTTCCCATACAAGTGGATGGGGGAATATTAGGATACATTGCGTGAACGTCTAATGAAAGTATATCATGTTCTGGGGGTACGATTAGAGATTTCAAAATGTTTGATAATTTAAAACTGTTTTACTTTCTCTCCTATAACTTTTTACGTAGTATACTAGAGAAATTATTTTAATGCTGGGGAGAAAAAACAGATTTTTCGACAGAAAAACTCTTATAGCCGGGCCATGGAAACGAAAAAGTGGATAAATCTTCTTATTTGTAGTAAATTACTTATTCTTAACAGGTTGTGTAGTCGGAATCCGTCTTTGATGGGTCCTTGATACCGAAAAATCGATTGAGGGCAAAACGACTATCGGTACGTCTGTTGGCGAAACCGACTCGTCGTCGAGAAAACGACTTAATCTAAAAAACGGTTTCAAATTTTACAACAAAAATATCCTTAAAGGACGAGTTTTTACTCTCCTCCAACATTTTTGAACTCATGTTTCAGCTCTACCAAGACAGGACCAGAAAAATGAGAAAATGTGAAAAAAAATGTACTTTGCGCGACGGTAGATGGCAGCTAGGAAGAGGACGAGGCAAAATCCAAAAGGCAGCTCAGACTGAAGATATAAGGAAACTAACTCGTACGAGAAAGACTATGCGATTCTGGAGAACCACTAGTTTCTTTTAAAATTACAGATTTACATTTTTTTACTACTTATTCTGCTACTAGTAATATACATAGCCCACTATGTGTGTATCTCGACAACAGCCGAATATGTCAAATTGTTTTCCGGAATAATTAAACGCTGTATCCCAGAAGGCGATAACAAACAGACGAGTTGTACATGGAAGGTAAGCGCAAAATAATATGGAATAAACATCACGAACGCGGGGCGATGGGAATGCAAGCGCAATGTCAGTCCGTGGATGACCCTGGAGGGCGCTGCCTCGCTCTCTGCAGCTGCGGAGGGCATTTGCGCAAAGCCCCAGTCGCGTGCCCGCGCTGCACGGCCCCGCCCCTTCTGCCGCCCTGCCCCGCAGCGCTCGCAGCCAGGACGCAAACCTCCAATTACAATTCATTATTTCCAATTTTCTTCTTTCAACTTCACATTTTCTCATTTATCCTAAGGGACCAAAGGTGAACGTAAATCTCAAATGTTATTGGATGAAAGGCTTTTTAATTGCTGTCAGCTGTTTGAGGAAAATTTTGGTTCATCACTTAACAATAGGGGTTTGGCTTTCATTGTGAAGGAAAATTTCAATTTTCAGTTGTATTTATACTAGTAAGCCCCTCATGGTATGTCGTTCGCGGATGGATCGGATCGAATTGTCGCATAATCTGAGAGGGGAAGGACCGTTTTTGTTGTGTAGTAATGATAGAAATATATTGTACTGATTGAAAAAGGTCACGTTTAACTGTTGTTAACTAGATACCAAAAGTATGTTTTGAATAAAAAATTTCCAAATTTTCAAAAAAAAACTTGAAAATTTAATGAAATGAAAAATAAATGGATTCCAAGTTTTAGGGGACAAATAAACGCTAAATAAGACGACTTTGTACTATTATACGAAACAGTCTGCTACTACTGCAAGGAGGAATATACCCATACCCTTGGCCTTTCAACAGGTCACAATATGATGATGTTTTTTTCTATTGAAAGATATGAACTTTTATGTGCTTACTTCTGCAGCGAACGACTAGCGTGGTGCGGTGACGCACGCTAGGATCTCTACTTATCGTTATGTCTGAGAGTTTGACGGACGGAAAACAGTAGTTCGTTTCAGGGAACATTCTGTTCGGTGTAGTCAATCTGTGGATTTATTTTGTGTATTCGTTAGTTAACAGGATTCTATTAAGTTATTTTTGGGTAGCCCAGTTCTGTAGCACGTGTGACCACACACGCTACAACAAGAGTTTCAATTTGAAGAAGTTTTAACTTTTAAAGCAATAGTTTGAAAAGTGCGATTGCTAATTTTTTGAAAGCTTAGGAATGATATTTTTTGGACATTTCTACTCTTTGTGTGTGTGTTATCACATTACAGTTGAAATCGACTTAGATTAACGTTACTCTTTGAATTTGTTTTTAATAATATTAAACGTATTTTTAAAGAAAAATGTATACAACGAAAATTTGTTGGACACTGAAGTCGATCTTACAAGGAACACATGCAGATCGAAATCTGTCCTCATATTTTCAAAAGATATTCACTATTTCTGTGAAAAAAGCTGACTTCACGCATTGGAAGTTACTGAAAAAATACATAAGTTCCACAATTTTCACGAAGCAAATCGTCGTTCGTGCGTGGTTTGTGCAGCCCTGCCTGCTGTGAGAGAAAGTCTGCCGAGGGAGCAAGCGCTCCTACGGGCACGAGCTCCAGTTTAGAGCAGCGAAACACTAAGCTAAGCACGCCCTTGACAATCGCGCGCGGCACACCACCTATTCTCCGGGGAACTATTCTTCGACGTTGTGAAACAAAAATTCAATGTCATGTCAAAATGTGCCTGCGGCATGCATGTGTCGCGTGGCCACAGACATCTGACACCTGCGTAAGCGTAATGACTTAGCTCTACCTCGAAAAGAGCGTCTCAGCAGTAAAGGCCTGTATAACAGTCGGACCTCCGCGTGGAAGGGGACGGATGCTACTCGTGACCTCGTCGCTGGTGTGTATGGACCGTCGCTCCTCCAAACTGACCCTGCCTACCTCCCCTCACCCCTAGTCCTTTTAGTTCGTCCCAAACTGGCCCTGATGATCTCTTCACTCTTAGTCGGTTCAGTTCGGCCCAAACTGACCTGCTGACATCCTTCCACCCCTCCATCGGTTCAGATCGACCCTAAATGGCCCTGCCGACGCTCCTCCTCCCCGCTAGACCAGTCCGCCCTCCGGGGTCCTACTAGCAACCGCCTACCCTCTATCCCGGCCGCTGCGTCGTATACTCCCGGTGTCGCAGACCTGTCGGATGGTCGCCCTTCCCAGAGATGCCCTTCCGAAGGTCCGTCCTCGCCGAGGCTGAGTCACACCGCCCAATGAAACTGCTGCTTGCCATGACCTGGTCATCCCTGTTCTCATTGCTCCCTCTCATCCGTCTGTAGGCCTGTAGGAGAATAGGGAACGGCCCGGAGGGCCCCTCCTTCCCCTACCGTACTTCCCCTCCCCCCGCACGTGGTGCCAGATGCTTCCCCTACGACACACGTTTCGTGGTTAACAGTTGTTTCCCAGACTTTGATTAATCATTTTTGACACAGACACATCAATGTACGAGTATGATGGTTCAGTTGAATGCGTTTATAATACACCCCAGTAAACAGTTATACAGATCATAATCTATGTTGTCTCCCCTTGTGAATTCCAAAAACAATACCTGTGACCATTTTTTTCGTTTGACAAGACAGCTTGAGCGACTCGGTAGCCAATGATTGATTAGTTTAAATTATTATATGTGTAGGGAATATGAGGTAAACGATAACACAAAGATTTGTTGCTATCTTGGTCGTAAAGAGACTGCCATAGGTCCTCCACTGCATTCTTCGCTCCTCATTGACTTTCCCGTGCACCTATCGGTATAGACAAGCAGTCACTCTCGTTACATAATCCATGAGCCATTTATCGCCTTCGAGGTTGCTCGAAGCCGCCTTGCGGAATATCAGTGGGTACGGGACTGTTTTGTACCTAAACATTTTTTTTAATTGAATCTAAATAAAGCAGGCATATCAAGATCGCGTACAAGTTAATTAGCGTAATAGAGGTCGTGTGCGCTGCGTCCAGAGAACCTGGCGCGAGATTGAAAAGCAAGGGTTGTACAAATTTCTGCCATTGGCGGTGCATCACTAGATTGCTGGCCCTTTGATGGTCTGTTGAAGTCGGTTGTCAATTATTACCACAAATTTAACGAAATTATTTTTCACTTATAATTTTATAAATGAAATACTACTAATGTTCGAACTATCAATTGTGAGTGAAATTAAATGTTTTGAACCGAGAGGATTTCGTAATCCTGTTTACGTTGTGACTTGTTCATTTATCAGTTTCAAACTCAGATGGCCTCGAGTTCCTTTAATTCGATGGGGGAATATCAATTTTGATGAAAATCGGCCGAAGGTTTAGGTGCTAGTGTTGACCACAGACAGACATACAAACAGACGGACGTTTTGTCGTCAATCGCTTTTGTACCAAGGAGCCACAAAATATGGATTCTGACTATTCAGCGTGCTAGAGGAAGTAATTTACTCTATATATAGGAACAAAATGTATCTACTTTTTCGTTACCAGGGCCCGGTAGTAAGAGTTTTTCTCTCGAAAATTTCCCGCAACACTGAATACTGATCTCCAACCATTGTGAATGAGAATGTATATTTAATTCTAACAAGGGAACATTCAACAAGTGCCGATCAAAATCAGACCCGATTTTTTTCTTTTGAAACATATTCACTATTTGTTTGCGCTATGAAAAAATTAGCTGCCGCAGCAGATTGGAAGGTACTGAAAAAAATATCGTTAATATTTACTACCCTGAATTCGCTATAACACTATGGTCAACCCTTGCCGCAGCGAACGACTCACGTTGTGCTGTCACAACTCTCTACGATCTCAATTTACCGGTTACGTGTGATAGTTCACTAAGGGGAGCAGTTAATTTCAGGTAATATTGTTTCCCTATATACGAACTCTGTGGATTTTATGTTCGTCTGTTAGTTACTAGTGATAAATCTCGATAGTAAGACAATCAATTATATTTACGCCGATTAATCTATTCATTAAAATTTGCGATTATACAGCTAGATCATTTCAATTACATTTTAATTTTGAAACTTTCTAACGCAGGCATCTCAATCTGCGCCCACACGAGCTACGAGCCCGCCTGGGAAGGCCGGCGCTCCAGCGAGCACGAGCAACTTCCCCTGTCTCCGCTCTCATTTCCCCTCCAAATCCACGAAGGTGTGTACAAGCGCAAGCATTAGCGGGGAAAATAAGCTCGAAATATGACGACGAATGGGAGCGTCAAACGAAAGCATATTTATCGAATGTTTTCAATCAACCGAGATTTCAATTATGTTAATGTGCTTTATTATTGATTTCTTCTTCTTGGGAGTAAGCCCAAACGGGACTACGCAAAGTACTCAGATGTGTTTCTTAGCCTTTCTTTGTGCCCATATTTCTTTCATCTTTTGGCTGTGCGCCTTTTTTCTCTCTTCGGTCTTTAATTTATTATTATTATTATTATTATTATTATGTTAATTTCTTTTAAATTTCTGCCTTGAATAATCATTTTGCCATGAGGCAGGAATATATTTGAATGGCAAATTTTTTGCCTGTTTTTATTTTGTATTGTATTGTTAGTTTGTACTGATATTTGTTGTATGTAGCGAAAGTGTGATATAAATTTACAAGTCACAATGTACCCCAAATGTGGCTGCGGCAAATTTTACTTTCAATTTTCTCCTCGTATGTATGAAAAGTTTAAAAAGTGGCGTTAGTAACACTTTCTGCGCTCTCTGCATTTTTGAAAATTGTAAAACGTTTTCGTGGCAAAAGTACAAATTGAAGATAACTATATTTGTCTTAAACAAAATCTGTTCTAATCTACAGGTTCTACAACAGCACATACTTTCTCGCATTGTTGGAAAAGAATCGTAAAAGTGAAATATTGAAGTGTTTGCTCTAACAACTTAGCTGTAACTTGAAAAAGTCGAATTCAACCAATTCAAACGAAGCGGCTTTGGTTAGTATCTGCTTTGATTTTTATATTCAGCAACTGTATTCATTACTTACTTTTACAAATGAAACAAACATGAATAAATTTAACTATTAGAGTTTTTGCAACGCATTATACAGAAAAGCAAGAATATTACATAAATTGCTTTCATTATATCGAAGTGAGCTTCCAATTGTTTAATACCATAACAGCGATCAGAACTTCTTAAATGAAAGAAGTCTATTTGTTAGTTGTTTTTTAGTTAAATCTGTTTCCTTTCATAAGAACATAATTTACATCATATGATCATAACCACCAGGGTTCTCCTGTTTCCTCTGCCTCTCATTCCACTTTCTTCTTCATTCGGTCATCATCTACTCATGAGGCCATCATTCATGGGCCTTAATGATCTCAGGAGCTGTAGAGAACCTAAATTCAAATAAATAAATAAAAAGGAAGTCGGAAATTCTTAATTTCTGCGAATGTACCACTTGTTTTCCTTACCGACTTCACGTCCATGACCATTGGATTGCCATTAGCAGATTGTAAGACCAATAAATCGCAGATCAAATATATAAAAACAATGTTTGTTTTTTGTTCGTATTTTATGCGCTGCCGTACTTCATCCGATTGCCGAATCCTAAAACTTTGTCAACTTATTGCTTATGTTTGTTACTTGTGCGTATGTCTGTTGCACATTTTTTAAAATAATTTTTATTTTACAATTTGTTCTGTTTGGATCATTGGGCGAATTTTTTAACATATAATTGTGTGTGTGTGCGTGTGCTGTGTATGTAAGACATGGGAGAAGATGCACCCTTTGGAGCATCTTCTGAATTCAAACATTGATATGACTATTACATTAAAATACTTTTATGTGAATAATCTATATGTTAAATCTAATGTTTTGTATCGTTTTCGTCTGCGTATTTCTTCGTTATTGCCCAAGATGTTGACGGCCAAGTGATTAGAGAGAACTTGGAGTCTTTCTTGGTATTTTCTGCTGCCGTTGGTTTTCGATTAGATATTGTTTGAAGAGATTCCAGTTTGATCATCTAGTAGTTAGGAATGGCATTTTGTCTTCTTCAATAACTCTGGTGCTAGTAGTGAGAATGATTGGGGAATGGTCGGAGTTAAGGTCAAGAGAAGGTTATGAAGTTTTTGTCGAGCCCTTTCGATACGAAAAAATCTATTACATGGGTATTTTTATTGATATCTGAGGGCCAATATGTTGGGGACCCTGTTGATACTGTCGAAAGACGGAGATCCGCCATTGCCTTTTAAAGTTCTCGCCCTTTTGTCAAGGTGATTCTTGATCCTCGCATTTCGTTTTTGGCATTGAAATCACCTCCTACTATGAATCTTGGCCCTAGCGATTGAAAGAAGTTTAATAAATTCATCTTTTTTATGTTTTGGTGGGCTCTTCAATGCGCTTACTGTGAAGGATCCGTATGCATAATTAATATGAATTGTAGGAACTTGTATAAGCTCTTTCTGGTATGTCGGGGAATGAACAGTTTGATTGTTTTCTTTATTATTTCTGCCGATTCACCATGCGCTGTACCATCTGCATATTTGGTATCATAGATGTAGTAACCATGAATTGAGATGGAGGTCTTTCCTGTGAAATGCGTTTCTGATGTTAGCATTACATCTATGTCTTCATTTTTTAAAAACACTTTTAATTCTGATATGCGCAAGGATAACCCATTAGCATTCCATTCTGCAATCCGGTAGGCGTTTTATATATGCTGGTCATCAGCTTAATCATGATATCGTGTAATGTACTCATTTGTTCACATTGTTTACTTATTATTATTTGCTCGAGTCCCTGGAAAGACTGATTTGTTTGCGTGGCTAGACGATGAATTAGTTTTCCACTATCGTTGTCAGTGTTGTTAACTGTGCTTGAAAATCATTGTTAACTGTGCCTCGGGAGAATATCTGTGACTGGATTACGTATTTGTGGGCATTCTTGTATGTTCTTTCCTTACGCTTTTCATTTCGTAACATTTGCTGAGACATGTAGGTGTATTGAATTCATTTATGGATTTGCTGGATTCGTGGTCCTGTCCACACTTGAGACACCAATAGGGATATCCACAATAACGTGCGTATGATTAAATCCGTGGCAACGTAAATCAGTGGAGAATATTGGTAACAGCTCTTTCCTGATTCTGTGCTTTATGTTATGTACTTGTCGCACTTTATGACCCTTCTCTTCAATACATTTGGATATTTCTAAGATGTCTGCTGAACTGTGTTTTTCTCAGGACTACTCTGTACGGCTTTTCTTCCTTCAGTTGGATGTATGAAATAATACATTATTATTTCTCTGATGTTGTACCAAAGATCTGTAAGCATTGATGAAGGCATTATTCTGAATCATTATCACTTGTTAACTTTATAACTGTGTTCACAGTTTTGTATGGTTTTTTGATGTTAGCATTCATTTCCTGAATGCTGGTTACTTCCGGAAATACAATTTGTGGAGGTTTTGGATCATACTGTTTGTCCACTGGGTCAGGTGCGTGATCTTCCGTGGCAACACTGTCTAGCTCTTAAAATTTGTTTGTGACACACATTCGGTTTGTTTCACATTACGATTTTTGATCTCGTATTTTCTTTTTGTTTGACGAGACTTCACCATTTGCCATGTTATTCCGTTGTTCTCTCTTGTCCCCTGTTGTCCCACTTGGGTCATTTATCTGTTTCTCTACACTATTTGGGGGCGCTGCCTCCTGTGACTAGTTGTGTCGCAAAGCTAACACTTGGCGGCCATTCGTAGCGTTGGCTGTTGTGTAGTTGCGTTTGTAGAGCCTGAGGTTCCTTAAGTTGTAATTGTTGCAAATGTTAAAGTAGTTACTGCTAGTGACGTTTGATGATGAGTTGTTGTTGATATTCTATGGAGCTTGGCAAAGGATCGTTTATGGTCTGCATCGTTTTTATGCTCTGTCCGTGGTCAGAGCACGACAATTCGTTTTCACTAATGTTCACCACTAGTTTCACAATCTGAATTACTACAAAGTAAACTTAAATCGCTTTGCAAGTACCAGTTATTCACTAATTGTGTTAATTTCACTGTTAATTCATTATTCACATGTTTTGATTTCACTGTTAATTCATTATTCACGTGTTTTGATTTCACTGGAAAGTACGATAGCTCTGGCAAGCCGATAATAACTTTCACTAGAAACTATAACGATGCGGAGTTCCGCTCTAGCGATGCGCTCGTGTCGGAAGTTCGTTCGGGACTTTTCTGTCGCACATAGACACGTGTTGATTTTATGCGTTTGTGCTGACTCAAGCCCTCCTGAAGTGCTCTATGCAAACCGCCGCACCCACGTGACTTTGCTGCTTATTCTGCCCTCTGCTATTGTGCAATATCAGCCGGAATTATTACTTGAACTCATCTCCGACAAGTAAATCATTTCTCCAAAACAGTGTCGTAGCGAATGTATGCCCAAACTTGAGGGAGAGCGTTTTAACAAAGGATATTTACAACCATGTTCAAACCAGGACATAGGACAAACCCATATTCGCGAGAAAGTCTTTCATCTCTTAAAAGTTTTGCAGAGCAAAGCGTAAAACGTGGTTGACAATCACGTGGCCTGTGGCGTGTGTATACGTTCCAATAGCGAAGCATTGCCGAGTTCACTAGTCGAATATAAAATCAATTCTATATTTTAATTTCAGTGTATACACACCATTGAGTTAGGAATAATTGTACTTCAGAGCTCAAGGAATTGCGTAGGCAGTTTAATTTATCTCTTGTAGGTCGTTTTACACGATAGTTTTCATGCAAATTGTGCACTCTTGGCCACACGATTTCTGCATGAAAACTATTGAACATGTTAATTTTTTTTTCTTTAATTTCATACAGAACACGTAGAATTTGACTCAAGAATTTGACTCAAGCGCCTCTACAGACAGACTCGTTCACTAACGGCTTTCTTTACGACAGAAATGGTCCTCCTTTCCAATTGTGGCTAGGTTAGGTGCGATATGAGGGATTGGAGTTCTCGGTTTCTCAGGGGAGTTATTTTACTGCATCTTGGAAATGTGAGGTTACTGAATCTCATTTCTGCAACCAAGACTTCCTTCATTCCGAGCGTTTTTGTGCTCACTCTCTAAAGCCTTTGTACCCACAACCAAGCTTGTGAGGACAATGACGACTTTTCTATTTTTTGTTCCCGTGTTTCATTAATACTTCAAAAGCAGTATTAGCGAAGTAGCCCAGAACCCACGTTAACATTATATCGGGAATGAATGTACTCGGATTCATTTGTGTGCCGACAGAGCCCCTGATGGCATCACGTGGCAACTCGTACAGAAAACGTGCAGACCGTGTAAACACGACTTTGACTTTTATACTTTCGGTTGGGGATCTTGAAGATTCTGTACGAGAACCTGTACCGTGTAAAAGGGCCTAATGAGTGTATTCAGTATATCGCTCGTGGACTACAACAGTGGCACAACTCCGAAAACACGAATTATGAGTTAATGCACTCTTCAGAATTGCAGATTCCAGCAGCAAGTGCAACAGATCTTACAGCACAGTGTTGCCCCAACAAATGGCAGAAGTGTGACTGCAAGAATGCTGCATTTCAGTACAAGAAGAAAACTTCAAATCCATTTACCTCGGCACCTGATTGTTTTGAGAACTGCCACTATTGCCGCCCACGAACGATATCTTGCGAAGAAATTACTTTTGAAGCGGTTTTAGACTATTTCTTACCGCAAACGTAGACCATTGCGTCATGTGCGGGCGTCTTGGGAGGCAGAGTGTGGAACGGGAGCGGGTACAAGTGTGTCGCGTGTTTCCTGCCCGATTCGCATCGGCGCCACGCGCCACATCGCCCCCCCCGCCCCCCGCCCCCGCGCAGCAGAACCGGCAGCGCAGCGCCAGCACGACACCGCCCGGAGCGCGCGGAAGCCTCAGCCCCGCGTGCCAGTGAAAGGAGGCGTTCGGCTTCGCACCCGCGCCGTGCTGGCTTCGCGGCCGAGGTGCAGGGAAAGTGCATCAGTCGGACGCTGCTTTCCATCAGATACCGTCGCAAGAGAAGTGGATGCGAAGGAAGGCCGGTAACGAGTCGAATGAATCGCATTGGCGAAGGCGAATGAAGGGGAGACCCTTCGCTTTGCCCTGGGCGAGTGCAGTGCAAGGCAGGCGGCCGCGTTTCCTCGGGTGAACCCGCTTCGCCTTCTAAATGCATTGCTGCCGATACAACGGCCTTGCACTGTTATTCAACTGAATGACGCGAATATGAGGATTCATTATTTTCACGTTACTAGTTGAAACAAAATTATCTCAAAATCATTTTTTGTAATTAAAAGTGAATGCAAGTGGTTCGAATGATTTGGTGTACAGTTTCTCTCAAACTCAGAAGTTTTCTAACTCTAAACTCAAAAGTCCTAAATTCACTTAATAACATAACAAAAATGCCATTTCGATGGATTCTTTTGATTTTTTTTTGTTTTTGGAAATTACACAATTACAATTTTTTGGAAATATTTCTTATCTACATGAATTAATTACGGGGGCTTTTTATACATTATTGCAATTGTAAGTACAAATGCTTCAATTAACTTGTAATGAAATTCTCATAAACTCGGAAGGTGTCGGTCTAAACTTAAATATGGGCATCAAATATGTGCAGAACGCTCAAGCGGAGTTTTCTCAGAAAAATTTCAGTAAAGTTTTCTGGCAAATTTGAGTGCATTATGGGCAGTTTTTGAAACTCGCTTTCTAAAAAAGCCTCACGTTTTTTTCTCTAAACTTTTTATAACATACAAAAGGTTTTAAAAATTCCTTAATTTTTCAAAATTGCGTTAAATTTACATCACAGATGTATTTCATTGTTTAATACGTATGTTCGTGTAGAAGCTTCTTAGTACCTCAGATGGCGGTTTTTCAAAAATTCGGAAGTTTTTAAGGGAACTAAAATGACTAATTTTGAAAACGTACAAACAAAATCTTCTCAAAAACCGTGCAGTTTTTCTCTTGAAATACTTCAAATTGGAAAAGCGTTCAGTTTTTTACGATATTCTGAAAATCTCGTTTCGTTCTAGGTGATTGAAGTTCGAAAAATACAAACAAAATCTAGGTGTTTTTTTATAAAACATAATGTAGAATTTACAGAAACGAAAAGTAAACCATCAGATTAATGACATCTGATAGTTGTGTGAAAAGTTAGCAAATATTAAGGAAAATGTGATTTTCGAGTCGTCGTGCGCTTATAATTTGGCAGGTGGAATGCCTAGAATGAGATCAAAAGTTTGAGATTCTGTATAGTGAATACAGTGGTTCCTATGTGGAATGTTGGAAGAATTATATAGTATGGTCTCTTTCTTCTCGTGGTTTAATACTTACAGTCACTGTATTTCATATGCATAATAAGCTATATCTATCATCAGAAACAATGTGTGTGTGTGTGTGTGTGTGTGTGTGTGTGTGTTTTTCTCTTCAAAACTTCTGTCTTTTCGTTGGTGAATAACACTAGCTTGTCGTAACTATATACAAAGGATTTTCCTAAAAATTAATATTCCCCGGAAGACCGGCCACGGGGGAAAGATAGAAATGCAAACGTGCTAAGCCACGTGACTGGTGCTCATAGTTCAACGCTCTAAGTGAGTCCTATTTATCGCATTTAATCATTGACAATGGAAACCCGTCAATTTGACGGCAACTGAGAGGAAACTACAGAAGTGACTCTCATTGATCGTCACACTTCAGAAATTCGCCATCTTGGACTACAAACTGAGTAACGAACAAATGTTAATGGTATTTAAGTTTTCTTTCTATTAATTGGAAGATGTTAATAATTATAGTATTTATACTCTAAAACCGATTAATAAGAGCAAGTGATAAATCATCTAGGGCTTCCTCCTTTTCATTTGAAGAAAAAATCACCCAATGTGGTTGAATAGAACTCATACAGTTTTCTAAACGAATACCCTTATTGTTTTAAATACATAGATTAGAATACGAGACGCACCGAGGAAGTAAGCAAACAAAAAGAGTACACAATATCTTGGAAAATTCGTTGGGTGGATGGTCATACGGTCAGTCGGGTCCGCTGACAACAAAGCTTGTGCAGCAGTAATGCTGGGAGGTACGTGACCCTATAGTCCGGACCTTGCACCTAGAAATTTCCATATGTTCACACTCCTACCTGAATAAATTCCTAGAGTAGACGTAGAGTTGCATTTGGCTGTCAAATACAGGTGCCTATCAGACTTCGATGATGTAACGGTTAGCGTATGGGGCTCTTGTATCTAAGAATTCACACTTGATCGAATCTGTGGATTCTTAAAGGGTGAAACATCTTTCGAACACCTTCCTTCAAGGGGAGGGAGTAAATCCGGCTGTTCCGTGTGGTAGTTTTTCTGCATTTAAAATATCATCAAGCCTAAAAGACGTTTCTGAGCTGATTTAAATCGCCTGTTTCGTCGCCCGAGTGTTACCTTCTTTCGCCGCTAGATGGTGAAAGGAGCTTAGCGAAATTTGCGTGGACAAACGGAAGAGCGGGCCTGATGGCCCGAGTCTCGTAAAGTAAAATAATGCATGGACTGAACCGAACCTATTCCAGGTGATTGACTTCTCCAACGCTGGATGCAAGTGTTTTCTTTTTTTTTTTTTTTTTGTTAAATTGTTTATTTTGCAGTGACAAAATACACGTGGCATGCTAGCGGCAGCCGGGCTGGGTGAGGGTCAGAAACACCTGGGCGTCACCCCTATCCTCCTTCCCCCACCTTGACATCGCTTCTAAGTTAATCTACATATCTTTGAGGGAACTAATATGGGGTGTTTGCATTTTTGTTTGTCTGCGATGGACGGCGGAGCATACGCCTATATTTCCTGAGTGTATATATTATTTTTCTTTGCGAGTAAGTTTTAACATGTATGAAACAACAAGAGACGTGTATAAATTAATATTTGAAAAGAATAAACTAACTTACTATATACAAAGTTAAGATAATGTGAGGATAAGAGATTATACTAGAGGCAAGACTAGGCGGAAGGCATATTTACATATAAATAACATGAATATGTGGGTAAGCAATACTAGCCTTCGGGGGTTCAAACCCGATGGAAGCCGTGGATTTTTAAGGGCGAAAAAATCCTTCGTAGGCCTTCCTTCGGAGGGGAAGTAAAGCCGGCTGTCCATGTTAGTAGATTTACTGCATGTAAAAGATCCTCAAGCCTAAATGAAGCCTCTGAGCTAAATTCAAATTGCCTGTTTCGTCGCCCAAGAAATACCTTCTTTCTCTCCTAGTAGGTGAAAGGAGCGTAACGAAATTTGCGTGGCCAGACGGAAGAGCAGGCCTCATGGCCTGAGTCTCGCCACGTAAACGAAGGCATCAATTCAATTCAATACATTTATATTTAAGTAATTTTTATCGCATTGTCCTACTTGCAAGGGCACCGCGAGTGTGACGGTGGCGGGCGGCTGTGTTGCAGAGTGGGACGGGCCGGGCGAGCACGAGCGCGTGCGGCGCCAGCTGTCGGTGTCGAGCGACTCGAAGCTGCTGGACGAGGACATCCGCGAGGAGGCGCGCGTCATCCTGCGGCCCAAGAAGCCCCCGCGGCCCAAGTCCGAGGTCTACCTCAACAAGGAGCAGCAGCGCCGCACCAAGCGATACTCCGCCTTCGGGGTAAGTGACTCCCTACCCCCCGACCCCCGGCGTCTTACCCCTGTTTGCTCGAAAAAGAAACTACCTCTTTGCTTACAAAAACATGAAATATGATATCTTACTCCACTACAGTACTAGAGTAATTAAACGCAGCTGGTTTGGTAACGGATTAAGCTTTGTGATAAGTTGTCACCAGATGCGAATACCGTAAAACGTTCTATCCACTTTGCTAAACTTCCGGTGTTTTGTTTTGTGTAAATTTGATTATTCATCCTGCGAAAGGTGTCATGTACCGTCTGGTCGTTCTGGCCTCATGTGTGCGTTATAATGCACGGAAGTCAGGATATCAAGGTATTGCCAAATAATCGGAGGGATGTTCGGCCGCACCCTTGCGTTGTAATTCAGGGGGACGATCCAATTTAGCTGTCTTACCCCTTAATCTATTTATCACGGCTGAGACGTTGTTCTCGCTTGATCGGGGCAGATCTGGGTTTGATCGTACCAGCCTAATGTTCCAAATGACAATATTAATGTAAATTAAACATGTTTATTATTTGATAATTCACGCAAATACATTGTAAATAAATTTTGTTCAATGACATTGATTTTACTGTTCTTTTCTTGTACGTCGTCTAGTTTGATAAATGAATTTATCCTATTCTTTTTTAATGAGTGCAAGTATGCGATGTTGAATTGTTTCTTTTTCACACTCATCGTTTTAAATTGTTTCTCGTTGTCGGTGTCGGGAGTTGAGTTGATGTATCGTCCGTGGCCGTGGCGTGGGAAGCCCCCAGCTGAAGGGTTGTTGAGACGAACCTTTCCTCCTCCCCGGGCAGGAGGCGCGTGTTGGCTGGCCCAGCGATGAGTGATGCACTCAATGAAGTTCAGCGCCGATGGCTGGGCGTCGCAGTTCGAACAAACATCTCGTTCTGAAGTTGGTGACGGTCCGCGCGAATTTGGAATTGTGGGCTTGAACGCGTACGCCCGTACGTTGCCTACAGTCAAATGATAGTGTTTTTAATGACGCGAACGCTCGAGATGTGGAGTGTTACGCGGGCTGACAGAATGTCACTCCTCACGTGATGTTACTCTCAGCGAAAAAACTTCGTTTGTTTTGCCGAGCTTCGTCCCAGATTTACGAAACCTCTCCTCTCCGTCCCGAGAGCCTCCCCCCCCCCCTGAATTTCGACCTTCGTTTTCGTTTGCTGATCTTATGCCTTCGCCCGAATTTCTAGTTCTTGTACGATCCTCATTCGTGTGTGACATGTGGGAAAGGTTTTGATGCTATGATTGATGCCAATCCTCTTCTTTTTGGAAAATTCTATGGGTTCTATGTGTTCGTAAGTGACGTCATAGAAAATTTTGCGCGCTCTCTAAATTTTCCGTCTTTGCCTTTCGATGTGGAAACTTCCACTAATTCTACACAGCTTACATCGACCTTTTAAAAACTCTTCCGTGCTCCCTAGAGTAAGCATGAGGTGAAAACCTTGACCCTCTGGCTGACGCCCGGTTCACTGGCCTAGTGCGATCCATCGCAAAGTTGCTACTAGTTAAACGGAGGAGGTTACCAGTTAAACGAAGGTTTAATAAAACACTTGTGTTTTAATAATTCTCATTACGAAATTGATCTGTTTCCAAAATTTTCCCTTTAAATCATCAAAGCCGATAAAAAACTTTTAATGGAATTGTTAGCTCACTGGTGTTATTCTCCTCCCCCTATAATAAGTCTCGGGTAACACTAATGCCCTAATGAAGGCCCTTGTAACATACATGTGAGTTCGCCAATTAACATTACAAATCAAACATTAGTCCGTTGTCGGAAATGCAAAATATCTTTGTTAATAAATCAACATGTAATCTGATCACAATACATTTTGAAAATATCATGTGTGATAAATTAATGTTACTTGCATTCATATTATAAGAAAAGTTCGTATGAATTGAGCGTACTCAAAATACTGTTTTATAATGTAAGATTTAGGTGTTGTTTTCACTTTGTAAGTGTGAAATAGTTTATAAAGAACGGAGGCAATATAGCCTAATTACATTCAATTAATGTCTGCATATTCAATAAATTAAAACCAGAAAGATGTTGCTCAGCGATCTTTCAAAAAATACCAAATTACCATAACGGCTTACACAGACGTCCTTCTCGCTACAAGCCCTGTTACAAAATGAACGAATTCTTTAAGAACGAAAAACCTGTTAGCTGTGTAGAATGGGCAAATGTACAGCTGTTGTTAGAGTGTTTATACACCGTCCAGTGATAGACCCAAAGAGGAATGACGTCACCTCAACCCAACCTTTTTTACTTTCTCGCTAAGAAGAGAAAATATTTTAATCCTGTTCCTGAAAACGGCAAATTTGCGACAAAACCTATTGCCGGGTAACAAAAAGTAGAAAAGTCTTGCTCATATATATATATATATATATATATATATATATATATATATATATATATAGTAAATTCATCTAACACGTCTAGTCAGAATCCCACGCTTTGTGGGCCCTTGAAACCGAAAAATTGATTGACGGCAAAACGTATGTCAAATAAAATCTGTTCTGAAAAATCAGAACTTTAAAACAGGTCATGTATATTTTTTTAACTAGTACTTTTCCCGTAATTTCTACTTGAAGTTCATGCAATTTATAACAAATATTTGCTCCAAAAACCGCTCCAATATTTTTATTTTAGACTTGTTTTGCTGATAGAACAAAGGGTGCATGTATTTCAGTTCTCAAGTACTGAAAAATTAGGGCTCCCTGGGAAAAAGTGATAAAACCTTTTTCTTTTGGCATGGACGACCCAGACCCTGTGCTAGTTCTGCACTTGCATTCATTTTTTAGTAATGCATTCCCAAATTTTATGTATTTTTGTTTTCATGTTAACGATTCACTTAATAGTAGTTAATGCAATTCGTTTGTAATGTTAAGGTTTATTGCATGAGTAAATGTTTTGAAAACGAGCGACGGTAGGAACGAGTTGTCAAATTTGTACGAATGCAATAAAGCAACATTATAAACGAGTTGTATACGCTATTTTTTGTATAACAGCATTAAAAAATTTTAAGAGAATCAACTTAATTTTTCGAAACAACTTTCTTGTGACGTGTCGGGTATTCGACATCTGTACGAGAAAACTGTGGTTGGCCATTCTGTTTACCGCTACCTTTCCAAGCTCCTCTCGTTGCGATTGGCCGAATGTGTGATGACGCAATCATTCGTGTCATAAAATCAAGTACATTTCTCCCGTCAAAGGCCCTTTTACAAACGATTTCTTGCAACAGAAAATGTCGTTTATAATGCTGGTTTACAAAACTTGGTTTTAAATATTCAAAAGGGCCAATATTGTTATTGTCGTTCATAGGTATCAATTTGTGTATCACCTTGCGATTGCGCATTAAGTGGCGTCTCGCCATGCCATGTTTCAGGGCGACTCTCCGTTCGGGAAGTCGGAGGCGTACATCAAGCTGGAGCCGCTGGGAGAGGGGTCGTACGCGACAGTCTTCAAGGGGTACAGCAAGTGAGTGGAAAATACACGGGTGACATTCTCGGGTGTTTTACATTGGTGACATTCTCGTTTCGGTGAGACTGATGGGTATTACTCCACACACACACACATACACACACGTAGATGTGTGACATACAGGCAGACAGAGAGAGGGAAAGACAGAGAGCGGGAGAGACCGACAGAGGGGAGACAGATAGACAGAGTGATAGACAGACGAAGACAGACAGACAGAGTGATAGACAGACAGACAGAAGTGATAGACAGACAGACAGACAGTGAAGACAGACAGACAGAGTGATAGACAGACAGACAGTGATAGACAGACAGACAGAGTGATAGACAGACAGACAGACAGAGTGATGGGCGGACAGATGGACAGGCAGAGTGATGGACGGACAGGCAGAGTGATGGACGGACAGGCAGAGTGATGGACGGACAGGCAGAGTGATGGACGGAGGCAGAGTGATGGACGGACAGGCAGAGTGATGGACGGACAGGCAGAGTGATGGACGGACAGACAGAGTGATGGACGGACAGACAGAGTGAGAGACGGACAGACAGAGTGATAGACGGACAGACAGACAGACAGAGAGATAGAAGAGGAATAGTGAATGAGGAGTATTGACTCTGGGCGCGTCTACGACTAAGTTCATTGCTTCCGTGCGTGCAGTGTGTAATATCGGTGGCAATATTCCTCCCTGTTGGAGCCCGATTATGGCATGCACGTCTGCTTGCATAGTTTGTCCCCTCCAGCAGTGGCGGCTGGTACTGAAAACCACCTGTGCGCTGTTCACGTTGACCGTAGGCCTGCGCAGTCTCAGCCAAGAGGGACAACAAGGGCTCGCTTGCATATTGTGCTTTATTTACACTTCAAATTTTACTCCAAATAATGTTTTTTAAATTAATTGTTCAACGATGATAATAGGGATCTATTCCGTCTTGGCCGCATTTTGTCGTGATGTTTTATGCGCGTTTTTTACAGTATCCGGTCGAATTTTGAGAAGTTTCTCTTGGGGATCGACTCTAAATGCCATCTTTCAAGGGTAGGTTTGAAAGGTTCTTCTCATTTTTACGAATCTGTTGTTTTTGTCAAAAGTATTTACATAACAATGGGAACGTATTTTCATGGAGTACGACACTGATAAGAACTGATATTTATAATTATAACACACGTCATAGAAATCACATGCATTAGGTGTTAGTATAAATAGCTCCTACAAGAAATCCACATACAACACATTAATGGTATGAAGATATTACCACATGACATCATAAAATTAAAATCGATGCACAAATTTCAATACAAAGTAAAATATTTTCTGCTGCATAACTGTTTCTATACCATTAGACTATACTGATATAATATTTATTTTACTAAATGATATATAATGCATTAGTTTACATTTGTATTGAATATTTTTAAAAACACTTAATATACCTGTAGCATGTAATGTACTTCAGCTTCCGGGTCAATGAACTCCATCTCCATCAGGTTTCCGTATAGTTTCCCTGATCCATTGAGCAAATGATGAGATGTCCCCATATTTCACTTCTGAATATAAATGTAGGTTCATTATGCCCTCGTTTTGTTAAGCTCTCCTTTTTCTGTTTCAATTTGGAGTAGAGCAGGTGGTATGGGTTATTATTTTGTTATAAATACTAAAGAATCAATTCTTCGATTCAAATAATTTTCGTTTCAATTGATTTACTTCGATTATCGATCCAAATAAGTTTTCTCTAACTCGGGGGGGGGGTAATGTATTGTTTTCAAAGGATTCTAACGTAGCTTTGTTGGAACTTTTATTCATCATTCAACAAGTAAAGGGTGGGGAAAAGGTTCTGGAGTCAAGGAAACGTGCACAGATTATATTTCTCCCTTATACGTCACATACTGCTCTTTAACGCAAATAAATCTTATCAAAAATAGCCTTTGAAATCCTTCGCATGTTTAACACGAGCGTTTGCCGCTGCTTGAAAAGTGACTTCAATGATCCCCGTAAGCTGTGCTGAAATCAAACGCGTGTTCAGGATATACATTTGTGCATGCATGCGGGCACGAATTACAATATTTTTGTGCGTGGGTACGGGCCTTCTGACGCCAGAGATTATGTTTGTGTGTGTGATACTAGTTTTCAGTGTTCAAAGGAATGTATCCGCTTCTAATTTACATATCGAACGTTGAAATTTAATTATTGTGAATTTTAATCTTACAAATAAAGTTAATTCACCCTCGTTTGCACAAACTCACTTAACACGAATTTCGCCGTAACACGAACAAAACTTCGGGCCCGGTAAGGGATTAGGCCACTAGGAATTTATAATACTCGAATAACATGAATTTTTATAACACGAACTCCGATTATTTCGGTTCCATGAAATTCGTGTTATTGAGGGTTTACTGTATTTATTTTACTTATAAAAGTGGGTGAGTGGACGCAAGTGTTCCGTAATGTCGTTAACGGCTGCAAAGCGCTAAGGGCCCGCGGGCGTGGGGTGTTTCAGCCTGACGAACCAAGTGGTGGCCTTAAAGGAGATAAGACTGCAGGAGGAGGAGGGCGCTCCCTTCACCGCCATCCGCGAGGCGTCGCTGCTCAAGGAACTGAAGCACTCCAACATCGTGACGCTGCACGACATCGTGCACACGCGCGAGACGCTCACCTTCGTGTTCGAGTACGTGCACACGGACCTGTCGCAGTACATGGAGAAGCACGGCGGCGGCCTGGACCAGCGCAACGTGCGCCTCTTCCTCTTCCAGCTGCTGCGCGGCCTGGCCTACTGCCACCGCCGCCGCGTGCTGCACCGCGACGTCAAGCCGCAGAACCTGCTCATCTCGGAGCTCGGCGAGCTCAAGCTGGCGGACTTCGGTGAGCGGGCGCGGGCGCGGGCGCGGATGCTCATGACGTGTTGCATTCTACGCGTAGCGAACTTGTAAATGATCACGATACTTAGGTGAATAGAAATTTGTATACTTGGGTTTTCGTTACATGGCCGATGACATTTCATCAGGTTGTACGGTGTCATCCAATCGAGAGCTAAAACGTCATCACGGTAACGTCACTGTGGTGGCGTTTAAGCTCCCGATTAGACGAAACCGTAACAGCTGATCAGCTGTCACCGACCAGGTTACAGAAACCCAAGTGCAGTTATCAGGTCTTTTTTTTTTTTTTTTTTTTTTTTTGTCATTTTATTGAACCTTTGCGTCATTTTTACGCATTTTGTTTCATTTTCGTGTTTTTTAAATTAATTTATTATCGCACACTAAAACAAAGTTTTTATTGTATCATTTCATCACGAAATTCCCTACTGCAGTGTACTTTGTTTTTCGAACTCTCAAAATTACATGGATCTTCGGTAACTCCCTCGACCTTTCAAAACTTGCGGTTGGAAAATCGGAACTAAGGATTACATTTTGTCGTAAATAAAAATGTTACATTAAATATAAGTTTATATCAATAATTTTTTTTAAACTGTAATTATTGAATAAATAAACATTTTCATACATATTTTTGAAAACATTCATACATATTATTTTGAATTTGCCTCGTATTTTATGTCATTTTTAAAGAATTTTTAGTAATCAGAATCCGAGCGCTGGTCATAAAACACGAAAAAAATTGATAATAGAACATCCGATTGGTTGATTGCTTAGTAATTCTGGCCGCGTTTACTGCGACGGTCATTAGTCCCGTAAGTGTATTGCATGGCTTTATCTAGGGAGGTGGTGGATAGTCTTCCCCCGCTGAATGACGAGATCCTGTGCCGTCCTACGGGGGCTTCCCCAACCAGGTACCTCCCACCAGCGGAGCACCGCCCCAGCTAGGACAAGCTCTGATCCTCCAGCGTGTGTAGTTGTCATGTTATTTATTCTGTATTTTTTTTGTTGTGTCATATCAGCGTGGAGATCTTTGGTTTAGAACGATAGGTTTGTACTGAAATATCTTTAAGGTTTGTCTACAACATTTCTTGGTGTTCGTATGGTGATGATTAGGGACGGTCTTCAGGTAAATTCATATTTTTACGAGGGTAAGATACCTCCATTCAGTAATATTTTTTACAGTTTACTGGATATTTTGAATGAATTAGAACATTTTATTTTGCCTATTTCTGTATATTTCGTATTTCGCTTTTTATTATATTTATACGTCGAAATGGAACATTTCAGACGCCCGTTCGCAATATATGTGACCGGAATCATCTTTCTTACCAAGCCATATTTTGGTAAAAATAAACACGTATATGTACATATTTTGATTTTTTATTGCAATAAATTCCAATCCCCAGTGATGAGGCTTGTCAAATAATATGAAAAGTGAATTCATGTTAATGAAATTTCAGATGTAATGGTATAACGATGGATGAAAATACTTAAATTTTTCAAGACATTAGGATGTCTCTTGTTTGTTTACTGATGCATGATTTATGGGTTACCAGGTTTGGCAAGGGCAAAATCTGTGCCCTCGCACACATACTCACATGAAGTGGTTACGCTGTGGTACCGACCTCCGGATGTTCTCTTGGGGTCGACGGAGTACTCAACTTCGCTGGATATGTGGGGAGTGGGATGCATCTTTGTAGAGATGATCACTGGAGTGCCAACATTTCCTGGCGTACGTGATACGTATGATCAACTTGATAAAATATTCAAGGTATGTATGTGCCGTACCTTTCGATTTTTTACGTGCCTGTATGTTAATATATATGTCCAAACAGAAGACTATAAATACACTTAAATTACATAATTTCAGGATCGCAATTACGTAAATTACGTAATTCCAGGATCGATGTAATAAAAACAATCCGAGTTTTAGCTTTCCGTATCTGTCCACCAATTACAGTAAAATATGTCCAAACCGAAACCTGTACAAGCCGGAAACCTGCCTTAACCGGAAAATTTATCTGACCGGTGAAGTTAAATGGCATTTTACACAGTGTAAAACGGAACCTCTCCAACGCGGAAACGGAACGTTTTTTCATCTCCTGCAGGGGAAAAAAATCTTTACAAAGCGGAATTCTTGTGAATTTAATGCGATTGGCGGAGAGAAGCGAAATGTTCTTAATGAAATGAATGTAACTGTAAGCCTCTTTTAAATTCTCTATCCCTGTGACACACGATTTAGACGTGGCAGCCGGACATTGATGGATGCCTGCATTGCATTGAAGGCTTCAGCTGTCAACGTAGAATTCGACCTTGGGGTCGCTTGTCTCTCAAGGCGTAGGCCGTAGGGGAATTCCCTCTCTCTCGACTCTCTGAGCGTGCGAAGGTGTACATACGGGCATGGATTCTAATTCTATTAACGTGTCTCCCTGCCCCGCATTGAAAATCATAACCCCTCCACCAGATACGCATTGCTCAAGGCCATGTGAAAGTATCGGAAAGTTATAGTACTGCATTGTTGCACATTGTTTATTGACAGTGGTCAATTTTTGGTAATTTATTCCTGTTAATGTATTTTGATAATTATAATAGTCATGCAATTTACTACTCTCAGAGCAGAAATATCAAAAGTGTCATAAAATGGACAACCTTGCATAAAACGAAAACCTCCATATACCGGATTTTTTTGTGGCCCGATCGGTTCCGGTTTATACTAATTTTACTCTAATTAGTAAAATATATGTTGTTGCGGTAGGGTTCTCTGAACCCTTTGTAAATTGGACAGTAACATAGAAACATTACCTACATTGTATTCTGTAGTGTACATAACTTTTGGACCCTCACAACCAAGCATTCGTAAACGAGGTGTCAACAGGAAAGAATCCTTTGTCCTCGCATGGACACTTTCATGTTTCTTCTGAGTAAATTTTTTTCTAAAAATTTTGACTATCAAGGAAAGCTAAAATAGTCGTGGAATACTGTGCTAATTTCTTCTAAAGTTTATAAGGAAGTACTGTGAATTATTTTCCACAAGAACGTTCGTAAATAGAAAAATGAAAACCTGTTTAGTAAAGAACTATTAATAAGTGCTTGCGAAACTTGCGCTTTCAACACAAAAATATTTTGTTTTGTTGTAATAAAATACTCCCAAAATAATATAGCCTACACAAAATAATGAAGACCGATTGTAGATATAAGTGTAATACTAACAATTTACAAAACTTTTATTTACCAAACTCTTTATACATAGTGATTTAAAATTGTCTTCGGACATAGAAGTTTCTGAGTCGTAAAATTGAGGGGTTTCATGTAAGGAAGTGTACACTTTCTCGGAACTTCGGTGTGAGTCAGGATATATTTTTACTATTTTTTTTAAAAAACAAGGTGAACGCGGTAGATTAAAAAAGGTATACTTATGTGATGGCTATTTATGAGTCCAATAATATATTCTGAAAGTAAACTAGGAAAACGACAGCGACAGAGACGTTGGCGCTGGCGTTTAGAGCGGCAGCACTGAGACGCAATGCTGGGGCAACCCTACACTCGCCAGTTAGGGTGCGCATTCAAAATATTGCTTTCCTGTGCATTTTTACTTTCTCGCATTCTACTTACATAGAACAGAGAAAGTATTGAAATACTGCGGCAAAACGGCGATTTTCCCACCAAAAACTGGAACTATGGGGACTTGACTCCGAAAAAGTGGTTACACCTTGAACAACTATTTAGTAAATTACAGTTGACTCCAGTTATAGGGAACTTCTGGGGACAAATATGTTGGGTTCGTTATATCAGAGGTTCACTCTATACGACAATGTCAAAAATAAGTAGAATTTTTCCACAATGATTGATTTTATTAATATAGAGATGCAGCAAAATACCTTAACAGCGCGAACTGAAAATTTCAATGTATTTATTTGTCCTTAAAAATCAATTATTTTCAATTGTTTGCTTCGTACAATTTTCATTAGTAATTTCTCTAGATCCTTCTCCAGAGTTCGTGTTCTCTCCATACTTGATTCTGCACTGTCCTCTGTCTTTAAGTATCGTAATGCAGTCTTACACCTTTCAATGCCTGTTGCACTGTTGGAACACCGTTCCACTCTCCGCAGGGTGTTTTTCTCGCCTAATTAAAAGCAAGATCCAATTAATTTCCAGGATTTATTTCCTTAGTTCACTATAGCCGAGGTTCAGGTTCACTATTACCGAATCTTCTTATGCTCACTATAACCGACGGGTTCACTATAACCGGAATCGACTGTACTTTCAACACGTTGTGTAGTGAGTAATCTACGTTTTGAGTCTTGATACCGAAAAATAGATATCTGTTCACTGGTAAACAACGCTAGCGGCTAAAAAATAGGCAAGATTTTCACCAAAATTAATATTCCCCAGTCGTTCTTACTTATGGCCATTGACTCTGAAACCGACAATTTAATTGTGGGGGTATTTTACATAAACCCCCTACATTTACAAAATTTTCTCAAAATGATTTCTAATTTTTTTGTTTAATTTGTTTTCTCTCGTAGAACAAAAAACGCATATAAAATGTCGCATTTTCTTAAAATTCTCTGAACTGCAAAATCTAAAAAAACTGTTCCGGCATCTTCCCCCTTCTCCCTTTTAATATAGTAGTTTTCGCGCAATTTTTAGTAAGTATAAGCAAAATTAAAAACAGAATTTCAGACCATGATATATTCTTTTAATTTTTTAAAAATACTCAAATGTAATTTTTTAGTATCGTTCATGTTAAAGAAAGTAAAGAATTTCCATCATCAATAATATAGCTTTTGAATATACATTTTTTCTTTGCAATTTTCGAAAATACATATTGTTCGCCGAAAATGGGACCATGATCACTTTATTTCCCGTATATTCGAGGGAAAAGTATAAGGAAAAATTTCGAGAACTTTTGAGAAAATAATTGTTTGAACATTGCCTACATTTCACACAAAATAACGCGAAAATGGCTCACATTATCGAGAAATTGTCGCGTACACAAGCAATTATTAAAGACCAAATTAAATGTCCCAGCCTTCTGCACGTTCTGTCAGCGCTTGATGCAGGAAACCAAGTGCCAACGTCTGAGAAGCTAACAGGCTGGATATCCTCCAATCATCTTTAGAATGGACGTTCCCTAGTATAGGCGTGCTCATCGTAAAGATTGAGAGTATTGGCGCCCTAGTGCAAGCCACTCGATTGCCTGAGGAGCGGACGGCACGGCGCACCGAATGACGTGTATTTTGAAAAAGAAATGTAAAACTTGTAAAATAATAATTTCACACACATAAAAGAAACATGGATGAAATGAAATGGAAAAAAAATTACAATTTCCTGCTACAAATAAATGTTTCAATAATGAGAATACCTTGTTAGTACAACATAAAATGTTCAGCATATGCATGAGAATTCGTGGATTTGAAAAAGTAAAATTACATGGCAAAATTCAGTCACATAAAATGGCTTACGAAAATTCAATCAATTATCATCCTCCTTTTAAACGCAAAACCATTTGAACAAAATTACGAAACGGAAACGGAGAACTGAAGTGTGAAATGGCTGTTCGAGGATAGAAAAATATTTGTGTGCGGGATGTGTTGACCGAGTAGAGATAACTATTTGCGAGATTTAGATGAAAATTTTAATAATTAAATTTTTCAAAGAATTGGTTGTCCCGACCGGGATGCGAACGCGGGCCTTCTGGTTTACGCTCAGCTACTGGATTTGAGCGTAAACCAGAAGGTCAGACCACAGAACTACCGACACAACCAAGCCTTTAAACAGTTTTCATGAGCGCAATTATCGCTCCTTGTTCCGCAGTCGTAAAGAAATCCAATTTGTGACCATGTTACTGAGCTACAATGTATTTTAATTTGCGATTTTTAAATTTGTAACAGTGTATTTAATTTTTTGGAAATTTGTTCAAAGAATTGGTTCCCGGTCAGAGAACTTTTGTGTTGTTGAAAAACTTCATTTGAAGTAATTTGAAGCACTTTAGCAAGCAAAGGCAATAGTGTTTGCAAAACGCTGGAAACGTGCAAATTTACCATGTGAAAGATATTTTAAAAAATACATTGGTCTTGATCGGAAAAAACACGGAAACTACCGATCAGAGCAGCCAGTCGCTAGAATTGTCCTTCAGAGAGCGACTGAATTCGACCTAGCTGACATGCTAGTATCGAAAATCCTGCCATCGTCAGGACTCGAACCTAGGACCTCCCGGTCAGAGTTATTGCAGTGACATCAGTTGATGCCGTAAGCCACCTCTGCCGGTACGGTCTGTTGGGCCGACGGACAGGCGGACAGACAGCGACAGACAGGCAGACAGTGACAGAGACAGACAGACAGAGACAGATAGCGAGACAGACAGGCAGAAAGAGACAGGCTGACAGACAGGCAGAGACTGATTGACTGAGACTGACTGACTGAGACTGACTGACTGACTGACTGACTGAGACTGACTTATGGACGTATGGACAGTCAGACGTACGAACGAATGAACGGACGGACAGTTAGACGGACCGACGTTTTGTCTGAAACCATTTTCTCGGTATCAAGGTCTCACAAGGCGTGGATTCTGACGTGCCAACGTGTTAGAGGAAGTAATTTACTTCATGTATAAACTAGAATTATCCCCTTTTCGGCATCAGAGATCCACAATACTTATTTTTCTATCGATAACGGTTTTCGCTGTAGCGTTACATAACTTCAACTTTACTACGTATCCAGTATGCGAAAAGTAAAAATGTTTACAAATGTATAAACACATTTCATTTTTTCGCAAATTTAATTGGGGGAGTGTCCCCGAGCCGAAAACAGCGAATTAACGTATTTTTACTATAATAAATTTTGTAAACATTTTTGAAACGTGCGCTGATAGGTCGAGGGGCGTTTTTAAAATGTCAGAGTTGAATGTCATTGAACGTTGCAAAATAACAATTTTGACAAGTGGTTAAAATTCAGAGCTGGTATTCTATATTCCTAGCTTGATTGTTTCTAAAATGTTAAATCTTTTAAATGCTGGACTTTGAACACTATTATTTGGCCAACACTTTCCTCTCACAAACGTTTCCGATCCGATCCAGGTGCCGCCTTCAAATACATAATTTTTTCGTGGAGATGACATTTGATTGATTTTCCTCTAGTAATTCTGGATTATTAAACTATGAAAGAACCAGATTGCACGATCCTTAATACAGCGCTGATGGAAGCTGGGACTTTGAATTTGGATGCTGCTAATTTTGTTTGTCAAGAACTGTACACGAGTCTTCTTTACTCAATGTGACTTTTCTATTTGTAGTATTGGATTATTAAAGCTAGACTAGAAATGTTGTTGAATTTTCTGAAAAAATTGAAATAAAGAAAATTTACAGATACTGGGAACACCCACAGAAGAAACTTGGTCTGCTGTGACTCATCTGCCGGGCTACAAACCCCATAAACTTGGTTTCTACAGAGGTCAAAAAGTAGGACTGGCCTTCCCCCGACTGTACGATGTCATGGAAGGTGAAAATATGGCCTCTGCACTGTTGCAGGTACTTGAATTGTTGTTTGTCAACTTCTGTTTTCTCTACTCTTTCATTTGTATGTATGAAACTAAATATCATGACTAGTGAGTTTGTTGGGCACAAAAATCCAAAGTAGGCACACAAATAGGCACTAAAAAATGAAAAGTAGGCTCCAAAATAGGTCTACCTATTTTATGATTTTCAAATTATAATTGACATTAATGTGGCATTACATGTGGCCATGTGAGCCATGATGTCCTAACTGCACTGTTGCTAGAGCAAGAGTGGCTCGCATGCCCTCATGTGGCAAATGCCCCACATTGTTAGGACTAACATGCTATTTGGAGCTCTTAAATAGATGTCTTAACTAAGAAACTTACATCCTTTTCTTGAGATTTCTCAGTCAATTGTTCTGAAAGTAAAAGAGATACACCGGACCTTCTAGTTGAGTAACATTTATTGATAAATTGAAAAAATTATCCATTTTCTAAAGACCAATTGCTAATGTGGCATAGCCTACATCTTTCAGAGTTACAAGTTAAGCGGTTCTGAAGCGAACACGCATTGAGAGGGATTGGGTGAAAGGAATCTGTCTCCTCCACATGCTGGATGTAAGAGTTCATCCATATCAGTCATATTTCCATCAGAAGTGTTTTCACATTTCCTCTCCTTCCTAGCCTAACCTATTCTAATATGTGCAGATGCACAATTTTCTCCCTCAAGAATATGTACCTTCAATAATGTAGATGTAGGAAGATGCCGAAAATTTTTAACTTTTGCACATTTCGAAATTCAGGGATTTCAATGACAATGAGACCTGCACAATTCTCTTAAGCATATTTTACACTATCTGAGAACAAAATTTAATAATAAAAAATTGAGCCGTATTTGAAAAAAAATTGAAAATGTGAGGGCTTCATAAAAAGTATCTCCCAAAACAAAGTATCCATTTCAACTATTATTTTCATTACTGAAAAAAAACTTTTAATAATAACTCATAAAGTATTGAAGTTTTGCTATTTGTATAGTTTACATATGTAAGGTTCAAATAATGTATTTTGCTAATGAAGTATTTTGTTAAATTGGGATATATGTCTGGGAGATTGCACGTTCCAATTTAAGTAAGATTTTGATGCATGATGCTCATGAAAAAACAGCAAAATTGAGGCACAAAGAAAGCCCCAATTCATCTAGCTTCAACTCTGATCTGGGAGCCAATAGAGCCCGAAGAATGGCAGCTGGCACACTCAGTCTTATTGCCTTGGAGGTCCATGGCTCCCTGCAGAACTGTAGCCAGGATTTTCTTTGAAGATAGACTCAAGTTTCCAGGCAGAGATCAAGGATGAATTTTCAACCAGCTAATTTAATACGCCAGGAATACAGTGGAAATTTACCTCGGTGCCAAAAATGTAAAATATTATTTAAAAAAAGAAAAAAATGTAATGTTTGTACATCTAGGTACATGAAGATTCAAAACAATTTCCATGGGTTACTTTAAATAACCCTACAAATGCAATTAATAAAAAAATAATAGTCAAAGAATTAATTAAATGAGAATTAAAATGACACAATGAAAGAATTCTCTAAACATTTTCAAGAAAAATTCTCGTATTTAGTTTCAACAAAAGAAACCAGTAAGCTTTGAATTTTCAACTCCTATTTTAGTATCCTCAAAGTTTGCAAAGGAAATTAAGATAAAATTGATTCAACAATACTGCACTACAATGTGGCTCGATGGTCGAGGTTGCTAAGGGACATGTGTAGTGTTGACATCAATTTGAAAACTCACAGGTTCAAGTATGCATGGATGTGGTTGTTTACCTGTGTGTTGTCTGCCACCTACCATTCATCATTTCACCTAATCACCATTCCAATAATACCCTTTAACTCCTGGTCCATCCAGGTGGCACGGAAACTGGAGATGCATCCGAAGCATATGCACGTTGACCTTGGATGGTGCTCTTCCTCTTGTGATTTGGCTTGATGGTACAGACCCAACCACCATACATTACCTTGGAAGCCTGGATCCTTTCCTTCCAGACAGATATCAGCTAGCTTGGCTGAGATGGCTTTATAGAGTACAATTGACAGCTCCCCAAAATCACAAAAAGAAAGACAGACAGCCACAAGGGCTACCTCTTGAGACCAATGTAGGCTGGGGTTGGACCCAAACCAACACTGAGTAGAACAGATTAAGTATAGGAAGGGGGATAAGTCACTGACCTCAAACCGCACCCTAGGAACCACAAAGAGGGAGACCAGCAACATGTCAATGAGGGCAGGCCACTAGACCCGGTAAGTTTGATGTGTCCCAGTCTGAAGATGTGTGTTGGTTCTACACACAATCAAACACACTTATGTTTGCATATATTTATTGTTCTAAAATTAATTTATATTTCCATATTTTTTTTATTCCCTCAGATTTTCTCATTCCTCATTGTACAGTTTTGTAGCTGCTCTCTAAGTCTTGATCCTCAATGTTTACATTTGTAAGAAAAATGCCCGGGAGGAGTATGTAACACTGGCAAAATTGTGCTTTTAATAATTTTAAAAATATTTGAAACACCAGCTCCCTGCCAGCTGATACATTTAAGATAAATGTATAACTTTTGCTCTATCCCTTCCACTCACCCCTTCAAATGTATCTTCAACCATAATTTGCTTGCAATTCCTCTAAAACTTAGCGTGGTGCACATTACTATTTGCTGAAAGGCTCTCCCTCATTGTCACTCTCACAACTCCTTTTGCATCATCATTAGCTGTAATTGCAGCCATTGTGAGGTCAATCGTATAAAGACTTATTCCCTCAACCCAAGTAATTTTGACTGAAATACGGAAGCAACATGCTGCAACATTGAGTCTTGCTTCCATGTGCAAATCAAACTAATCACTTGCCAAAGTAATGCTAAGTGAATATTAACAATAAGAATTAACTATAATTTTTTTTATTGCGCATAATTATTTACAATACAGTATTGACATTTTGACAAGGAATTAAGACAAAACATTGGGGGAGGCAGTATGAGATATACATTTAATGATGCTTCTGAGAATGTATTAAACATGAAACATATACAGAGTTTTGTATTTAATACATGTATGAAATTATACTTGTAAAATAAAGTAAATGTAAGTAAGTGTGAAAAAATGTGCATATTAAATAAACTACATTAATCTGTTCTGTGTGTTCAGCTGAATCCCGATGATCGAATAGGTGCTGAGGAGGCTCTGAGACATCGGTATTTTGCGCCTCTTCCCAGAAAATTGTATGAACTGCCTGATGGTATGTACATTTAGTTATTAATTGAACAAGATTGGTCAGAACATCATAATGAAACATGTTTAGTCATGAAGCGTTGGCTGAGTTTTGTTAGGATGTTATTTCAAATGTGTACCTTTCACAATATTATCTACATCTGCCCCAGGGTCATTTTTATTTCATTTTATAATATTTTAATCAACGTCAGTACACTGAATGAAAATGTTGATACTTGTTTTGACAAAACTCCTTTTTTTTTTATTTGGCATTAGCATCAAGCATAATGTATTATAATACAATGTTTAGCATAATATAAAAATGTTATTATTAACGTTTATAATATATGCTTGTTGTTGTGTTTAAAATTGGTGCATCAAACATTTTTGAACTATTAAGAGTTAATAATTGCAGTTGATTTTTGCAGTTGTGTTTAAAAATCCTATCCATTTTGTCTTATATTTCTAGCTTTAAAAAAAATATATTATGAATCCTTAAGAACATCCTTTTAATTTTGAAGCCTGTAATAACTCCAAATTGAGCTCTTTTCACCTTTTAGTGGTATTTTATTGATAAAATAATTAATGAAAGTTTTTTAAAATGTTTTTAAGAAAGTAATCTTGAATTTTCAAATCCAATGTTGTTGCTGTTGCAGAGACATCTATCTTCAGTGTTGAAGGTGTTCACTTGTTTCCTGAAAACAGAATTGCAGCAACGAAAACCTGAGAATTAATGCATGAACCATCATCTTGGCCTCCAACATGCGACAGTGGAAACTCCTGCTGCAATTGAAACTTGCAGCTTGTACTTCTTAATTTTTGTTGAGAGATCTGCAGATATTTGTTTTCACATTTTGTTGAAGTGATGATTTTCTGGTTGAGTGGAAGCAGCTCAGGGACAGTGTGTGTGTGTGTTTGAAACTGGTTGCGCACTTATCAAGATCTGTGAATTATTTGCTCATCTCTTGGTTGCAGTGCCAAACGCCAACCAACCAACCAACAGTTTTGTGTTTCTGAAGAATTTACAGTGAAGTCGGATCAGAATCCACTAATTGACATAAGAAATGTACGTGATAAATATTTTAAGAAATGCACTTATTTGAAGAGTTTCCAAGTTGCTTACGCTAGTCTCTATAGGTCAGAGATGTACTTTATGCTGTGCCAGCTCTGCTAATAGCCCCAGGTTGGCAGTCTGATTTGAAGACAAACCAACAAATTTTTGAATTAGCAAATACTGTGTGATTATGCTGGTAGTTGAGGAAGAGTAATAATTTTAACCAAAATAAAATATTTAGCAGTGCATTAGAGAAAATAATTTAATAAAGGCTTTCATCAACAAGAAGTTATCACCAGTTGCCATCAACTTTGCACAACTCCGCACGTTCATTCCTTCCAGAGTGCTCAATTAATTACTCATTAATGCTGCATTAGTAAACTGACTTTTTTTGTCAGTCATGTTGTTAATCTGAAGTTGTCTCTCTAGGTCTCTTTAAATATTTTTTTAATGTTAACTTCAGCTGTTTAACTTTTTTTACAAGGCAGTTATATACATAGTGGCAATGTTAAGCATTATTCTTAAATGTATGCTCCTCTGATAGGATGTCAATATGTTTTTTTAAGATGGTGTATTTAATGGTATGAATTCATCTGGTGGTATATGGATGAAAACATTGATGTTCCTGTTTTGATTTTGTTATGACTGTTAAGACAAGGGGCCATGAGTGGAGAGTTTTCCAGTTTGTCACGAAGCTTAGCAGGCTGGAAACTTCCCAAATCGCAGTGTGCTTTTTTCACTATGGAGGTGAAATTGAAGAGAAGTAAATAGCTTCTCCCTAAACTATCATACAAATTCGTAAGAAACAGGGTGTCAATAATGAAAATATTTTAATGATTTGTGTACTTTTTTGTGGAGCCTATTTCTATTTGTTGGAATTTTGATTTCTTTTATTCCTAGCAGCCTCGAAGTTGCAATATTTGACTCATAACATCATTTTTCCCTGGGTTTCTCTTCCTCTGATGTGCCAAATATTTTGTTTATTAGCAGCACTGCATTTGAACTGTGATTTTCAGTGCTTTAGTGATGGTGCATGACAATCTCCCTCTCTTAAGATGAAACTGATAACATTATCTCGGTACACTGGTTTTGGCTTTATTTAAAATCCCTTATAGAGAAACAGGTAGTCAGTTCCCTAATTTTAAAGTTAGGCTTATTCTGAAGGAAACATTGTTTCCGCACGTGTCCCTCGTGCACCGGCCCCATCCCAAAGTTTCGTCCAAAACTACTTTGTAGGGAAGAATCAAATCAAAATAACACAGTTGTTCCAGAAACATGCAGCTGCTTAGAATAAGCAGTGTAGTCTCCTGTTTGTAAGAACACGCAGGAATCACTCTCAATATTTGTATGAATTTTCTGCACTTTAGAATATAATTGTAATTGATCTTATCATAAATGTGATATAATTTAATTAAAAGCTAATGGTTGTTTATATTGCTGAAAACAAGATTGAATAATTAATAAATGTCTCTTTGTAATATCTACAGATGTAATTTTTATTTGAAGTCTTCCACCTTGTGCAGGGCCGGATTAAACCCTGCAAGAGCCTCACAGCGGTCTTCAGGTACGGGCCCTTGTAATATAATTCACTCCATTATTACTCCACTATCTGATCTGATGATTGGGAACAGAAAAAAATCTAAATTTGATTTTCTACTGAGAAAGTGATGCCAAACAACGTTAGTTAAGTAAAGTTGTATGCGACTTGCGCTCTTTGAGAAAGTTTTAGTTTGTAATATTTAACTGTGTGTGTTTGGAATTTGTTAGTAAAAGGTAAGGCTCAAAAGAATTACACTAGTTATCACAGTAAAATATAAATAACAATGACTAACACTCAGGGTATACTTTTTTCTTTTTAGACAATCAATGTACAAGTTTTCAAAAAATGTTTAATTTTCATGTAATAATGGAACATGAAGTATCACTTTTAAAAAAATTTTTTTTTAGAATAAAAGTATTAAGAATAAAAATATTCAACAAGGAGAAATGAAATTATGTAATAAAACAAGTAAAGGTAAGATATATGTATTATTACAAAATATATATTAATAGATGGGAGAGACCTTACTAAGAATGTTAAGATTAATCAACAAAATTTAAAAAATTAAAAAGATAAATCCAAAATAAATACAAATATGGAAAAACATTCCCATTGTAAATGTAAACAAAAAAAATTTTAATTTAAATAAAAAAAAAAAAATAAAAAAGGTAGAATGGTGAATAAACAAATTAAAAGCATACATTACACAAACACATTTATAAAAAAAAGGTAAATGGAACACATCGCCAAGTAGAACAATTTTTTATGGTGTTCTTATTTTAGACAGAACATTGTCATATTTTGTGATGGATTCCAACGTGTGTCTCTTTATATGTAATGTCTCTAAGATTATTCTTGAATATTTCTGGTTTCATTATCCAAAATGATAAGGCTATCACAATTAAAAGAATGACAGAAGTCAAGAAATTAAGTTTAATTTAGTGCTGGTCTCTTTAATGTTATTAACAAGTTCTTTTATTCTTTTTTTGAGAGCACGTTTTGTTGGCCGCATATGAGAGATAGAGCAATCACGACAATTAAGGCAATGAACTTTATTTTCTTTACCTGTTAAAGAGATTTTATCCTTGACTAGAATTTGACCTAACTAGATTTTGTTTAAGGGGCAATTCATTCCTAATTCTTGTGTTACTTTTAAATTTAAAAAAGTTAGGTGGAAAGTGACAATCATACCCAGGCATTTAAAGAGACACCCACAGAGTGCACCTGCTCGAAGGAGGTTCCCTTTGAATTTTTGAACACCTTGAGTGATTTATAAGAGAGAATCATTAATCTGATATTTAAAAAAGATGGATGGATCCTATGAAATCATTTTTAAAGAAAAGAAAATAAGAATTTAGAAAGTATTTTTTAGAGAAGTCTGACCTAGATAAATACTTTTAAATAAATGTGAATACAAATTTAGCAACCAATAAGAGAGTAAAACATTAAAACAACCACTGATTGAAATTACGTTTCTGTAAGTCATAGAGTAAATTTACTTATGAATGTCATAAATTTACTTATGAAAATTTAACCCAAAAATTCATACAATACTTTTTAATGTATCTAAATGAGTGCTGTTAAAATCACTAATAGGTAAACCCATGTTTACATTGGTATCTATTATCTGTTACATGTTTACATTTTATTGTATTTATTCCTTTGATAAAAAACCAAATGCCAAAGTGCACGAGGCAAATCTGTTTGTCACATTCTTCTTCATATTCTTTTGTTCTTCTGCATAAATATTCGTTTTTTATTTATTTATTTATGTAAAAAAAAAAACAGTTAAAACTGCTTATGACATGCTACGGGGAAAAGGGAATTGTGTGCACATTTTCAAAATTCTGTGATCCCTATTCTAAGTCGTATACTCCTTGAATTTTGAATGAGTGAAGAAAAACAAAAAGCAAACTCCCATGTAATAAAAATCTATTTTCAAGGACAAATAAACAATAAATTTTGGGCTCTTATTCATGTTGTCCTTCGGAATAATACTTCCTGCTGCGACAACATGGAACAATTTCAATAACTATATTTCCCACTGAATTCTAGAAGATGTGCACAGATAATGAAGTTACATTTTTGCTTCTTTGTTTTCATCAGCAGGATCATAAGCGATCAAAATGTCTTTTACATTTTCCATTATAATAAAATTTACAGATTTAATTCTTCTTCTTCTATCAGCTCTCCAGCACTTATATTGTTCTTACCACCATGTTCCCTATCTTCTTTACTGCCCTCTCTTCCTTCATTCTTATTATAAGTCCAATTCATTCCTACCTTCTTATCTTGATGCAGGTGACTATCTTAGGTGTTTTGTATAATTCTTCCAACTCTGTATTTATTCTACTCTTCCAGATTTCATTTTCTTTAACCAGTCTAAATATTCTATGTAAGATTTTCCTTTTCCATATTGGCAGGTTATTTTCCATTTTCTTCATGAGGGTCCAAGCTTCAGAACCATACAATACCACCAGTTTAATGACAGCATTGTACAATTTTAACTTAGCAGCCTTTGAGATCATTCTTGTCTTAAAACTTTTGTAATGGTTACCATAACATCTATTGCCTGCCGTTATTCTTCTTTTAATATCCTTTTCTACTTCATTATTTTCAGTAATATAGGAACCCAAGCGGTCTGTGGCATTCACTGATTCTATATTGTTTCCATCTCAAATGACACGTTTTAATTTTGATAACTTCTTCTAGTTGGTCATGTATTTGAGTTTGTCCTAATTTATTACTAAACCCATTTCTTTTGCTCCTTCCGCTAATTGGTATATTGTTATTTCCATATCTTTAATTGTTCTACTTATTATCACTACATCACCACCATATAGCATTATTTGTACAATCCCATTAATAATTGTTCTTTTTGGGTTAATATCAGTATTTCTTAAAACGTTTTTGAGGCATATGTTAAATAACATAGTAGATAACTCATCTCCCTGCTTTAATCCATACTGTGTTGTAAATTCCACTGATATCTTTCCTTAGAATTTAACTACATTCCTAGTACCTTGTGGAGTAATTTGTATTAGTCTTACTAATTGTAATGATATACCAATCGTACCTTTATTATCTCTCTTCTATCTACATTATCATATGCTTACTTGAAATCTATATACAGTTGATGAATCTCTACATTTTTCTCGTATGCTTTCTAATTCCTTTTCTAAAACCAATTTGATAATCACCTATAATTTGATGATGTATTTTGTATAACTTATCTAACTTAACCTCTTATCTTACATTCCATTTGATCGTACTGTATTCTTAGTTTTGTGGCTTAAGTTGCTGAGAATATTTTAAAACTGTACTAGTAACCAGTAACATTTTTTTCCTTTCTTATGTGTTGGATGTAGAACTGCCATTTGCCAATCTCTTGACATTTTTTCTTCCATCCATACTTTACATACTAATTCATTTATTTCCTGCTCTGGCCAAGCTCAAACCCACCTTGCTCCTTGCCAACCCCTCCCCTCCCCCGGTGAAATAAATATTTTTTTTCTTTTTATTGAAGTTTATGTAACATAAACATGTAAACTACATCTGCGGTCTTCGGGAACTTACAGCTTTAAAATGACACCTTATTTACTGCGATTGACAGAGTAGTTCATCCGGAAAAGAGATGTTTACATAACACAGATGTTAACATAATATTGTAAAGCCGGCGGCTCTAGCCGAATTCTTTTACTACGCTCCGTGAAATCACGAAGATTAAGCGAATTCGAGACTCGCGGGTTCTTAGTTGGGTGACCGGCCAGGAACCCCGGGATCTAACGTCGTCGAGCCCCTGGCCGAAGGGATAAAAGTCACTGAGATCGCGATCGAGCTTCAGCGAGGCACAGTGCATGTACACTATGCAAATGCAACACTGTATGTACCCTAGCATACATGTTTATTTTGTATCAATATTTACAACCTGAATGAACATACATACAATTGTTAAAATGCTAATAAATAGACGTTTATCATTTAATGTGTAACATGTAAATCCGAATTTAAAGAGTAATACAAACGCCTGAATTTCTCGTTCACATAAAGTATACTTCCATTTTTAGATTAATTTCCGCTTTGTCATAAACAGGCATTCGATGTGTAGATAAAGTTATTCAATGCTACGGCCGTAGTACAGTTGACTCCGGTTATATGGAACTCGGATATAGTGAACTCGGTTACAGTGAACTTAAGTCACTGGTCCCGTTTCACTTACTACATTACAAATAAGCGTAAGAAGACGGCTTTAGTGAACCTGAACCTCGGCTATAGTAAACGTGGGAAATAAGTCCTGGAAGTTGGATCTCGTACATTATTAGGCGAGTAGAAGGGCTTTCGAAGAGAGGGACGGTGTTCCAACAGTAAAAGAGGCATTGAAAGGTACCAAGACACATTACGATACCTAGAAACGGAGGAAAATGCAGAATCAAGTATGGAGAGAGCACGAACTTTGGCTGGAGAAATATCTAGAAAAATTTCTAAAGAAAAGTGTTCGAAGAAAACAATTGAAAATAATTTATTTTTTAAGGATATTGACATTTTCAGTAGATGCTATTAATGAATTTTGCTGTATCTCTGTATTAACAAAATCAATAATTGTAGAGAAATTCTGTTTAAATTTGACATATTTGGGTATAGTGAACCAAACGTGTGTCCCCAGAAGTTCACTATAACCGGAGTCGTGTGTACTTGTCTTCTCAATATGAAACTCGTTTTATATACCTCCCTGATACCATAAAAAGAGATTTTTCTTGCTTCTGTATGTACACTTGGGTTATTTTAACGAAGCAACTGAGGGTTGTATCTCCAAGATGGAGGAATAAGGTCCGACTTTTTCTCGGTCATGCCGCTAGAGCAATACTTCCTAGAGTAGAGGGTGTCGGCTAGAGACGCTTGACGCAGCACTGGTTGATAGGTCGCGATCACGCGACATTTTGCGGCAGGACCAAGAAAGATGCAAAAAGTGGTGTTTCATTCCATCTTGAAGATAATACACTCAGATGCCACTTTTTTTTCGTCAAAAAACAGCTAAAACTGCGTATGACGTACTATGGGGAAAAGTGAATTGTGTCCACATTTTCAAAATTCTGTGATCCCTACACTAAGTCATATACTACTTAAATTTTGAAAGAAAAAGAAAACTCCCATGTAATAAAATCTATTTTCAAGGATAAAAAGGCAATAATAAATTTTGGTTCTTATCCATGTTGTCCTTCGGAATAATACTTCCTGCCGCGACAACATGGAAACGATCATTTGAATAATTGTATTTCCCACTGAATTCTAGAAGACGTGCACAGAAAATGAAGTTACATTTAGGTCCAGAAGCAATCCAAGGGGCCGTCTCAGCATTTGCTCAATGGATCAGGGAAACTGGACGAAAAACCTGATCGAGATGGGGTCATTATCCCGGAGGCTGCAAAACAATACTTGTTACAGGTTGTTTATACACATTTATACAGTTCAAATGGTAAATAATGCATTATGTATCATTGTTAAAATTAATGTTATTCTTATGATGCTCGGTATGGTCTCTAATTGTATAGAAACAGTTATGCAGCAGAAACGATTTCACTTGGGATTTAAACTTTTCTATTGAATTTAATCGTTTAATGTCATCTGGCAAAGTGTTGTAAAATAATGTACATGTATTGTATGTGAATTTTTTGTAATGAGCTGTTGATACTGCCCCCTGATGAATATGATTTCTACGTCGAGTGTTATAGTAATAGACTTCGGCATTTTCTGAAAAAATATTCCCGCCCTTGAGCAAGTCATTTTTGACAAAAGCCACTGATTCGTAAATAAACAGACAAGGTAATGGTAAAATTCCTAGATTAATGAAGAGAGGCTTACATGAATCACGTGGGTGGGATTTAGTTATTATTCGTACAATTCGTTTTTGTAATATAAATGTCTGGGAGCTATAAGATGTATTTCCCCAGAATATTATGCCATGAATGAACATTCGCGAAATATACACAACGAACGTTAAAAAATCTACTTTAGTAAACTACTTTCTCTAAAATGTACCGAAGTCAGAATCCACGTTTTGTGATTTTTACTTTCTTCTTGCACAGTATAAAGAAAGTATTGCAATGCTTGCACAACACTTAACTGTGACGCATTTCTTTCACACTCGCTTCTTCTTCTCGCATTCCCTTCCCTCCACTTCACTTCATAACACTACACTGCACTGCACTGTACTACATGAATAATAATAAAATAATAATAATAAAGATAATAATAACAATACTACTACAACAACTTACTTTGTATGAAATACTACTAATCTAACAGTGGAAAATTAACATTGATACAATAACCTAATATATAATTAACTAGAAAACTAATTTATTTTTAAAGTTGCTCAAGCTTTGAGGAAAGGGTTCTAAGATTGTCGCAGGCAAACTGTTCCAGTCTCTAATAGTTCGGTTTGTAAATGAAAATTTCCCGACATCTGTTTTCTGCATTCTTGTTTTATGCACGTGATCCGCTCTACCGAAATATGTAGGTTTTTCTAAACGACGGTGTATTCCATTCCAGGCAGGATAGCCTGCGTATGCTTTGTACATAGCATAGAGTCGCAGCTTAATCCGCCTCTTTTCGAGTGATTCCCATGCACCTCTATTTTTTGATCCTCTGAAAGTAATTTCGATGCTCTGCGCTGGACCTTTTCTAGATTTCCTTGCTGCGATATTCTGTACGGGTCTCAACATACCGCGCCATATTCTAATACGGGTCGGACTAGTGACATATAAGCTAATTCTTTACCTCTCACTGTACTCTTCTTTAGGATCCGCATAACGAAATGTAGAGATCTCCAGGCTTTTCCCACAACGAAATTTACCTGATTTTCCCAGCTCAATTTACTATCTAATTGAATTCCTAAATATTTGCAAGATGTGACTGTAGGTATGACTTTGTTGTTCAATTTGTACACAGTTTCACCATAACTTCGACCCCTACCAAACGTGATGGCTTTACTTTTTGAACTGTTTATTTCCATGCCATTTGTTTTTGCCCAGGAGTGTAATTTGTCTGTGTCTCGCTGCAAAATATTCACGTTCTCCTCTGATTCGACATGTTTCACATTTTCTCATTTTTTCGGTATCCTAACGGTAGAACGGAAATATTACTTTGAGAATACTAAAGAAGAGTAAAACCTCGTCTTATATGGTAATTTTCATTGAAAAATTTGGAGCTGTTTCTAAGAAAATGGCGTTTAAGCTTTGTTGTAAGAGCGAAATTTGAAGTTCTTTTTCTGGAAGGAATCTTCTGATTTTTCGAAAAAGTTTATTAAACGTCATTTGAAGCACCGTAACTCGCAAATGCAATAATGTTTACAAATTGGTGAATGTGCATATTAATGGCGTGAGAGATTAAAATAAAATGACATTTGTGTAATTTTTGAAAAAACAAAAGTATATAAAAATTAGCTTTACATCATATTAAACCGTGCAATTAGCACTACTAGTTGAAAAGTTTCAAGAAAAAAATTGGAGTAATTTTTGAGAAATCGGCGTTTGAGCATTTCAGGTAATGCAGAAATTTGCCCTCATTTTCACAGAAAACTGTTTAGTTTTCCAGAAAAATTATATGACATCACGTACTCATAAATAAAATAGTGTTAACATATCGCAGCTTATGTAAATATTAACGACGTGAGACTAAGTCAAAAAAATTACATGTTTGTAAATTTTGAAAAACCAAAGTATACGCTATATGGCATTTATGTTATCTTATACAGTACATTCAGCACGATGCCTGTCAAAAGTTTAAAGGAAAACTTTAGAACCGTTTTCGGGTAAATCTTGTTTTTTTTTTTAATTTTTTAATATTGGACATATTTCACGCAATATTGCGCGAAAACTACTAAAACTTTTCAAAAATGTACATGAACTTAATGAAATAACTAATTATGGAAAAAAACTTGTTTGAAGGAAAAATCTCAATCTTCAATTTTGTAGTTGTAGGAACACGCCGAAGAAATTCAACCTTTAAAATTTTCGAAAATTCAGAGTTAACCATGCAAATCGGACCTACGCCAACTTTATAAGTGAATTTTACTTTATTCTTATAATAAATTTAAAGAAACAAATTGGAGCTATTTTTGTACAAATTTTGAAAATGTTGCCGGGGCTTTAAGTAAAGTACCTCTAAATTTAAAGATTTTTTCAAAACAGCAAAGCTTCGACTCGTAGCAGATCGACCGGGGAATATCCATTTCGGAAAAAAAATCCTACGTATGGTTTAGGCGCTAGTGTGTTCACAAACGGACTGGCGGACGGACGTTTTGGAGGAAAAAAACTTTTTTTTTTTCAGAATCAGAGGACCACAAAACGTGTATTTCCATTGAAATCTCGTAATCGCTTTTCTGCAGGATTACATAAGTTTCTCTATACCACGTAGTATATTGCGCCGTAGTACGTATTTCGTACGTATACGAGACAGTAAAAATAAAACACGACTTGTACCTGTTAATGAAGAAATACAACCTTATGCTAAAATCCCGTCAGCCCACGCCTAGTGCGCTTGTGAACGAATGCCGGGCCGGGCTGCGCCGCGTGGCGAGCGCGTGGTCGGGTGGAGTGGGCGGGGCGTGCGGGGCCAGTGGGACGGGCGTGGGCCGAGTATATGCGCAGGCAGTGTCGTGCGTGTATGGGGGGGGGGGCGTGGCGGGGATGGGGGTGGGGCAGGGGCGTGTGCTGGAGGGGTGGGGGCGGGGAGGGGCGAGACGGGCCCTGCGCCCCTGACCCCGCGTCCCGGCGCGTCGTGGCGCGTCGAGCCGCTGCCGGCGCAGACGGCGTAGTGCCACTTGATCACGCGCTGAGCCCAGCCGAGCCCAGCCGCGCCGCTGCAGCCAGCGAGGGAATGCGAACACCGGAAGCTGCTCTCGTAAATACTTGCTTTTTCCCTAATAATCATTTAGCACTGTCTTGTAATTCTCTTTTCTTAGAGTAAGTACTTATTCTGTCAGTAAGAAGGAATTTTTCGAGCATGTACTTAAAATTGTGTACATAAAATAAGTGAACTTTCGCTTCATTTCATCAGTAAATACTGCGGAATTTTCAAACGCGTTGTTGATCCCACTTACGTTCGATTTGTTATGTGTCAGCGAATGAGGTTGTGTTGGGAACGAAAATAATACATTCTCACTTAAATGAGCTTATAAGAACTTAATAACGGCAGTCCTACGATTATAATTATTGAGGATGCCTTTTGTGTTTACTACCACTACAAACCTACTGCACGACCGCTAATACATCTGAAACTGATTAGCAGAAATTGTTTTATTTTGTTAAACATGCGGAAGTTGCGACTTTACTGTACTTTAAAATACTGTGTCGTTATTTTCAATAATTTTCACAAACTGCATTTGCGAAAAATTGGCGCCTTTTCCTGCCTTCGTCAGTGAAACTCACTTCTTCCGGGAAAGAAATCTCACGCAAACAAACAACAAACCTAACCTAACTTTTCTATACGCACGAGACAATTATACAATTTTTTCAGTATTGTCTAGTGTCTGTCTTATTTTCCCAGCATTTCATTGTTGGAATTTAAATGTTATTCATCCCGTATTAAGTGAATGCTTTTTCTTGGTAGTAGATGCATTTAGTATTAGTTATTTCAGACTGTAAGTAAAAAATGTAAATTTTTATTGTAAACTGTTACTGTAAATTTTTATTCACACCACCCATTACTACCAAACGGAGCAACTTCACTGCCTTCATTCTTGCGGCGGGGATGGTTTCAATAGCTATTCGTGACTCCCCATCACCCACTCTTGGAGTTAGGACACTAAAATTATTACAGAAGATTTAGTTGTTAGAAATTAACAACTGATGTAATGTCACATTTCACTAAGTTTTTACTTTTCCGTCTTACTTTGTAAGAAGAGAATGTATTGTAAGCGTGTGTCGGAAATCGGCGATTTTTCGACAATTACTTTTACTTCCGGGTGCTGGTAAGGAAATAGTAGATAAATCTTGTTTCTATATATAGTAAATGACTTCATCTAACACAATCTGTAGTTAGAATCCACTTGTATTTGTGCAACATTAATTTTTTTAATTTTCAAAAATACTGAGAGTGCCTGAAATAGGACCTGCACAATTTTTTACCTTCTTCACATACGTGGAGAAAATTTAAAGAAACAAAAATTGCGTGTATTTCACGCAAAATTACGCGAAAACTACTCTTATTTTCGAAAAATTTCACACGACCTTATTTGAAGATGTTTTCGAAGGACATATTTTTTTCAAGAAAATATTAATCTTTAGAATTGTAGTTGTGGGAAGAAGCCGAGGAAATTTTGAATTTTTGCAATTAAAAAAAATTAACAAAAACAGACCTGTGCCATTCCTTTAAGCGTTCTTCACGCTATCCGATGACCAAGTTTAATACAAATGTGGATGCCAACTTTGAGAAACTGTGAAAATGCTGTCTAGAATTCCGGTAAAGTACCTCCAAAAATCAAAATAAACGTTTCAAATTCATAGGGCCACGAGTTCGTTTAGATCGATCGAGAAATATCGATTTTGGAAAAAAATCTAAGACAACTTTTACGTTGATAATAGAAATTACATTTATGATCTTACGAAAATTTTTTTTTTAATTTCCAGCAAACGATACAGTAATTTATGAAATAATATGAAAGGGTCGGTATTCTTAGCATAGTTACTAGCCGCGGACTCTGCCCAATAGCAGCACGCTGCCCCCACCCCACTCCCAGTACCCCCACTCCTCCTCAAGCTTTCATTGTCTCCCATGCACCAGCAATGGACGGACTCAGGTTAGTCCACGATGCTACCCATTCTAAAAATATTTATCTTTCGCATAATCAGGCAATTAAAACTAAATTCGTCCTCGAAAATTGCGCTGGTGGTATGCACAAATTAAAAGAGTCGATTTATTGTAAGTTTAATACATTCTGCAACATTTCCGAGGTTGATTTTTCTCGGACGGGCGCCGCCCTAGACCCGTTAAGGAGCAGCCGCTATTGTGCTGGTTTCACGTAAATCTCAGGACACCGAGTTTGCTCTTATTTCCGGGTTATTTCACTGTTTCGGAGATACCACCTTTTAAAAGTCTCTTCCAACTTAACAAAAATGAAACATAAACAAAAAAGATACATTGTCATTACGGATTCTGTAGGCGCGTTCAAAACCTTTTTTGGTTCAAATCGAACAAAAATTTGTTCATTGTAAGTCGTATACCTTTGTAACTGTAGAAAAGGAGAGAGTACATCCTGAAGAGGAATAGTTTTCTAAGGCGTTAAAACCTACTGTGAATATATTTACTTAAATTTAAGCGTAAATCAAAATTTGCCGTTAATTTGGAATTTAGTTAGATTCGAATTTATTTATTTATTTGGAAGAGTTTATTTTTGTTACAGTATGATAAATATTTTTATAATATATAGATAATATTATAAACCTCCTTATATAACATTATTTCACCCATTCCCACGCTTGATATAAATTCTCCGGATGAGAAACTTTAGACAGGTGGTAACTCTAGCTAGTAATTCAAGTTAATTTAATTATATGAACGAAGGGAGAGAGAACATGTAGTATTGCAATGTATAATTGAAACAAAAAAATTAACTACTGAATGTAGTAGGTAGTTCCTTAAAAGTTTATTTCACAAGGATTATGTAAAAATAATTTGTACATGATAAGAAAAATATTTCTTATTAGGATATAGGTGCTACAGTTTTTAAAGTTAAGTAATTTTGTAGTGTTATTTCTATAACAACAAATGTTACGATACGTCATTCAGATGAAGAAATTCAGCGTTGATAAACGGGTTGTGGCCCGTATTTGGCAATAAGGTCAATTTTCTTTGATATGTCTTACGTTAGAAGAAGTTATGAAATTGACATAATGTGTTGACATTGAAACATTTGGGATTATGGAGTTTCGAAGAAAATATTAGTAGTTTACAAGTTACGTGGCCGTCACACATAATAAAATACTTGGTAGTATGTTGTATTACCATGAGTTTATTTGCCAATTGCATTGTAATTGCTTCTGAACATAAATGTCACTTCACTATCTGTGCTCTTCTAGAGTTCCGGGGATTCCGTTCACTTCTTCTGTAGTATAGTTATCCAAAAATATCCATCTTGTTCGTAGTGTAGGAAGCCGATTCTGTCACGAAGGGCACGAGGAGGGATAAGTGCCTAAATCTATAGCCGACGTGCCCTTGCGAATAGTTATTCACCCGAGTGAATACTTTCGTATCAATTATTGTCAAAAACGCTCATTTCCTTCTGTACTCTGAATTCAACTTGTAAAAACGGCTTTGGGTAAGGATCCAAGAATTAAGAAATCGTGCACAGAGTACACTCCCCCCCCCCGTCGCACGTCACACACAATTTTTAAGTCTTTGACGGCAAATAAATAAATAAATTACTCACTTAATAGTCATAAAATACGAATATGTTTTTATTTTCTTTGAGTAATGCATTAAAAATCTTTAAGTCTATATATATTTGTAACGAAAAATGTAGGTCAATGTAGAAATTGTTGTCAATTACGGTTAGTGTATTTTTCTTCAATGTTTAGTAGTTATGTAGTATTCTAGAGACTATTTGTAATGAATGCTGAGGAAACCTTTTATTTGTACTTGCACAACAAGTTATTTATATTTTAAAATTATCTTGCGATCCTAATTAATTGAACAAAAACAGCTTTACGAAACTGGCAGATGTCCAAGCAAACAAACTTAGATAGTTGTATGAATAAGCAATGAGTGTTGCGTTTCATTTCCTACCAGTCTGGAGTTTGTTTACGTCGTCAAGGTTACGCGCAGCTACTCGTGCGCACGCGGGACCTCGCATTGGCACCAGTCGCCGCTTCCGCAGTCGTGTCCTTCGTAACAAGTACTGATTGATAATTGCAGGGCGGTCCAGAAGGGGAGGCATAGCTGGGGCAACATGCCCATGCCCGACTTAATTGGCGCCCCGATTTGTTTTTCATTAAAAAAGAAAAACAACGAAAAAGATATTTATCTCTATACCAAATTTAACGCTATACGTTATTTTTGATGTATGAAAAAATAAATTCTGTTTATGAATTAGGGGAGGAAGGAATTTTATGTCAACAGTCCCAGGCCCCTGGTTTTCTCTAGGCGCCCCTGGATATAATAGCGACTTTTTCTCACCGAAAGGTACTAATTTAAGAAAGTTGTGATAGGGAAGTGTTAACCAAGGTCTTGGGCAGGTTTATAATCGAGACGCAGCGAACGGTAGGGAAATCAAAAGAAAAAGATGAAAGATTTAACAGTTACTTATGCATCAAGAGCATTATAAGGGTTCTAATGATCGAGCTGTGACAGAAAGCGAGATCATTAGAACCAGGTAACGTTCGTGGTTCATACATTATCTTATTTGTTTCGTAATTTTTATGATTCAGATTGACTTATTCACTAATTAAATAGTTGCTTTTTATATTTTCCTCTTATAATTCCCTTTCATAATTCTCTCTCATAATTCCCTCTCATAATTCAACATGTAGCAACTTTCAACTGTTTTCATATTTTCCTCGTAACCACGGTACTCTCGATGTAGGTAAGTTATGCACTGTATTTCGACATTCATAACGAAGGGAATAACAAGCAATAACGTATCAGTAAAAAATAAATAATTTTATCGTTTATAAAATAAGTTTATTATTTTCTTTCTAAATAGTGTTTTTTAGTCCTCCATACTGACCAGTTTTACATATACACTAACCCAATTTTTGCAAAAACTAGAGTTGCTACAACAGCACATACATTCTCGTATTACAGGATACAGTTACATAATATTGACATATTTCAATTTCGGCATCACTCAGCTCTAACTTGAAAAAGTCCAATTCAACCAATTCAAACGAAGCACCTGTAGTGTATATCTGCGTTTATTTCGATAGTCAGGAACAGTAGTCATTTCGAACTTTTACAAATGAAACAATCATGAATAATTTTAACTGTTACAATATTTTGCAGCGCATTATACCGAAAAGCAAGATTAATTTCACACTATTTTGCTTTGATTACTTAAAGTGACCTTCCAATTTCTGAATACCATAATCAGCAATCAAAACTTCTTAAAGTAAAAGACATGTGTTTGGTGGTTCTAAGCTATATCCATTTCCTTTCATAAGAATATTATCTGTATCATACGTTCATCACGAATGGCAACAATGAAAAGTATTCGAATAATTTGAAACCGTCATGTTGCCATCTTGCGAACTGTCAGAGCGTCCAAGAAGCGTAGGAAATTCACATTTTCAATTTCGAATTTTTTGCAACTTTAGAAAATGCATTGGGTTTTCCGAAAATGGGACCAGCGTCGCATTCTTTATCCATCATATCGTCAGTCAGCAAGGGAAGATAACCGCCACTTCCCGCAATAAAACATGCACTACACTTACGTGACGTACTACCTTAGCAGTTGGCGCGCCCGGAATTACTAATCAATCCATCAATCGAATGAATATAATAAAATATTGGTGTAATGAGGTTATGTTTTTTGTGTCTTAGTCTTTATCGTTAAGTTACACAGATAACCTCTCTACTATAATTAAAGAAAAGGTTCAATTTATGAATTCATTTAAATCTATTTATATCCATTAATAATGTCAGTACTTATCTTAGTTATTTGAAAACTACGTGTTCTTCTTCTAAATATATTTTCGGTTTTTATAAAAGCTTAACTTTTATGTTCGTACTCCTGAAAACTTGTAGTAGAGATTTCATTCATTTGATGTTCGTGGAATACAGTCGGTCTCTTCGGGAGACTAAGAGGATGAGACGGCACAGTCGACGAACTTTACTCTGCTCATTGTAAATATTTCTTTTCACTTTTTCAGAACGTTACGTAAAGATTGAACTGATCCTGTTTGTTTTCCTACCGGCTAAGGTGACTCAGGGCCCTGACTGATGTCACAGCAGTGTCTCTGATCGGGATATCCTATATTCGAATTCAGACATGATTTTTGACACTAGCTATATAGCTAGATCGAAATCAGCTGTTGTCTGGACGAGAATTCTAGCAGTCGGTTGCTCTGATCGGCAGTTTTCCGGGGTTTCTCCGATCAACACCAGGCGAATGCTGGAGCCGTACTAAAGATGCGAGCGATAGTCCTATGATCTGTTTTCGTTTAATACCGTTTTATCACAAACTCCCTCCCCTAATTTTAATAACGTTTATAACGGACTAATTTTAAAGTCGTTTTTACATCAAAATATACGAACTAGTTTCAATATCTAATATTTGCTGATGAAAAATATTAACCGACCCAAAAGTAAATTGGATAAGGGCATTTCAATAGAAAACACGAAATCCTGTAATAGAAAGTTTTACGAGATATATTGAAATTTAAGAGTACTACGATGAGCGGCATTTATATTATAACGAAAAAGAAAACATGGTTAATTCTTAGGACGCTCGTAACTGGGTCAATTAACCCGCGCCGAAGGCAATAAACTGGCGTCACTTCCTCGTTAGCCAATGGAGTCCGCTCTCAATAGAAGCAATAGCGAAGGACTTCACCTAATGGAGGGAACCCTGTGACGCTCGGCCGCGCGGCTCGGCGCTGCCTGTCACCCAATTTCAACGCACGCGCCGGCACGGGGCGCCACTTTACAGCAGGGATGGCGTGCAGCAACTGAGGTCACCGCAGGGCCTCTGACCGGGAGGTCCTAGCTTCGAGTCCCGACGGCGGCAGGATTTTCAACTCTAGCTTTTCAGCTAGGTCGAATTCAGTCGCTGTCTGGAGGAGAATTCTAGCGGCCGGCTGCTCTGATCGGTACTTTTCCGTGGTTTCCCCACGGACCGCGTGCGATCTTTCCTTCCTCTTCCTTGTCCTCTCCTCTCGCCTTACACACACACACTTACACACACACGTACACTAACGTGCCCTACACTACTACACATGATTGGAGACCGGTCGGGGACTTGTCCCGGCTGGGACGGTGGAAGATACCTGACTAGGGAAAACCCCGCTAGTCGACGGTAGGTCGGCGCCGGATCTCGCCATCCAGCTGGGAAGATCACTGCCACCTCCCGATGAAAAGCATGCACTACGCTAACGGGACTAATGACTTCAGTAGTTGACGCGCCCAGAATCAGCAATAAATCAATCAATTTTCCAAAACCAATACAATCCATTTAATTGATTAGTGTTTCCGGGCGCGTCAACGGCTGTGATTGGTTCCGTAAGTGTAGTGCATTTCTTCTTGCGGGGATGGTGTTCATCTTCCCAGCTGAATGACCAGATCCGGCTCACTCAATTACTGCATAATTTACGATGGGGATATTTTTCTGAATTAATTTTGTTCTGCATAATTAGTTGTTTAGATAATGTCATGTATATTTTTTAATGTAATTTGGCAAAATTTAAATTGAAAAGGGGGCAATTTAAAATAAATTTAAAAACAAACTTCTCTCAGCAGCAGCACTCAATTACTCAAAGCATGAGCGTCATTTTGATGAAACGTTTTTGTTTTTTGTTTTTCAAAAACGATGTAATTTTTATGAAACATAATTTTTTTTTAAATATCTCTCATATCGTTAGTTTAATGGTCTTCAAAAGAGACGCAAACATCAAAGTCTAAGAAACATTTATTTACAAAGAAACCAGGACAGACAAATATAGAACCTTGAACAAAACAAGTTCATGTAGCCGTAGGAGATAAGACGGTCTATCAGGCCTCGGCAATGAAGCCAGTGTGAGGGTGGTGAACGGTGGCGCGTGGTCGGCAAGGCACAGCCAGACCACTGTGGTGTGAGTGCGCGTGCTCGGCAAGGCACTCACTGCCAGACCACTGTGGCGTGAGTGCGTGCTTCCTGCTCACTCAGGGTTGCCAGAGCTCTTTCTCCGCCACTACTACGGAATTTCCGCAAATAATCTCTCTAATGAAACAAAATTTCGCAACTTAGAAACAAAAATATTCTCCATATTATGACAAACACCATGAACTATTCCTGGCGATTCCTTCGGCTCTCTCCTTAAATTCAATTCAGCCAATCATCGTCCTTTGAACTGCTCGTCCGAGCATCTGCAAAGCATCGTGCTTTGAGGAGGGATATTTGTGCTCTATGCTCGAAACTCTAAACTATCTTTGTTTTTCTTTCTCTACGCCTGTCGTTAATTATTCTCTTTTTCATACATAAAAATGAGAAAGAATAAGTCTGTTGTTTCTTTTTTATTCAAATAATAGAGAGAATACTATTTTTTCTTCTCCGGATGAAAATAATTACCCCCAAAAAAATCCCCAAACATTTCCCAGTGCTTTTATGTTTCCCAATTTTTCCTCACAAAGAAAAAAATCCCTATTTTATGGACTAAATTCTTCAATCCGGCGACCCTGTGGTCACTGTGTATAGCATGAGACAGATTATAGGTCGCTGTCATCAGAATCATGATGCAATGTCATAGGGATGTGCCTTTAACAGCTAAACTGTTATTTCTTAACCGTTAACGTTTCGTAACTGTTACGCGAAATAACCGTTATTTCGTTTGTCCTGTTATTGGCTGTTATCGGTTGAAATGCATAGAATGCAACCTATTGAGCCTAATCCAAATAGCGATGGGTTTAACAGCTTTTCTTCAATAGTTGTTATCACAATAACAGCTGACTCGTAATAGCTGTTATTAATAACAGTTGAAAAATAACATGTCCATGACCAGCAACCTAACATGGCCGACTGCTAAGAGTTAAAGCAGTTGTAGCGACTGCTAAGAGTTAACAGCGCAAAATGAATGACGTTGGTAGCACCGTAAAGCTTGTGCAGCTACCTTACTTGCACTACTTTCCCTAACATGTTTGGAGAGAGAAGCAGCTGATATGAACGAGACTGGATGATCTGTCAAGGATGAATAATAATTCATATAATGTGTAGCGAATGTGTATAGAATATAGAATATTACTAAAATAAAAGTGATTCGGGTTCAAATTGCAAATATTCTTTCAAATATGCAAATTGTGCATAATGAAGTGACGAGTGCCAAAAATAATGAGAAACAGTGATTTTGCTTACCTATAGCTAAAGTGTTAATGACTATCGAATATCAAGTATTATAATGTGAGTTATTTGACCGTAGGTCAAATAACTCACATAAGCAGCAATGGGACAGAAATAAGTTAACATGTTGGAAGGACTTAATTTAAAAGATCTTGTTGTAGTGTATACAATTAAATATAAAAATATTGTGGCACATGGTGTGTAATAATGACCAATTATGTATCAATGAATCTATAATATGAACACTGGTAAATCATGATTGATTAGCTGCAGTGAAGCTGTTATCGTTCAAAATGGTTGCCACCAAAACTTGTAGTAGTTTGAGCATATTTTGTCTTATAAATTCCTTCGATATTTCAATGGATGAAGCATTGAAACATTGGTTTCAAAAAAATACTTTCTATGCAAAATTTGCATTTCATAAATATGCAAACACTCTAGAAACGTGTAAATTGTTTATTTTTTACAAAAGGAAATTACTATATTTGTACACAAAGAAAAATTAAAACCAATGAAAAAGCAATTGAATTGTGTAAATTGCATCCTTTTTCAAAAGGGCTGAGATAGGACAAAGAAGAAGAAAAGATCGCGTGCGGACCGTGGTCCATTTGTTAGGATCCTGCTCTGACATTCGCCCGGAAAAAACTACCACCGGTCGCCAGAATTAGTCTCCAAACAAATTATTCTCCTTTCGTCCTAGCTATTTAGTTTTTATTATTTATTTATTATTTATTTTACGTCAGAAAAACAGTTAAAAACTGCGTATGACGTGCTATGGGGAAAAGTGAATTGTGTGCACATTTTCAAAATTCTGTGATCCCTACACTTACTCATATACTACTTAAATTTTGAATTTTTGAAAGGGAGAAAAAAAAACTCCCATGTAATAAAATCTATTGTCAAAGATAAATAAGCAATAAATTTTGGCTCTTATTACTTCCTGCCGACAACATGGAAACGATAATTTGAATAATTGTATTTCCCACTGAATTCTAGAAGACGTCACAGAAAATGAAGTTACATTTATGTCCAGAAGCAAACAAGGGGCCATCTCAGCATTTGCTCAATGGATCAGGGAAACTGGACGAAAAACCTGATCGAGATGGGGGTCATTGACCCGGAAGCTGTAGTACAATAGTTGTTACAGGTTGTTTATACTCATTTATACAGTCCAAATGGTAAATAATGCATTATGTATCATTGTTAAAATTAATGTTACTTTTCTTGTTATGCTCAGTATAGTCTCTAATTGTATAGAAACAGTTATGCAGCAGAAACGATTTCACTTGGGATTTAAACTTTTCTATTGAATTTAATCGTTTAATGTCATCTGGCAAAGTGTTGTAAAATAATGTACATGTATTGTATGTGAATTTTTTGTAATGAGCTGTTGATACTGCCCCCTGATGAATATGATTTCTACGTCGAGTGTTATAGTAATAGACTTCGGCATTTTCTGAAAAATATTCCGCCCTTGAGCAAGTCATTTTTACAAAACCACTGATTCGTAAATAAAAGACACGGTAATGGTAGAATTCCTAGATTAACGAAGAGAGGCTTACATGAATCACGTGGGTGGGATTTGGTTATTATTCGTACAATTCGTTTTTGTAATCTAAAAGTCTGGGAGCTATAAGATGTATTTCCCCAGAATATTATGCCATATCTCAGGCGGGTTGCGTCGATTTGCGTCGATTGATGTAGTTTGCGTCGATTGATTGATTAGATTTTGATTGATTGATTTTTCGTGTTTCCCGGCGCGGCAACTGCTTTGGTCATTAGTCCCGTTAGTGTAGTGCATGCTATTTTCCCGGTAGATGGCGGTGATCTTCCCCCGCTGGATGGCGAGATCGGGCGCCGACCTACCGTCGGCTACGGGGGGTTTCCCCCTAACCAGGAAATCTCCCCCGAGCGGGGCACCGCCCCAGCCGGGACAAGCTCCAAGCTCCCGACCGGTCTCCTGGAATGTGATAGTGTACTGCATGTTAATGTACGTGTGTGTGTGTAAGGAGTGAGGATAGGACAAGGAAGAGGAAGGCCAGATCGCGCGCAGTCCGTGGCCCATTTGGTAGGGTACTGTTCCGGCATTCGCCAGGTGTTGATCAGAGAAACCACGGAAAACTACCGATCAGAGCAGCCGGCCGCTAGAATTCTCCTCCAGAGCGACTGAATTCGACCTAGCTGAAAAGCTGGAGTCGAAAATCCTGTCGCCGTCAGGACTCGAACCTAGGACCTCCCGATCAGAGGCGCTGCAGTGACATCAGTTGATGCAGTGAGCTACCGCTCCCGGTGATTAATTAGTGATTCCGGGCGCGACACCTGCTAAGTTCATTAGTCCCGTATGTGTAGTGCATGTTTTTCATCGGGAGGTGGTAGTGATGGTTCCCCGCTGGATGGCGAGGTCCGGCGCCAACATACTATCGGCTAGCGGGGTCGTCCTCAACCAGGTATCTCCCACCCGCGGGGCACCGCCCCAGCCCGAACCAGCTCTAAGCTGCCGACTGGTCTCCCGGTATGTGTGGTAGAGTAGTGTGAGTTAGTGTAAGTGTGTATAAGGGTTCACGATAGGACAAAAAGAGGAAGGAATTATCGCGCGCGGTCCGTGGCCTGTTTGTTAGTATCCTGCTCCGGCATTCGCCTGGTATTGATCGGAGAAATCACGGAAAACTACTGATCAGAGCAACTGGCCGCTAGAATTCTCCTCCAGACTGCGACTGAACTCGACCTAGCTACCAAAAGTGGAAAATCCCTCCACCGTCGGGAATGGAACTCGTCGGGAATGGGCCTTCCGGTCAGAGGCACTGCAGTGACATCAATTGATGCCAGGTCACCTCTCCAGGTAGCTTGTGTTGGAAATCCTGCCACCGACTGGACTGGAACCTCAGGACCTCCGGTCAAAGGCACTGAAGTGAGTTCAGTTGATGCCTTGAGGCAAGCCGGTACTTATTGTCACTGTAAAAACACATCAAAAGCACATAAGAGGCCGCGTCTGCGTAAAAAACTCGTCTAAATTTTTGTTTCGTTACAGAGTCGTAACTCGTTTACAAATACCCTTAGTAAGGCCAAATGAGTTGGTCTCGCAGAACAGGTCAAGGGCAGGCGCGCCTTAAACCTGTTTTACACAGTCATTTTTTCATCATTTCCCATCGATACTGAGCAGACTGGATGTAATTTGTACGAAAAAATGATGCATGCTTCATTTTTCCGTACAGATTCCATCCAGTTTGGCTACGGCGCCCCTAGTGTCACTTTACGGAACTTTCTTAGATTGCGTGGGTTCTCCGGCACGGAGTATATATATCTGGTGCATAGCATGGGTACGTGTTGTTTAATTTTGTGGGTTGTTTGTGACATTAAATCTTTGCGTTCAGTGAACCCTCTCGCAAATAAAACCACAATACCTCACATGTCTTTCTACTCCTTACTCTGCGAATTCGTAACTATCTTATCATTCTTCCCGCTAATTTAATTTGTTTCTGTAAGTGCGATGTTCAACTGTTAAACTTCTAGCGCTTTTTGCGGCGTTTGGAGGAAGTATTTTCATCACGATTACGTACAGACCAGAAACGACCGTGTGAAACACTGGAATCACGTTCATCCAGTTTCGGTACGCATAGAACCGAACGTCCTTTTTCCATCCAGTTTCTGTACAGAAACATGATGAAAAAATGACCGTGTAAAACAGGCATAAGAGTTCGAAGTGCAACGTCAGCGTCGGACCACATCGCTGAGAAGTGTCCCTGGGAGAGCAGTTGGTGCTGCTAAAGGCCCCTGCAGGACTTTCAGGCGCTGGTAGAAAGCAGGTGGGAGGAGGGTGGGGTAAAACCGAAAAGCTGGTTCCGATTCGAGAATAGGAATGTATGCCTTTTTAATCTTCCTGATATATTTAAATAATGCCCTTTTTATTTCACAGATTCAGCATTATCTTTCTTGAACCTTCCTGAAGAGTTGATTTTGAGGAGACGCGGTGAATTGAAGTATGGTGGTAACCAAGGTACGATATTTGTCTGTAATAAAGGGGCCTGATAAATGGACATCTATTATTCCTTTAAAACTATCTTTTCTTTGTAGATGTCTCTTTGGTTCTTTTATACGCCATATAAATATAAATAGCTCAGGGGACATTTTTAACTTGCATAATTTTATACAATGTTTTAAAATATTTATATGCACGATAAATATCTCTAAAAGTTTCTGAAGCTAAGGGTTGAAATATAGACTAACCCTCAAATGTATGATTTAATACAAATTTTTAAATATTTGACACCTCTGCTTTACTCAGGTTTAGACCCGGCAAAATAGTGACTTTCAACATAGTAATTATGTTCTATGAAAGCTTATTTTCCTAGTGCAATGTGAACAAAGTGTTTTTCTAGTAAAATTATCACACTTGTTGGGACATAAACCCTAATCGGGTATCAAAAGCAATCGGCTCCCAGAAGGTACCGAAAAATGCCCCTTAAGAAATGTGTACCATTTTTTGAAAAAAAAATGTGGTTCTTGCATCATTTTTGCTTGAATTTAATGCAAATTTTTAATAAAAAATAGAGAAAGTGTGTGCTGTTGTAGCGTCACTACTTGTAATGGCATACGGTGCGTTGCGCAGGCGGCGCGCGCGGCGGCGGAGGCGGCGGGGCGCGTGGCGCGGCTGCTGCTGCGCGGGCGAGGCGACGCGGCGGGGGCGGCGGAGGCGGCGGCGGCGGTAGCAGCGGCGGCGGGGGCGGCGCAGGTCCACAACGCGCGGGCGAACAAGGCAAGCGCCACCCTCCACACTTGGCGCCGTTGGCCGACGTCACTCTCGATTATTTTTCTATTCCCATTGTCTAATGCTGTCATTTGTTGGTACCAGCCAGTTGCATAATGATACTCATTACGATACAGGTTCTTGACCAATCACAGAAAAGTTTACAAACCAAGTATTGACAATCATTGAGAATTGTTCTGGTAAATTTTTCGTTCAATTGTCTACATTAAAATTACATTTGATATTATATTATGCTTGTCAGTTTTAATTTGTTTGATTATTAATCATTTTTCGGGGAATATTATTTAAAATAAATTGAACCGTTATTTCACTTTGATCCTATTTCACCAGCACAGTACTCCTCGCTGGCGGAGATCACAGAGAAGTTTAAGAACCAAATATTGGCAATTAATTATTGGGAACCGTTCTGGTAAAATTTTCGTTCAATTGTCTACATTAAAATCGATTTGGTATTATGTTATGCATGTCAGTTTTAATTTGTTTAATTATTAATCATTTTTCGGGGAATATTATTTAAAATAAATTGAACCGTTATTTCACTTTGATCCAATTTCCCCAGCGCAGTACTCCCTCGCAGGCGGAGATCACAGAGAAGTTTAAGAACCAAATATTGACAATTAATTATTGAGTACCGTTCTGGTAAATTTGTTTTTCAATTGTCTGCATTAAAATCGCATTTGATATTATGTTATGCATGTCAGTTTTAATTTGTTTAATTATTAATCATTTTTCGAGGAATATTATTTAAAAGAAATTGAACCGTTATTTCACTTTGATCCTATTTCACCAGCGCAGTACTCCCTCGCTGGCGGAGATCACAGAGAAGTTTAAGAACCAAATATTGGCAATTAATTATTGGGAACCGTTCTGGTAAAATTTTCGTTCAATTGTCTACATTAAAATCGATTTGGTATTATGTTATGCATGTCAGTTTTAATTTGTTTAATTATTAATCATTTTTCGGGAATATTATTTAAAAGAAATTGAACCGTTATTTCACTTTGATCCTATTTCACCAGCGCAGTACTCCCTCGCAGGCGGAGATCACAGAGAAGTTTAAGAACCAAATATTGACAATTAATTATTGAGAACCGTTCTGGTAAATTTGTTTTTCAATTGTCTGCATTAAAATCGCATTTGATATTATGTTATGCATGTCAGTTTTAATTTGTTTAATTATTAATCATTTTTCGAGGAATATTATTTAAAAGAAATTGAACCGTTATTTCACTTTGATCCTATTTCACCAGCGCAGTACTCCTTCGCTGGCGGAGATCACAGAGAAGTTTAAGAACCAAATATTGGCAATTAATTATTGGGAACCGTTCTGGTAAAATTTTCGTTCAATTGTCTACATTAAAATCGCATTTGATATTATGTTATGCATGTCAGTTTTAATTTGTTTAATTATTAATCATTTTTCGAGGAATATTATTTAAAAGAAATTGAACCGTTATTTCACTTTGATCCTATTTCACCAGCGCAGTACTCCCTCGCTGGCGGAGATCACGGAGAAGTTTCAGAACCAAATATTGGCAATTAATTATTGGGAACCGTTCTGGTAAAATTTTCGTGCCTTTTGCAGTGTGCCACACGATTGGATTTTGAAGATCGTGAAGATCTATCGATTTCATCCTAGTTTTACTGAGTTTTACAAGGCTAGTATGAGGTCGTGGAGGACCAGGTTACTAATACACAGCGGAAAGGAAGTAGTAGAAATAAGAAGTATTCAGATTAACAGGGAAATTTTAATAGATAAATCCACCCTAACGTAAAATTGTGTACCACACACAACCTATTTGATAATGATTTACTTTCAATGTAAACAATGTGGACTAATATTCAACGCAGAAAAAAAGAATGGGCACAAAATCTACCTAACTATATTGGTAATACCAACTTATGAAAATGAAAAATCATGGAGAGGCTATATTTATTAGTAAACATTGTTTTTCTAGAGCAAATATTCAATACTTTTCTTTTAACTATTTAGAAATAATTATTTGAATGGTCCTCTCACATTTACAAGGAAATATGTTTAATTTGTAGATGTAATAATGGCCTAGTGTCTGACTAGTGACTAGCACGAACCTTAACATGAAATGTCAGACAAAAATGTTAAAGAAATCGTGGAGAGTCAAACCACTCTATTGACAATATCTAAAAAACTGAACAAGGTGCAGGCAGATAATAATTTATGTAACTTAAAATGAGAACAATGAAGCCAGAATCAGAAACAGTTGTAATAGCTGCCCAAGGTCAGGAGTTGAGAACTTATGATAAAGCGGTTCTCACAATTTCCCAACTGATAAATGCTGCATATTCCAGGAACAAGAAGAAACCATTGGTCATAGTGTCTTAGCTTGTCCTATTCTAGCAACGACCGAATACTTGAAAAGGCACAATGGGGTGTACAGTTACCTCCACTGGCATATCTGCAACGCCCTCGAAAGTCTTAACACATGCTCCAAGTGACATGACCACTCGCCAAAACCGGTGACGTCTGATGCTCTGTGTACAATATTGTATGATCGATAAATTCAACCAGATCACACGAAGCGGCAGGCAAATAGGATATTCTTATCCGGGATTTGGAAGAAAAAAATTGTTTACTGTTAATGTTGCTGTGCCATGCGATCAAAACTTGTAGCATAATCAATATTCAAAACTTCTTTAAAGTGAAATAAATGTATAAAGTAAACATCGAGATCTGAAGGCCATCTATTATATTACCTTATGAATGTATAAAAGTAAGGTTATAAATCCATGGCATTTGATCATTTAAATATTATATCTGGAACACAATTATATTAATGCAATTGCGTCATTCAAACGCATTGAGCATTTGAGCATGGGTTGGTGGCGAAGATTAGCACACGAGGGAGGTGACGTGAATTAGCGAGTTTCCGCGAAATAGGACACAAAGTCCGAATTGGGCAAGAATTATCTTCCAGGGCAAGCGTTACGTCAGGAATATCGCAGGGGAATGTAACTGGACCTCTTCTAATTTTAGCGTTAGTCATTGATTTGCCAGCGCACTTAATCTCAAATGTTCGGTTATTTGCAAACGATTGCATAATATATCGCTTTATGAATTGAAAAAAAGATGAAGAAATGCTGCAACGGGATCTTGATGCGTTATATAACTGGGTGGAAAAGAATGGCATGACCATAAATAGCTCTAAAAGCAAATCCATCAATTTTGGCAGGGATCATTATTACAGCGAAACAAATTACCGGTTAAGTAAGGGCATTATTCCGAGTTTCCTCTTGCAAGTACCTAGGAATCCATTTCGGCAGTAAATGAGGCTGGAAAAGTCAGGTTGATTTTGTTGTAGGGAAAACCTGGAGATCTCTTCACTTTGAAGCGTGCATCTTAAAAAAGAGCATGCTAAAATCGATGGAAATTGCTTATTTATCGCATTGTTTCTCGGATAATGGAATATGGAGCAATTTTTTGGGATCCGCACAAAATTATGTAGTGTAAAAATCAGTGGCGGCCGGTACGGAATTCTATTGGTGATGTCAGTTAATGATGCAACATCGGTAACGAAACATCTTTGTTAATAAAACATCGATCAAAAACTATCGATGGTTTTTAAACATCGTTGGGATGTTTTAAAACTGATTTCTTAATCTTTAAAATAAAATTCATGAGCACAAATTTATTTTACAGTGACCATTTTATTAAGTTATAATGAAGATTAAACTGAAAACAAACTAAAAATAATCAGAACAAATAAAAATACTCAGCCTGAAAGCCTCAGTAATTCAAGAGGTGGGAGCTTCCTGAGTTCGCTGAAGAAGGGTACGGGAAGAAGAGGGGAAGCCTTACGCTCACGGTATACGCCGCCTCTCCATGTGCGCAACACAAGGAAAGCGTACGAAATACCGGGGCATCGGGGTCATCCTGGCGATGAAGATAGTGCCATTAGTCTGGGGATGAGAATGTGAACTTCTGTGCCACTTCACTTGTGGCACCAACCCGTTCATAAGAGTGCGTTAGTGGAGTTATTTGAGAGATGCCTCAGGACATCAACTGACCGGGAGGTCCTAGAGTTCCACTCCCGACGCCGGTGACAGGATTTTCCACACTAGCTTGTCAGGTCGAATTCATCCGCTGTCTGAAGGAGAATTCTAGCGGCCGGCTGCTCTGATCGGTAGTTTTCTGTGATTTCTCCGACCAACACCAGGCGAATGCTGGAGCAGTACCTTAGCAAACGGGCCACAGACCACGCGCGATCTTTCCTTCCTCTTCCTTGTCCTATCTTCACCCCTTACTTACACACACACGCTAACATGCACTCCATTACCACATATTCCGGGAGACCGGTCGGGAGCATAGAGCTTGTCCCGGTTGGGGTGGTGCTCCGCTGGTGGGAGAGTCCTGGCTTAGAGAAACCCCGCTAGCCGACAGTAGGTGGGCGCCGGACGTCGCCTTCCAGTGGGGGAAGATCACCACCACCTCCAGAGGGAAAACACGCACTACACTTACGGGACTAATAATCTTAACAGTTGAATCCCCCGGAATCACTAATAATCAATCAAATAAAACCTTGTATGTTTAATTTCAGAATAAGGACGAAAAGAAAATGAATTAACTAACAATTTTACGGTCGCGAGCCGCAAGATTAATTGCGAAAACAATAAAAACCTATTATTAATTTCCTTTTATATCAAATAATAAGGTAAAGAAATAATTTAATTAAAGACTCAATTGAATGTGCAGCACCGCGTAATTCCTAAAGCATTTGTGAAGCTAAGTACACGAAACGTCTAGACATCAGATCTATTGCAAGGAAGTAACAGCAGGAAGGGTTACATTTACTTAACTCTCTGGGAACCATTTCTTGTAGTAAACTTAATAATCCACAAAGTTTTCAAGAAACATTTTTACATTTATTCAATAAAAAGAGTGAAAATTCTTTGACACAGAATTGCAATGCAATATTCAAAAGCGTAAGGCGGGAGCCTCTTTACAAAAAATTAATGTGAAAATAACTGGCTGTCCCGTGGCTCAGAGTGAAGTCGCTCGCCTTTCACCAAGAACGTCCGGGTTCCATTCTCGCCGATTGCTGGACAATCTCGTGTGAAATTGGCAACACAATCTTATATAAAATCAATTGATACAACAATCTCATGTGAATCAAACAAAACGAGTGTGGCTGCTTCACAAGGGCTAGTCCAACCCCCTGTGAAGTGTCCTTAACCATAACTCTATCGTATTTCCTTCCCAATTCTAGCCGCAGGGAAGTGACGCAGGAGATGCCAACCTTCGCGGAGACGCCAACTCTTGTCAACTGACTGCGACGAGACGTGACGTATAATTACCGACATCGTGACAGATACCGTAAATGGAGGATTACTAACAAGCGCAATACGTTCAAAGGATTTGGAGAAGCGTTGTGTCAATCTATCCTGCGGTTTTTACAGAGCTGCCTGTGAAGAAAAATAGTTGTTACGATGTCATATAAACGGAAGGTTGAACGCCACCGTCGTGACGTCACCGTAGCGACGTGTAAGGTCCCGATTGGATGGCACCATAACATTTATGATATGTCACAGGCAATAAATTAAAAATCGCAGTATAGACGCGAGAAATTAAAAAAAAATTCCAATATCACGTTGGCTTAGAGGCGACCGCGGGTGCTTGCGCATGCGCAGGTGTGGTCGCGCGCGTTGGGTAGTGCGGCTCGCGCCGAGGGCCCGCAGCGCACGCCGCTCTACGAGCTGCACGTGGCGCAGGGCGCCAAGATGGTGGCGTTCTCGGGCTTCCTGCTGCCGGTGGCGTACGCGGCGCAGGGCATTGCCGCCTCGCACCTGCACACGCGCAGCGACGCCTGCGCCTCGCTCTTCGACGTCTCTCACATGATGCAGACCGAGGTACGGTCCTTATATCCGCTCTTTGACGTCTCTCACATGATGCAGACCGAGGTACGGTCCTTATATCCGCTCTTTGACGTCTCTCACATGATGGAGAAGGAGGTATGTTCCTTATTTCCGCTCTTTGACGTCTCTCACATGATGCAGAAGGAGGTACGTTATTTCCCAGTGGGGTAGCGTCAATGGATGCGCTTGTTACGTCACATCCCTTCGTTATACAGTTGGATTAATTATGTATATTTCTTAATTTGTATGTTTCTTATTTTCTCTTTGCAAAAACATAGTGCTTTTCTTGAGACACCCTCAGACCACTGTATCGGTTACAGTACCCGGTTTCGTAACACTGTGGTTTTGCAAACGAGTCATATTAGTTCCCTAAGTTCGATTCAGCTGCAAGGCCAATGACCTTTGAGAAGGTTGCCTTTTGGGAATATAGGCTTACAAATCACGTGACTGATGTGATTACAGAAACACATCTGGTATCCTGGCCTCAGCTCCAATAATTTCATTCAGTGTCCTCAGGCGCAGTAAAGTATGGACTTGGCGGATGTAGTTCAAAATTTCTTCACCAGTGTGCTTGTACAGCAGGTTGTTTAACATCTATCCTAGTAAACCTTTTTCTTCAAGTTTATAGAAAATGTTGCCAGTTCGAATTTTCGATGTTTATATAGCGCGTAGTTTCAACTGCGAACAATATGTAATGTGATAAGTTTTGTAAAACCTTGTTTTAAAACAAATTTTTTATTATTTAATTCTAGTACTACGTAACACTGTTGTACATCCCCGAGATCAGTACGTATATGACTGATATTGTACCTACGTGTGATGCATGAAACAGCTCATGAATATGTGCTGTGAGTGTGACGAAAAGGAAGAATATAACCACGTTTTGTTAAAATTAAGGCAAATAATAAATGTACAGTGAAAGTGACGTGCAGGGCGTTCTTGCAGTACAATGATTCGTTTTCTTGGTGCAGTAGCAATAGAGATAAATGCATAGAAATTTGTCGGTGCGAGCTATACACAAACTAGAATGTAACAGTATATGTATAGAAAAAGTATTTATATATTTAGGAGATGAATAGGAGGTGAAAAAATATTTAGGAGATGTTAGAGGACTGATCTGCAATTCTTATGTAACCCGCCTCTGTTTATAAATATATCAATGATTTTTCTATACATTTACTGTTACATTGTTGTTTTTGTTATTTTTACATTATACCTGAGGGATGATCTCAAACATGAGGGTAGAAAAGTTGTAAACAACATGAGTTTTATTGTGTAATAAATGTGAATTTCGATGTCTGTTATTTTGGCCTACTTTTGCTTCACACTTTTTATAAATGATGTCCGGATAAAAGTATTGCGGGCGGGTACGCACTCCTTTCTTTCCGCTACTGCCCTGAGGCGGTGCATTTGCTCTCCGCGTTGAGGTGTGATGTGGGCGTGTGCAGGTGCGTGGGAAGGACGCCGTGGAGTTCATGGAAAGCCTGTGCACGGCCGACCTGCGCGCGCTGCCCGACAACGTATCGGCGCTGACGGCCTTCACGGACCCCATCACGGGCGGCATCCTGGACGACCTGATCGTCACCAAGACCACGCTGGGCTACCTGCACGTGGTGAGCAACGCCTCGCGCCGCGCCGAGGACCAGCAGATCATGCTCCGCGCGGAGGTAAGCCATTCGAGCACGGCGTGCTCTTCTCGTGCGTCTCACGCTGAATGCGCATTGCGCGCGTGTTTGTGTTTGTTTGTGTGTGTGTTTGTGTTTGTTTGTGTGAGTTTGTTTGTGTGCGTTTGTGTTCGTTTGTGCTTGTGTGCGTTTGAGTTTGTGTGTGTGTTTGAGTTTGTGTGTGTGTGTTTGAGTTTGTGTGTGTGTGTGTTTGAGTTTGTGTGTGTGTGTGTTTGAGTTTGTGTGTGTGTGTGTTTGAGTTTGTGTGTGTGTGTGTTTGAGTTTGTGTGTGTGTGTGTTTGGTTTGTGTGTGTTGTTTGGTTTGTGTGTGTGTGTTTGAGTTTGTGTGTGTGGTTTGAGTTTGTGTGTGTGTGTGTGTTTGAGTTTGTGTTTGCTTGTACATGTTTGTATTTGTGTGTGTGTGTGTGTGTGTCTGAGCCAACTGCGCTCCTTGTGTGTGTAATGCAGTGTGCGCTGTGTGTGCGCAGAGGGCGTTCGCGGCGCGGGGCAAGTGCGTGCGCCTGTTTTGGGGAGGAGCGCCGCTGCTGGCGCTGCGGGGCCGGGCGCGGCGCGCGCGGGGGGGCTGCGCTAGGGGTGACGTGGGGGGCCCGCCGCCGTGGCGGCGCCTGACTCTGCGCACGCGGACGTGCGCCCGGCCGGCCTCGGCGCGCGCGACTCGCTCAGGTGCCTCGCAGCCTTCTTTTGCTAAACCTGCCATTTGCCATATGTTTTATGTGTCAAATGTTTGCAATTTTCGAAAATGCAGAGGTTGCCGGATATGAGACCAGTACCGTTTTTTGTACCAGTCTTTGATACATACGAGGGGAAAATTTTAAAAAGAACTTGGAGCTCTTGTGGGGAAAAAAGTGATTAAATCTAAAAATTGCCCCAGTTTCACACGAAATAACGCGAACACTTTATTTTCGAAAAATTGTAATCTTATTACAATATCTGTCTCTGAAGAACAGTTTTTATAAAGGAAAAAATCGTCGTTATTTTATTTGTAAGTGTATGTCGAAAATCATTGAACCTTTGCAATTTTCGAAAATTGGCGATTTCAACGAAAATAAGATCTATTGACTTAAGACCCTGTATACCAGGATGAAGTTTAATAAAAAATAGGTAATTTGTTAGAAAAGTTTGAAAATGTTGAGTCTTTATATAAAGTCAATGTAAACGTCACCATAACTTCCGTATTCCAAAATCAATATAAACGTTTCAAACTCACAGGATGTAGAGTTCATTTAACCTTTATCTGCTTGAATTATTTTCTAAAAAAATCCATATCATTTTATAATTTTAAAAATAATTTATTTTTCTCCCAAAATTTTGAAATGCACATGTGACACCTTTTAAGGATGTTATGGAAAACAACATGAAGTTTTAATTCATTACTGCAACATTTTAAGGTGAAAGTCTGACTATCTGCAGCTTCTATAGCTTGCCTATACGGGCACGCTAGGCCGATAAGGTTTAAATCGATTAGGGCGTATCAGTTTTAGAGAATTAGTCAATTCTCAGTGAATCACTGTCCGTCAGCTTGCGTCTCAGTTAATGTGTACTATCAATAGCTGTCAATGTGTCTTGGAATCTCTCTGTGGGTCGATCCACGCGCTAGCACCGCCCTTCCACTATCCCCACTTTTATTGCGGTTCCCCAACCACCACAGGTTTCAATTTGCTATTCGAACTTTCTTGAATTAATTGTTGCACTAATAAGTGTATGAGACAGCCGTGACTGTCTCTCTTCCTGATACAAGAATATCTCACTTGGTGATAGTTCCCTTGTTCATTGCTGCATGGGCGAGACGGAGTGCACACTTGTGCGTGACTAATTGCTTTAAAATAGGGAATGTAGGGCTTCTGTCGGCTACTGTGCGAATGTATCCCTTTGTCAAGTATTGGTTCTCGACGAGCAACGATGCCCCTCATTATGTAAAGTAGGGTGACTTTGAATGGTGGTGGTTGATGGGCGCGAACGGGCGGATTTACAATGGGAATCTTCTTTTAGTTCTTGATTAGGCAGGGGTGGCTCCCAGGCGACCCAGGGAGTAATAAATTTGAGAGAGGAGCTGCAAGGGAAAATTATTAATTTTATTGTGATTATAAATACATGTGGTCGGGAAGTGCTCATTAACTGTTTTCTGTGCGCTGCGATTTGTCATTGTAATGCGCATTACAATAGAAACAAATGATATGCAGAAGCAATGCACATCCACTCCCAGCGAATTCTTCTAAAATATTTCGGTAGATTAAAAATGACATTACTAAGTTTAGTTCTCTCGCACAGGTCTAGTGTCTAGTGTGTTGAACTACGCATTTCTTTCCAAGCATTTAATAAGTTGTTAACCTTGAATTGATCTTGTGAAACGTAGCGATATTGCTAATTTCTTTCCTAACTTATGTATTTACTTTCTTCCTGACATTTTATGAATCTAGAAAGTAACATTTCTTGATTAATTATTAAATTTTCAAAGTTTTTTATTTAAGCCATTTTCTGGACATTTCAATTGTTCGTCACAGGCTGGAAGCGGGGCTGTGCTTGTACGGAAACGACATCGACCACACCACGACGCCAGTGGAAGCCGGTCTCAGCTGGCTCATCGGTGAGCAAACATTTGGTAATTTTCTCGTGCCCGGACTGTGTCTCAACTGGCGCGGAGTCTCGCTGAGTGCGGGCCATTGTTGTGTACGCAGGCAAGCGGCGGCGCGAGGCAGCCGACTTCCCGGGTGCCGCGGTGGTGCTGCGCCAGCTGCGCGAGGGGCCCAAGCGGCGACGCGTGGGGCTGCGCTCCGTGGCGGGGGGCCCGCCCTTCCGCGCGGGCGCGCGCCTGTTCGCGGAGGCGGAGGCGACGGCGGAGGCGGAGGCAGAGCCCGCGGGGCGCGTCACCTCCGGCTGCCCCAGCCCCACGTTGGGCGCCAACATCGCCATGGGCTACGTGCGCTCGGACCTCGCCCGCCCGGGAACGCGCCTGCGCGCGGAGGTGCGCGGGAAGGCGGTGGCCGCCGAGGTGGTGAAGATGCCCTTCGTGCCCACGCGCTACTACCAGATGCCCAGTGCCAAATAGCGAAGAAGACAGCCAACTTCTATTTGAAACGTATTTCTGGTTGAATGAGCCATAAGTATGATCCTTTGACAAAAATTATAAAAGGTTCACGGAGGAAAGGTTTTTTTTTTTACAATCAACAGATGTGGATATGATATATGTTACGTGTTGAGAGACAACACTTGACTGTAATTGACAACCCCTGTGGTGTAATAAGCTTTCAATTGCTGAATACAATGAACCATTTTGTTTGGGGTCGTCCACATGATCTGTGTGTTTCTTTTGTATTACTTGAAAATTAAGACTTGTTGTTAAACTATTATAGGAAGTGTTCACACCAACTGCATAGCAATATTTGCATGATGACATTAAGTGATATGTCATACCACGATTCACGCAGGCAAATACGTGAATGAGTCAACAAATGTATACTCAAGTGATTTCCAAAAACAATTGTAATGCAATTATTTTATAATAAACTTTTCTTATAAAAAAATCCTAGGTATTTGTTTCAATAAATACTATTTAAAACATTGATATTTCTTGAAAATATTTCATAGTTGCAATGGAACGTCGATGGAGAAAGTGTCTCAAAACTAAAACTAGTTGTACTACCAAATGGTTCAAACTTTTTCATACAATTTGTATAATGACAATTAGTACATTTCAAATCATGTACCTATTTACTATTTTATTTCGGCTATCGTCCAAAAATACTCTTTGTAAACTGCTTCAAACACAAAGTCCATTTTTTCTCAATTTGTCCTCTTTTTTTATCTCGCATTTGGAAATATTGCCACTAGACAAATTCGTATCCTCTATTAATGTGAGCTTGTTCTAGAGAAAGAGTAAATATTATGACCTACCGTTGAATGGAGTAGATCAGTCTGTTAAGAAACAGTAGATAATATACAAATTTATAGGATCAGGGACATGGGCTCTCTACACTTATATTACAAATTACTCAAATTAAATCCTTTTCAAAAATGTGTACTATAATCTCTCAAAACCAGGGAAGCGCTTTACACAAAATACAATGCACATAATAATATTTCCTAAAAGAAAAAAAAACCCTTATACTACTATCACACACACATCAAGAGTTTACACTGTTTACAGTTTTAGAATAAAAAAAATATTAATGGAGCCACTGTAATTCTTTAAATACCATGCTCAAAAATACTGTCCTAGGTTCTTTACTAACCTCAAAATTTTCTAATTTAATCAATGGCCTTTGTGCTCATGATAACATTAAAAGAAAGAAACAAAAAGCTATGATGATCGAAATTACTCAATCAAGTTCCCTTCCCTTTTAATTTCAATTTGTTAAGCAATGCCGTGCCTCGTTAAATATTTTATTAAATAAAGATTTCTGGCGAGAGGTCTAACTGAATTTCACGTAGGAACGTTCTTACTTGAAAAACAAACAGGGGAAGGAGAGATCTGAATAATTTAATGTACAGCAGATCCCGTAGCCTTCCTCACGCCTACTCTTGAACTTCCAGCTCGCCATTATCTCGATCACAACAGCCCTCGTGTGATGAATATGCCGGGACGTATCTTACTGCCTCGTACGTATTTGCACATTAAGGCTAAATGTACCGACACTAGTTCCATTTGTCGCCACCACGTGGCAGCACTAAAATAAGCAAAATTTACTAGACTGATAACGTCTAAACAAATTGTCCGATTTTCGATCTGTAAACGACATTGGACTCCTTTTAAAATAGAATTCACGCTACGATGCCGTTTTTTCAAAAGATTTCAAAAATTTTGAAAACGTTTTCATAGTTCCTGGAAGAAATTAAAATGGGCTTATAGCGCGATGGCGACGTGCTTCCTGAATCCAACGCCGTGTCAATCATGCTAATCGGATGAATAGGAGCGGCGTAAAGTGTAATTTCGGAAGACATACCTGACGCCCTCCCCTTTTCCTGCGTCACCGACCTGCCTCGACGCGGACGAACGACCAAACCCTGCCGCCTGCGGCACGGGAGGCCGAACTTTCAGACAGGCAAGCTGGGCAGTCAGTCCTTCAGTCTCAATATATTTTTCTTCACGTGTCAAACTAGTGATGCTGTAACACAGCCAAACGGTCTCATATCATCTGTAATAGTCGTATAAAACTTTTTCTTTTCTACTTTTCCCTTGCCATAAAACAATTTTTGGGGGGTACTAAAAATAGTTATTAAAACATTTTCAAAAAAAAAAGGGAAATTTGGTGATTTTACAAATTAGTTCATTTCCCAACATCTTATTTTTTTTTATTTTAAGTCTTCTTATTTCCCTCTCCCAAAAAGTATACCGAGATTACAAGCTTTTTTATCACTCATTTTGATCTAAACGCGTTTTTTTCCCCGTTTCACCTAGAATCTTTTTCCCAAGAAAAATCAGGGAAAAAATTTTTAAAAATTGTTTCTTTGTTTTTTTAAAAACTACTCGGTTTTGTAATCGGATGGGAAACTCTTTTTCGGCCCCCTGTAAGAAAAAGGGGATAATTCTTTTTCTTACTTCCTAACTTTTTCCCAAAAAAAAAACAATACATGTCTTGATCCAAAAAATGGTTGACAAAAACTTCCCCGTTAATGGTCAAACCCCAAACCCTCCCAATTTTTCCCAAGGGTTTTTGAATCCCTGAAGAACTCGTTTTTGATTTTAAAGGGATATTTTAATTTTGAGGCCCTTTAAAAATTTGGGCTCAAATCATTTTCAAATCTTCTCAAACCCCCAAAATTATTTGATTAATTTTTCCCGTTTCGTACAGATTGAAAGAAAATTGGATTTTGTGTTTGTTGAACACTATTTTAAAAAATTGCTACTTAAATTTTGGGGGTTTTCCCTTCAACTATAATTTGATGATTTTTTTTTCCTTCAAAATTTTTAAATGATCTAAAAAATGGTTTAAATTTTGGAAACATTTGGTATTTTTCTAAATTGGGGGAATATAGCTTTAAAAAACAATTTAATTTTTTCTAAAAAAGAGCCCCAAATTTTTTTTTTAAAAGAATAAAAATTGTTTGGGTGGCCCATTTCCCCCCTTTTTTTTCAAATTCAAAGGTTTAAAATTTTTATTCAAAACCCCTTTTTAATAATTTAAGTAAATTTAAAAGTATATTTAAAATCTCAAAACCCAAATTTTTCCAGGGATGGGAGCAAAAAATTAAATTTTTGTTGAATCTATAAATTTTTCAAAATTCAAATTTAAATAATGCAGAAGGTGTGAATCACCCTATTTTTATTTAAAATTGTTTTAGAATTCCGGTGTATTTATAAATTATTTTAATGAAATTTGATTTTAATTGCAAAAATCTGTTTTTGCATATTCGTTTTTTAGTTTTTTATATTTATGTCCATATTTGAAATTTCATTCAAAAATTTTTTGGACTTACTCGGCATTGTAAGTCCGTAAAGCGGGGAAACAAATTAGTCCTGCTGATCCATATAGTTTATAAAAGGGGGTTTGAGCAATTTTAAATCTTTCTTTAAATTATATTTTTTTTTAAACTATTTTGATTTTTTTTAGCATATTTTTTAAAGATATTTTTAAAATATAAAATGATGTTTTAAAAAAAATCTGAAATCTTAAAAAAAAGAAGAAAAATTTGGATAGTTTTTTTTTCTTTAATCGCTATGAGCCGCCCAAAAAGGTTTAATACCAAAAAAATCGGTATTTTTATCCTTTTCAAATCCTTTTTTTATTACGTAAATATTTGGACGTTTTTGGGGTTTGGACTAAAAAAAATTATCCCGTATTTAATGAAAACAATTTTCCATTCATACATCTTGACAAATAAGTTCTTTTTAAAAATTCTCACAAAATTTTTTTTAATCAAATTTTTTAAAATTTATTACTTTTTAATTTATAATTTTTTTTATATAAAACACACACACACACATCAGTCTCTAATAATTAAGGACGGAAGTTCCACAAATTTTAATAAATATAATTCCCCATTTCATTTTTGTTCTCCCCCGAAAACTCTCGCCCTTTTCCCTACCTTGGGGCATTAATTCCCCATGTAAAAAATAGGGAAAGGCGGATGTGTGAAGTCAAAAGTCACGCTATCAGAACAGGTGTGGGGGTGCGATCTTAGCCGGGGGAGGAGCGTGCCTGGCGGAGGGGGCTTGGATAAAAAGGGCGCATGGGGAAAAAACATTCAAAACATGTTCCACTTTTTTTTCAAAAACAAAAATTTTAAAATTCATAAAAATTTAATTTTTTTTAACTTAATTAATTTTTAAAAATTAAATATAATACTAAATATTTATTATTATAAATTTAAATATTCTATGAAACTTTTGAAAACAACATTTTAACGGGTAAAAGGCCTAAACCCAGGAAAGTGATATGGGGGCAAGTTTCATAATTAAAAAATTCTGATCTTACAGAAAAAAAAAGAGGGAAAAATTTTTAAAAAAAACAGGAAGAAAATTAAAAATTCAAAAAATTCAGGATATCAAGTGTTGATTCAAAAATTTTGGGCCCGACCCCAAAAATGATTTATTAATTTGAAAAAATTATATATTTATAATATAATGTAATGGGAAAAGAAACAGTACGGGAAAGGTTTTTAAAAACAAATCAGAAAAATCAAATAATCGGAAAAGTTTCTAATCCTTTTGTGGTGTAAAAACGAACTTTAATGGGGAAAAAATTCTTTTAAAATGGGGGAAGAAATTTAAACTAAAAGGGAGGGGAAGATAAACCCAAAAATTTAAAAACAGTTTCTCCCAAAAAAAAAAAAAATGGAAAAAAAAATATTTTGGGCATTTGAGTAGACAAAAACCCCGAAAAAGGGTATTATCTTGGAAAGATGAATGAAACGGAGAAAAGGTGTGGCATAATTGGTAGCTAATACAAAATATCACAAAAAAAGGAAAAAAGTTCGGTCCCGGGGGTTTGAAAAAACTGCATCCTATTCGTTATATCAGATAGGTCTAACAAGGATGGCTTGGTCTTTTTAGTCTTTTCCTGAGACCCCGAAGGGTGGGAATAGATAAAAAAAGTGCCAAGCCGCTGCTTGGGAAAAATGGGGACAAAACATATAGCACTGAAAAGTGTGTTTGATACCCCCAGTCTTTTCTTTCCCATTTTGGAAGCCCGAATTATCGGGTCCTCCCATTTGGGTCAGAAAAAGGGAAGGGAAAGATGCTCAAATAAACAAAACAAATATCAGTTAAAAAAAAAACTTTCCCCAAAACCGGGTTTGAAACATCGAAAGGGTTTGTGGGGTTTTTTTGAAATGGCCCTATTTTAATTTTTAATTCATTTTGAAAAACGGAAAACAAAGTAAAAAAAATAACAGAAAAAAACCTGGGAAAATATCGCCAGGCTTATGGGTAGTCCCTTCCCCCAAAAGGGGTTCAGGAAATTGGGCGAGGACCCCTAGGGGTTTTTTGGCCCCCTCTGCGTCGTGGACATTTTGGAAAAACCAGAAAAAAAGGGCCTTCTGAAGATTTACTGGAGGGGGTGTTACAATCCGTTCCCTTTTTCGACAATGTTTTACATGGTTCAATTTTTTTATTTTATTTTAAAATTTTTATTATCGGGTTTTTTTCATTCAACAACTCATAAGCCCTCGATAAAAACTAGGGTTTCTGTTTTTTTTACGAAATATGTTGTTTTCTTAAAAAAAATGTTTTGAAAAAATCAACATCAATGGCATCCCCATTCTACCTAGATGGATTGTTTCATTTTTCATTCCCTAATATGAGTTTATCAGTGACAGGTATAGTTTTACTATGTATATAAAACTTAAATTGAATTTACCGATTTGTTACTGATAAGCGTTGATGTTTAGAAAATGTATCTTAAATGTAAAAGTTAAATTAAAAATGTATAACAAAAAATAATTATCCCCTCTAAGGAAACCCCCCTTCTATTTGTGTTCTGTCTAAGGTTAAAAATATTCTTTCTACAATTTAACAAAAAATACAAAATATATGTGTTAATGTTTTTAAACCTTTTCTTTTTCATTATGTTTTTATCAAAATAAAGGGAAATTTCCTTTTTAATCTTTTAAATTTTTAAAATACAAAATCATTTTAAAAATAAACACAAAAGCTGGGACATTGATTTTATTATATTTTTAAAGTTTGTTTCAGAGTTGGTTCGGATGCATCCCCTGCCTTTTTACCCAACTTTTTTTTTGTCGAAATACAAAATTTTTAAAATTTTCTTGGAAAAAAGATTAAAAAGGTGAATCATCAGGGGACAAACGCCGTTTTGGATCAAAAAAAAGGGGCCCGGAAAGGCTCTCTAATTTTGGCTCATACTTTCTTAGGGAAAGCGGAAAATTTAAAATAAAATGTATAAAAAAATGTTGGGAATTGAATAATTGTAGATATCACCAAATTTTATTTCTTTTGAAATCAGTTTCAAATCGAAACATATTTTAGTCCGCCTCAAATAATTGTTTTATGGTATTCGGGGCAAAAATTGGGCAGATATTTTTATACGACTATTACAGATGATAGAGACCGTTTGGCTGTGTTACAGCATCACTAGTTTGACACGTGAAGAAAAATATTGAGACTGAAAGGACTGACTGCCCAGCTTGCCTGTCTGAAAGTTCGGCCTCCGTGCCGCAGGCGGCCGGGTTTGGTCGTTCGTCCGCGTCGAGGCGGGTCGGGTGACGCAGGAAAAGGAGGGGGGCGTCAGGTATGTCTTCCGAAATTACACTTTACGCCGCTCCTATTCATCCGATTAGCATGATTGACACGGCGTTGGATTCAGGAAGCACGTCGCCATCGCGCTATAAGCCCACATTTTTTAATTTCTTCCAGGAACTATGAGAAAACGTTTTCAAAATTTTTGAAATCTTTTTGAAAAACGCATCGTAGCGTGAATTCTATTTTAAAAGGAGTTCAATGCAGTTTACAGATCGAAAATCGGACAATTTGTTCAGACGTTATCGATCTAGTAAATTCCGTATGATAGTGCTGCGATCTATTGATTTTTCCTATAAGTATTTTTCGGTGCATTTAGCCTTAAGTTAGTAGTCTATACTATCAAATAAAAGTCTTCTCATATCTGTAGTAAAGAGTAACGCTTTCCTGAAGACCTTCGACAATATGGCACTGGCTTACAATACAATGTTATGGTACTGATAAATCTTACAGGTTGCTTGCCTCCGCAGAAAAGAAAGTTTTTGCAAGCTGCCGTGAATAGCGTCTCATCTGCATCCTACACTAGCGAACTCTATCCGTAACTTCCATTCGTTCCGCTGGCGGCGTGAAGTCAACCAACATCCTCAGTATCAAAACCTACTATAGAAGGATTTTCCTAAGAATGAGCCAGCGCCTTCTGGAATTCTAGAGGGCGCTGAATGAGCCAAAGTGACAGCTAGTACTGGCAACATACCTGAAGGTTCTGATGGTCGTCGTGCTCTTGAGCCCATTAGACTCCCTTCGCGCATTCGTTCGTTTGCAGGTGGCTAACTTGTAAATAACTTCGACGCTTCTTTTTGTGATGTCCTCACCCGACAAACATTTAGTGCGCCGCGAGAAATAATTGAAATTAGGAAGTGCAGTGTTATGTGTTCTTCTGTAATTTTTTTCTATAAACATTACATTGAATTTACATTTTGTGTGATAAATATTATGTTTATTTTAAAATAGGGACTTGAATGTGAAATGCGTACTGGTGTGTTTCCGGCTACTGTGCTGTTGTGTGTCGAGCTGTGATTGAGAGCTTTCTATTTACATTCGTGACTTTTCTTTTACTGATTGTGAGAACAGGTTAAGATATTTTCCACATACGTAATTAAATTTAAATATTTCCCGGACTCGCGTACGTGCATACACCTCAGCGAAATTCAAACTTCTGTATAGTGATGTCTTCACGGGAGATATAACCGAATACTTTACGAAGAGGCGTTTCTGAATAGCTGTGGAGGGATACTTCTCTGAATTACATGTGATATTCACTTGTTTAGCGAACTGTCACTTTGGCCCATTTTTAAGAAAATTCTTCTATAATTGCCCATATCTCTTTTATCAACATCCCTTATATCAAAAAATACTACGGCCTATATCATGAGGGAAAACATGGGGTGAGTTCCTTCAGTGCACCGATTTTAGCTGTACTCGTGGCTCATTGCAAAGTTGCAAGCCTTTCACCACTGAGATCCGGGTTCGATTCCCGTCGAATCTCCTGTGAAATGTGTTCCAACAAAACGAGTTCTGCTGCTTCACAAGGGCTGGTCCAACCCCTGTGAAGTGTCCTAAACCCTACCCCTATCCTCATCCCTTCCTAATTCTGGCCGCTGGGTGACGCAGGAGCGCGCGGTAGGAGGCGCGTACGCGGAGATGCTACCTGGAGGTCCTCTTAACAACCGACTGCGACGAGACGCGACAATATTAACGGAGGATTACTCCAGCGCTGCTAAGTAATGGGAGGATTACTCCCAGAAGTGCAAAGCGCTCAACGCCCCCCAAGGGGCTTGGAGACGCGTTGCGTCAAACGAGACGCAACAGCTGGTTCTGCGCATCACCAGTTTGCGTCACGAACCACGTGACCACAGACGGGCACTTCGTTTGCAAAGCCAATCTAACTCAAGTATTGAGCAACATTTTGAAAGTGGTACAAAATGACAATTTTCAACGGTAATCATCCGAAAATAACACGATGAAGGTGTACAAGATACCATATTTAAAAGAACTGCTTCATAAATATATTTCAATATCTTGTAACGAGGGAACAATTTTGGTATATGGCTGCATTTAAAATTCCCGCTAATATTGTGACTCAAACTGGTATCTGAAGCTCATTGGTTGAGGTCGGATGCAATTCGCAAGAGCCGTATATCCAGGGGTGTTGTTGGAGCGCGAATTTCAAGCTACGTTTATGCGCGCTCCCCTCGCAGCTAAGAAATGTGACTCGTTTTCATATCTTACAAAACGGGTGGTTACAATATGGTTCTTGATACAACGTTCTGCGACTTTTCGTAATAAATTGTGCCTTTCGTATGCAAAGAAATTGAAAATTCCTTTACTACGTTCGTAGATTCTTTTCTTTCTTTTCCCTTAATTTATTTCATTAGATATTCCTAGTTTTTCATTGGACAAAAGTAACAGCTCTTTTACTCACTGTCTTTTAGCTTTAAGACCACACGAAACTAAAGGCGTAAGTGAACGACCAAATCCTGCACTAGCATCATGCGATTTTGAGGTGCTTGGAGCGATTTTCAATGAGATTATAGAAAATGTATGACCTCCCTTAAGCTGGCACTACCATAATCAGTTACCATTAAATCATATGCCACAATTTAGAATCATTTAATTGCTAATTAATTAAGCAAAATTAATTTAACTGCTCTTCAACTTTTTGCGTAATTAAAAGTGAGCTGGCTTAAGTTATGCTGGCCCCAACACAATCGAGTACTACAAAAACAAATAGATTTGTTTTCAAATGGAGCTTATATTGCACATTTTGCTTGGCAATGTATTGTAATATTAGAAACAACTTTCCAGTTAACCAGACGACAAGGGGGATATTAACGAGCGGGGAAAGGCAGGTCCATTTGAATGTGTATAAATTCAAGAGCGAAAAAAAACTTCAAAAGAAATTAAACTTCCTGAGAGTGGCGTTAATGCCGAAGCAGCAAAGAATGTAAATTATTAATGTTCCAATAATTACAGAGTTCTTATTGCATGCCTTACGAATTAGTCTTCAGGAGGAATATGTCTAAATTGGAAACATAATTATTTTATAAAAATATATTATAACATCATGAGACCTTGTACATCATTGGCTAAAATCATTAGGATTATTAAAAGGATCATCAAAAGGATTATGAGGTAGGAAAGACCATTAGAGCAGTTTTAACTCTGATGGAAACTCGTGCAAAAATGTGGAAATTCTTCATACGTTTGCAAGTGAAAATCTGAGAATGACAGGAAAAGGTTTTAGACGTTTGAATTGCAAATTACTAAGACGGTGTTTACTGAAAGTGGCCACTATTGCCTTGAAAAATAATCATCTAACCTTTATCGCTTCAAAGCAAAAATCTTTTTTTTTATTTTTTTTTATTTTTTATATAGTTCTATAATTTTGATTTCGTGATATCTGGGAATCTAAAAAGCTTCATCTGCCTCTCCCTGCTCTTTTTCTCTAGTCCACTGCCGAACACAACTTGATTACAGTGAAATTACAACTTTATTTTAGAAAATAAAGAACATCTCACTGCTAGAAAGTGTGCCTACCCTACACAAAACAAAATAATAGTTTATGCAATTATAAACGAGTTGCATACGCTATTTTTTTGTACAACAGCATTATAAATTTATAAGAGAATGAAACTTAATTTTGCGAAACAACTTTCTTTTGACGTCTCGGGTATTTGAAATCTGTACGAGAACACGGGTCGGCTGTTCCTTTTACCTCTATCTACCCCCATTCTCTCGCTGCGATTGGCTGAATGTGGGATGACGCAATGATACGTGCAGTAAAATCTAATACGTCATCATTTGTGGCGTCTTTTTATAAACTATTTCTTGCAACAGCAAAGGTCGTTTATAATGCAGGAATACAAAAAACGTTTTTAAACGATTATCGGCAGAGGAAAACCTTCAACAATGAATGATCTCGATAAACTACATGGATAAGAGCCAACACTTATTGCCTTTTTATCCTTGAAAATAGATTTTATTACATGGGAGCTTTTTTTTTCCTTTCTTTCTTTCAATTTTAAGTAGTATATGACTTAGTGTAGGGATCACAGAATTCTGAAAATGTTCACACAATTCACTTTTCCTCATAGCACGTCATACGCAGTTTTTAACTGCTTTTTTGACGTAAAATAAATAAATAAATAAATAAATAAACTAAAAAGAAAATCACACACACACACACACACACACACACACACACACACACACACACACTATATTGACCATTAGCTCGCGGCATCCAGCATTTGCCATTTGCCACCTACAGGCGACGGTGCGACCCTCTGAAGCTATAAAAGTCACATGTTTTGGCTTCGTTACGACTTAAATTTTTGGTATTGAAGCTTCAGATTGTCTGACAGAGTCACCCTCCCTTTTCAGCTCGTGACCTTCAAAGGATTTTCAGTTTTAAACGAAGTAGAGAGAAGTCCAGAGGGACATCACATTTGGTGGGGAAGTGTTGGAAGGCAAGCTCTGGAGTGCATATAAGCTTTTCTGCTATACTGCTATTTTTGAAAAGCTGCCTGTGAAGGAAAACAGCTGTTTCGCTGTCATCCAATCGGAAAGTTGAACGCCACCATAGTGACGTGTAAGGTCCCGATTGGATGGCACCGTAACAGCTGATGAAGTGTCAGACGCAGTTTGAACATTTTAGAGCCGTTTTTGCGAAAATGGTGCTTGAGCGTCTCTGAAAATGCAGAATTTTGAGCTCGTTTTCACAGAAAAAAATTGATTTTTCGAGAAACTTTAAAGCACATTTACTCGTAAATGCAATAATGTGAACAAATCGCCGCTTGTGTAAATATTATGGACGTGAAAGTCTAGTCAAATAGATTTAATTTTTGGAAGTTTTGATTACAATATGGCGTTTATGTTATCTCATAGAGTATATTTAGCACTATCCCTACTGAAAGTTTAAAGAAAAAGTTGCAGCAGTTTTTGAGAAAATATTGTTTTTGTTATTTTTTAAAATTGCACATATTGCACGCAATATTCCACGGAAACTACTAAAATTTTCAAAAATATGTACAAGACCTTCATGAAAAAACATTCCATTTGAAGGAAAATCTCTATCTTCAATTTTGTAGTTGTAGGAAGTCTCTGGAAAAAATTCTCACTTTTGCAATTATCGAAAACTCAGAGTCATAGTGAAAATTAGACTTATGCAACCTTTATAAGTGCATTTTAATATATTCTCACATGAAATGTAAAGGAAAAATTTGTAGCCATTTTTGAGAAAATTTTGACATTTTTCCTGGAGCTAAATGTAAAGTACCTCAAAAAATTAATGAAAGTTTTTCAAAATTACAGAGCTTTGACTTAGGCCAGATCGGCAGGGATTTCTTCATTTGGGAAAAATCTCAAACATAGTTTAGGCGCTAGCGTTGTTCACATACACCAGACGGACGGATGTTTTGCCGTCAATCAATTTTTTGATATCAAGATCACAAAACATGAATTCTGGACCCGCAAAACATGAACACCATGTGTTAAAGATTTTTTTCTTAAATTTAGCAACGGATTTATTTACTTTTTCGTTATTAGGGCCTGGCAATAAGAGTTTTTCTGCCGAAAATTCGCCGATTTACGCCCATAACTTACTGTCTACTGCGTAAGTTAGCGGTTGCGAGAAAAAATAACAAAAACAAGATTTTCTTGACAATGGCTCCAATTTTTTTCTTTAAACTTATGGTAGGGATAGTGCTAAATGTACTCTATCAGATGACATAACTAGCATTTTGCTCTATTCTTTTGTGTTTTTTAATTACAAAAATGTAATGTTTTGACATCTTTTTTCATCGTTAATATTTACCGTAGCGACGATTTGTTCACATTATTGCATTTATAAGTACATACTTTAAACGATATAAAGTTTCACGAAAACTCGAAAGTTTTTTTTGTGAAAATGAGCACAAAATTCCGCATTTTCAGAATCGCTCATACGCCATTTTCTCGAAACTGCTCCAATTTTTTCTTCCAACTTTTTTACAGATAGTGCTAACTGCACTTTTTGAGATGAAATTGCTGTTTTCCTTTTGTTTTTTCAAAAATGATACCAATATATTTTTTTTAAATATATCTCATGCCTTTAATATGCACATGTCCAGCGATTTGAATATATTATTGCATTTGTGAGTGGAAGTGCATGAAATGCTTTCCAATAAAGTTTTTTAAAAACTCAAAAGATTTCTGTGAAAAAGAGTTTCAAATTTCGCATTTACGGTAACGCTTAAATGCTATTTTCTCAAGAAATGTTCCAACTTTTTTAACGAAAAATTCTTATAGGACGAGATTATACACTTCTATAATATTCTTAAAGTAATATTCCGGTCCTACTATAAGGAAACAGAAAAATTGAGGACTTTTTTTTAATGTACTTTAGCGATGATATGTGGCAGCTTACATGTGCAGTACCTTAAAGGCACATCGAAAAGTTATCAATGACCAAAGAAATTAGAAAACTAACTAGTACGAGAAAGTGTGTACCATTTTTAACACCACTATTAACTTTCTCGATGCGTATATACAGAGTAATGTACGTAATGTAGAGAAAGTTACGAAATGCTATGGAAAATCGATTTCGAGATTACAACGGAAATACGAAAAACACGATTGGGGTCCCCTGATTCCGAAAATGCCCTTTTTTAAAATTTATTTTTTTAAGTTAACAAACCCCTGTCGATCAGGCATCTTTCGAATATCTACGATCTTGTTGAAAAAGCATTCATTAATTTTTTGGGGTTCTTCACATGAAACCTCTCAGACATGTTCAAAATTGGCTCCAATTTTTTTCTTGAAATTTCTTTAAGAATAGAGTAAAATACGCTGATGAAGGGGGCATAGGTCCGAATTTCACTATTTACTCTGAATTTTTGAAAAACGCAAAAGATTGGAATTTTTTCGGCTAGTGCAAGAGAATCTAGAATGCAAAGGGGAAAAGGGCTCAATCAATAATAGTTGTAATATCGTCCAAAGTCATTCTTTATTTTTTTATTTCATTTAAATACCCTGAAATACTTCACAAATTTGGTCATGAAAAATAAGGAAATGGCCCGATTAACCTGGAAAAATAAGGACAATTTGTCCCAGAAAAAGAGAGGTCACCGTGTGTGTACTATTTCTTTTTTTACACTATTTACTTGATATACTATCTGGTTGTATAAAAATAGACAATTTGTTCTGAAATATATTTCGGATGTCCTGGATTCCATTGTTATAATCCTAACTGTACCTCACATATCTTGATTATCGTGAAAATACTTTATTTTAGAAAAAAAGAACATCTCACTTCGGGAAAGTACTTATTACACAAAACAAAAATCATTATAGGCAGAGGAAAGCCTCCAACAAAGAATGGTCTTGACTCTCGATGTACTAAAAGAAAAACCGTCACCGGTACCATTACTGCATGACACTTTGCCACCTAAAGGCGACGGTGCTGCACGTGGAAATAACATTATTTCCAAGGAGCTGCCCTAAGCTCTAAACGTCACTTGTTTGGGACATATCTGCAGAGACCTCCTGATGACCACTCCTGACCTAATACGGTATGCTACGGTATACACCCACACAAGCACTGTCTCTGACGTCAGGAACTCCCTGCCTGCCTTCACTTCCGACAGAATGTCAGTCTCATATAGAAAGTATGAGTAGTATGCTCACTAGTGCGCTACTGCCTTCCATTATTATATAGAAAGTATGAAAATTTCCTTCATGGCTTGAGCCTCATACGTCTCTAACAATACCACTTTATTCCTTTAAAAAAGCTTTGACCTAACAGAGACCAACCGTGAGCATGTGGAGAATGCCAACTATGGACACTTTTCATCAAAAACATTGAAAAGTTAGTTTCCAAAGTTTCAAAAATCATTTTATATGAATTCACCACATTCATAACATTCACCACATTCATAATTGTGATTACTTTTTAGATATTTTTTATTACCTGTAATGAAAGTCGCGCAGGAAAAAGAAAGATAATATTGGCATCCCTGATCCCACATTGTTCAATCGAGTTTGCAAAGCGAAGACAAACGCAGAGGGACTGCTCCTAGAAACACGAGCGCACGAACAACACGGTGTTCATCACGAGGTTATTACACCGCGTGCGAGGTGAAAATTATTCGCGCGTTTGAAAGGTCGCACTGTTTTCGCATTTAAAATGTCTACAGTAGCTAGCCCTTTATCGGTAGCAGGTTCCCGGTCATCCGGAACGCCAGTGAGGACACAGAATGGTAAGTTGAATTGAAACATTAGGTGTCTTAAGTTTTCAAGTTAGCTACATTGATGAGTTTTGGGAATTTGCGGGCCGTTTCAGTATTTGTTTTTGGACAGAAGATAACGAAATGATTTCGGGAAACTGTCATGTTGCGTATTGTTTAAATTAATATTTTACGTTTTAGTTTTGCGGTGATGAAATGCGAGATCCGGTTCCATATACAACTTAAAAATGACATTTTTTGTGATAATCCTTCATTTTAAATGAAATCTTTGTTGTCAATTATAATATCTCTACAGTACAGTCCAAAGAAGACTGTGTAACACATGTTCCAAAAACTTAAAAACTACTAAGTACTGTTGGAAATTTCGATTTTTTTTTCAAGCAGGTGGACTTCATTAGCTATCAAAGAAAGGATCTCAATCGTAAACTTTCAGTGTTTGGAAAAATTGAGTTTTAAGTGAGCCCTTTAACCAGTTCATAGAAATGCATGTGAAAGAATGTGAGATGCTTGTCCTGAATGCATTTAAGCGTTTCATTGTGTTACCTATGTTAATAAAATTGGAGTGTCTGTCTGTGATTTCACAATGACTGCTTTTTTATCTCATATGTTATTTAAGTTATAAAAATCTATTAATTTTTTGTCTGTGTTTATTCAAACTGGAACGGCTGGGATTTATTAAATAATTTTTTTTATTTTATTAGATTGTTTGTTTTTTCACAAAGACTTAGTTTTATGCTGATCTTAATAAAATTTTAAACATGAATAATTTTATCCATCAGAACCCAAGGGAAGTTTCGGTATATATGAGATCTTGTAATTGTATTGCTTGGAGCAAAATTTAAGTGAGCTTTTTCAGTTTTTTGCAAATATCTTGAAAAATGGTCAGTAAATTCACCAAAGTTATTTAAATGTTTCTGAGAGCCCATAAAATTTCCTCCTAATGCATTTTGATTCATTCCAATGGCAATTAGATTCAGAGTAATTGAAGGTCAAAATTGTTTATGTACGTTTACAGAGAGAATGCAAGATTGCAGTGATCCTTTCGTAATGTCCACAATACCTCATTGGCTTCCCCCACAAGAATGCATCTGTGTATAGCTACCCATTACAATGATGGTGGTAGCAACAATCAAGGGCACCCACAGAAAACAGGGGCCTGGGGCAGTTGATCCATGGGGCCCCTTACTTCAAACAAAGAACTCTCCTCCCCCAGTTCATAAACATAATACATTTCTTCATGCATCAGGAATAACTTGTAGCACTTAATGTGGATTAGAGACAAATATATTTTTCATTTCTTTTGAATGGAAAAAAAATGTGATGCCCCAATAAAGTCGGGACTTTGAGAAAGTTGCCCTAGCTGCCGATCTGAACGCCGCTGATGCAGTAATTGTAACAAACGTGACAGAGTTGAGATGAGTGGGGCAGGCCAGGTGAGGCAGGTTTATGATTTATAAATATCCGGGCAATGCAAGGTACATCAGTTAGAGCAAATGTGAAGCGGTGATTTAGTTCTCCTTCTGCTCTGCAAAGATTTGAATATGAGTATTTCTGTGTTCACATTTTCAATAGACATTTTGTTTGCCTGCCTATATAAGAAAGTGAACAAAAGAAGTTGATTAGCACATTTTCTTGCACATAATTAAAACCCGCAAGTATACACATTTTTACACATGAAGTACATACTGATGTCTGGAGGACCCCCAATTTATTTTATTTATTGATTAATCCACAACTGGGCAAAACCCCAATTACAGTAAGTAATGACAATATATGCCCTCATCCTTTATTAATTGAACATGGGTGTTTTTCTTTTTCCCTTAATGTCAAAACATTTTCTGAATATTTCTATAGAAATTTGTATGTCTTTATTTCATATCCTGCCACAAAAACATTTTGAGAAAAGAGAAGTAATTTTTTAAGCTATGTTTATTTGAAAAATGAAAAACCTTTCTTATTTAGATTTTAAAATAAAGTACAGCAGAGGGACATTTTATAATATGGTAAAACCATTTCACAAACTTCTCCAAAGAAGAAAGACTTCTGGTAACAAAAAAAAAAACTATTTACAATTCTCACATAAAACCCCACACTTTCCTAGATCAATCGCCTTCTCTATGTAATGGAGTACATTAAATTGAAGAAAACGCCATAATTTCTGTTAGACAATAGTACTAGCTTAATTTACACAAGACTTTATAGATCTTGTTTCAGAACAATTGAAATTGTAAATATGTTAATATTAGCTGGGGTCCAGTATATCTCAGTGAACATGTGCAGGGTTAAGAATGGTGTGTTTCCTATACATCTCTCAAATAATTCAGTCCACTTACATACATTGTCTGAAAGCCTTTTCTGAAACTGTTTGGTTGATCCTCATAATTGGGTGTAACAATCTCTTTTTCATTGCTCAACACACTCATTTTACAACTCCTTTTAAATTCTAAACTAAAAATTAATTGTGAGGGTCAATTAGCTAAATTATTTAGTATCCATTAAATTCTATAAATAATAATTCTTAAACATCGATGGCACTTCATCCCATTTTCATGGCATGTTTTTTAGGAAGAGATTGCAGGCTGTCTTGTATTGTATTTTCTGTGTGCTTTCCTATAGAGATATTAGTGCATTTTCATAGTTGTATTAAGCTTAGTATGAACTGTTAAAATATCGCTTCTATAATGACTTTCTAAGCCCTTGGCAATGCATTTTTGATGCACTATCTGTGTATTGATTGCAACAACAAAGTTTGTATTGCATAGACGGTTATCTTGATCTCTGATAAAGCTTCAACACATTTCAGTCATTGAATCCTAAAACAAAGGAATTAATCTGTTGCATTGAAAAATCAAAGACCCTAGCGGAATATGCAAAAGCTAATTAATGTACATTTGAAGCCTTTTCTGTTATTATTATTATTATTATATTATTATTATTATTATTATTATTATTATCCTATTGTTAAATTCTTTTTTGGTCAAATAAGAATTTTGGAGGGTGTTAATTATGAAATGTCTATTTTTTGAGAAATCTGCTTTGTTCACACATTTTTTTTCCATCTTTCCAAGTAGTTTCTAGTTTCTCAGGTTAGGGGCAATCCATAATCACCCTGTGGTGGTTTCTTGACACAGTTCCCCCCCCCACACACACACACAAACATACACAATCAAACAAACAAAAGGATATTGGAACATTTCCCTCTCTGAAGGATGGGACATTGTAAGCAGCATAATTTTTGGTGTACATATAGGCATAATAGACTTAACCGTGGTATAAAAGTAATAAATATATGTCAACCTTTATACCCCAACTTTATTGATTTTGCATAGTATTATATTACTTGTTCTAGGTCTTCATTTATTACTCCTTGTATATGTACATATTTGAGAGAGAAAGGAAGGGAAAACACCCACTTTTTGTTATGGTCAATTATGGTTTAATTTTGGTTATGATAAAAAACGAGTTTTTCCATAGAAACGTTGAGAATTGTATAATGTCACCTATTCTGGGTGAATGAATTTTTTTTAGTGAGATACAAGTAATGCAATATTAGTATTGAGGGGGAGAAATCTAAACAATTATATTAATAGAGAATTTTATAAATTATATAATTTAAATTTTCTGAAGACGGCAATTTCAACATCAAAGATGAGATAAATTTATTAATGAAAATGAGGATGAAAGTTCTTAAATCTAAAGAAACTTTCATGCTATGCATTGTTGCTATGACAAATTATTTGGGATTACATTTAGATGTATATATTGTATGTTCATTGGCATTCAATAAAGTATAAATTTTCCTTAGAATGCGAGATTTTGAAAATATTACCAATGGGACTTGGTGTGCTGTTTGAAGAAGTTTATTGAGGAGAGATTTGCACAAGATAGTTGAAATATTAGAAGTACATAATATGTGAATTATAATTTACATACTTGTTATAGGCTACAAGAAAAATCTGTACTATGTTAGAGCATTGCTAGTTTGTAGGTTGTATTTGTTATATTGTATGTATTCACTGTATACACTGTTATAGTGTGTGTATATGTACTGTAAATATTCATTGTTTTGTAGCTCGTATCTATCATTAACAGAAGAATCTCAATACTTGTTATGTTTACAGTTATGGCAGCATGTTCAATTGCAAACATCGTGAAGAGTTCTTTGGGTCCTGTTGGTTTGGATAAAATGTTGGTTGATGATATTGGGGATGTCACTGTAACTAATGATGGAGCTACCATCCTCAGACTCCTTGAAGTAGAACATCCTGCTGCTCGGGTTTTGGTAGAATTGGCCCAGTTGCAAGATGAAGAAATTGGTGACGGGACAACCTCTGTGGTGTGTATGGTATTTTTATGCATATGTGTAACAAGACAAAATTACAGAAAAGTGAAGGAAAAGGAGCATGGGCTAAACAATGTATTTCTTCTTGTTTATTGTGCATGGACTTCGATTGAGTACAGTAGTACAGTACTTTTAACAATTAGAAGACGTGGCTTCTTAATCCTTGTGATACGTGATAATCCCTTTGACCCCACAATGTAAAAAGCACTCTTCTGGAGCATTAATATTGGTGTTTTATTGTTACTTTTTTTAATAAATAACTTTTCATTACCCACAGCCTTATGCTATTCGCTAACTATAACATTGGAGAAGAGAAAATCTGAAACTGACAATACAGTAAACCCTCATTAACACAAATTCCTAGGGACTGAAATAATTGGATTTTGTATTATAAAAATTTGTGTTGTTTGAGTATTACAAATGCCTGTATTACTGTAATTCCTTGCCAGGACCGAAGTTTTGTTCGTGTTACAGCAAAATTCATGTTGAGAGAGTTCGTGATAACGAGGGTTTACTGTATATCATAGAAGTACCTAATAAATTCTTTCTTTAACTTGAAGCTGCATTTCAAAAATTAACAAAGATGGAGATAAATATAAAATATCCAGTTCATTCAATTTTTTCTTGTTAAGACCTTTTACTTCCAAAGTGAATTAAAATGATCTTGCTGTAATGGAGAAGAGGTATGAAAATTTTAGAAAAAGTTTTACATTATTAAGGTGCCTGGAAAAAATTAAAGGTGGGTAATGCTAAGATTTGGGGTCATAAATGAAAAGGCAGATCTTTAAAGAGGGTTTTTTTTCTTTCTTTCTTTCTTTCTTTCTTTCTTTCTCTTTCTTTCTTTCTTTTTTTTTTCTTTTTCTTTCTTCTTTTTTTTTTTTTTTTTTTCTTTCTTTTCTTTCTTTCTTTTTCTTTCTTCTTTCTTTTTTTCTTTTTCTTTCTTTCTCTTTCTTTTTCTTTTTCTTTCTTTTTCTTTCTTTCTTTTTCTTTCTTTCTCTTTCTTTTTTTTTCTTTTTCTTTCTTTCTTTCTTTCTTTTTTTTTCTTCTTTTTTTCTTGCAACCAATACGATGTTTTCCTGTGTCCAATGTTTACACCACTTCTCAAACTGAGTTTTCCTTTGTTCGATCAGGTTATCATTGCTGCAGAACTCTTGAAAAATGCTGATGAATTAGTTAAGCAGAAAATTCATCCAACTTCTATTATTAGTGGTTATCGTTTAGCATGCAAGTGAGTAATGAGTGTTGCTTTTGTATTTGTCTTGTGTAATATAAAATAAAAACCTTAATGCTGAACATTTATTCTAGGGAGGCTTGCAAGTACATTCAAGAACATCTCACTATCAGTATTGAAGAACTTGGACGAGAATGTTTAGTAAACGCTGCAAAAACATCTATGTCGAGTAAATTAATTGGACCGTATCCTTTGAACTTTTGCTTATTTTTCCATTTTATGTGCATGATTCGTTTAGGGTACTGGGTTCTCTTACTTACTTGTGCCTTTGATTATATATATATATATATATATATATATATATATATATATATATATATATATATATATATATATATATATATTGTAATCTGAATTTTTAATGTATTTAATGTAATCTGAATGCACTTTTGTGATTCTTGTTAACAAAAAGTTGGATTTCTCTTATTCCTGTGCAGCCTGTGTGTACAATATTGGTCTATCAATGTGAAATTCGCGTCTAAACTGTACATGGGATTTTCACCAAAATGCGTTCTCTGACTAATCTGACTTGAGTTTCAAATGGATCTTTTAATTTTTTTTCGTTGGGGATTCAGTTCAGTACCCTCAAACAATTGTTAAGAAGATATTCTTTCAGATTGTTTTATATGTACATTGATTTCTCAAGATTTAATATTCATTATAAGCTTCATTAGTGCTTAAAATCGGATGAGTCTTGAGTTTTTCTCTTTTTTTCGCATTAGTATTTTTGTTTTTTGAATTATGCAATGTTTCATGGTGTTAATTTGGTTATTCTCGGAGAAAGGGCTACAGTTTATTATTATGTATAATTTATTTCTTTAAAAAACTCTGCCCATGAGTTTTGAGTATTTCCTTTGCACATCAGTTCTGCATTTAGATTTTCCCATAATATTCCATCAACTTCTGTTTTCTACTTTTGAGAAAATTCATTTTGTATTCAGTATGTTTTGTGAGTTAGTTTGAAGGCACTATTTCTGTGGATATATTCTGAGGTACTAGAGATCTTCCAGTAATTCTGATACTATATCATTGTTGTACAAGACCTTGGTTAGACTTTTCCTTGAATACTACAGCATTGCTAATATTCTTCTTAGATATGTTGGCATTTTTACTATTAAGACTGTTGATGAATAGAGTTAGACCCGGTTGTGAGGAAATACTGTAGGGAAATGCATTGGCCTCACTTTTATTTTTTCAAAAATTAGTTAATTACATTGCATACAATTTATATTGCTTCTTTGCATACAATTTTATATATTTCATGTTTTATTGTATTTATTTATGGCAACATCAAAAGCTGATATACACATCTTAACAATTGTACACATTTGTTTGTCAAGTTTACATCGGTATAAAATTACAATAAAAATTGATACATAGCTAATTCATATCTCAAACAAATCTATCTAAATATGTTGTAAATGAGTTTGTGATCTCATGGACATTTTGTGGTGATAGACAATTCCATGTGTTGATGACTGTTTTTCAAAATATTGTGGCAAAGTAGAGTTTTCATCTGTTCTGTTTAATTTTCAAAAAAAATTGGACGTCAACTTGTGGTAAGTGTGTTTCACAAATCCCAAGACCTGGTTTAATTTGGTGCCAAAACACCTCATAAGCTCATCAAAAGTAATTTTATATTAAAACATCACTCCAAGATCTCTCGTGGAAGTAACCCTATCCACTTTAAAATATATTCATTATCAAATTCCATTAAATTCTACATATTTCATGTTTTTTTTTTTTAAAAAAAAATCTTTTTTAAGATTCTTTTCAATTATTCAGTTCCTAAATAGTAGCATTTAAATGTGACTTCAGGAATAATTATAGAAGAGTAAAATCTGCATGCAAATTGGCATTGGAAAATTTGTAGGTGTTTTTTGAAAAAATCGTGTTTCTGAAAATGTATAATTTGGAGAGAATTTACACAGGAAAATCAAGTTTTCAAGAAACTTCATGAGAAATCTTTTGAAACTCTTGCACTCACAATTGCAATGATGTAGGAGAAATGTCTGTAATAAAAATATTAACATTGTGACAAACCCTCATTTCAAAAATATTACATTTGTACATCAGGTTGGTGTTGGTCATGATATTCAGTGCATCCATAAAAAAAGTTTACAGAAAAAAATTTGGAATGGTTCTTAAGAAAAGTTTTGAGAATGTCCCAGGGGCTTTATGTAAAGTACCCCCAAAATTGAAATAATTCTTTTCAAAATTGCTGGACTTTTAAGTGAAGCCAGATCAATCAGGAAATATTTATTTTAACAAATTTCCTATGAATACTTCAGTGCTATTGTTGTTCAGATAGACTGATGTTTTTGAAAAAAACACTTTTCAGTATTTGGGAGCCCAGAAATGTGAATTTTTGCTGAAATCTTGAAATCGTTTTTCTGCTGCATTTCACAACTTTCTATTTACATATTTTACTCTGAATTTGTGTACATGTACCAGAAAATATCACTTACTTTCTGGTCTCTGTAACGATTTCTTAAATTTATAATACCGCAACTTCTGTCTATATCAAAACATCTCGGCCATCACTTGCAAAACTTATTACCAATCTTAACACATTAGGCATGAAAGCTTAAGCTAATTCATCAACACAAATTCAGCATTTTGAATTACTGTTCCAATCACCCAGAAACACTCCCCAACAATGAGAAGGTATTCTGAGTGTCACAAAAATGTAACTTAGGCCATTTTTTAAGCATCTTTGCTGTGTGAGAGGAAAAAATGAAAAGGAAAATTTGGAACGGTTTTTGAGAAAATTTTGAAAATGTTGAGGCTTTGTGTATTGTGACCCTCAAAATATCAAGTTTGAATTCAAGGGGTTGCAGCATTCATCAGATTAATTGGAAAATATCAATTTAGTGTGAAAAATAGCAGGATGGTCGTTAGTGTTGTTCACAGGTGTTTTGCCATCATCAGTTGATCAATGTCAAGGACCCACAAAACACCAATTCTGACTATACAATGTGTTAGAAGTTATTTACCACAGGAACAAAATTTATCAATGTTTTGGTTACCAGGACCAATCATCAAGAGGCTGTTCTGTCAAAAAATCGCTGTTTTTTTTTTGCTGCAGTATGTGAGAAAGTGAACTGGGTGTAAGAATCTTCTGTTTTAACAGCAATTGAATATGATAAGAATAATTATTTTATATGAAGCTAAAGATAATAATGCTAATTAAGATGTTGCTGGTCTAATCTATTAAATGTCGGTTTAATTAAAATCAACATATGAAAAATTGTTATAAGAGTAAATTTGGGAAAATGCAAATGGTCTGCAAATCTACAATTTGTTTGTCAAGAATTTTGGCTTTGTCATAATTGTAGTTTCCAAAGTGTGACAATTCATTCTTCTGATGAGAAATTTTGTATAAATGCATATATAAAATTGCATAACTGATTTGTTTAGTGTAGCAAATACATTGCAGACTTTTTAAATAATTGAATTTTTCTGCCAGTTAATTGTGAATTCTTTATTTAATGGTGTATAACGAGTTCATATTTCCTTAGCAAGTATGTAGTGATGCAGATTTCTTTTCTAATATGGTTGTGGATGCTGCACAAGCTGTAAAGGTATCAGATGGCAAGGGTGGATTTTTGTATCCCATCAAGGCTGTGAATATTCTGAAAGCACATGGTCGCAGTGCTAGAGAAAGTTTGTTGATTCCAGGTTATGCTCTTAATTGCACTGTTGCATCTCAAGGTAAGATATAAATATTAATAATTAAAATAGTAGAGAACATTATTTCAAATCTATTGTTCAGAAGAGCTGTGTGATCTGTTCTTCAATTGTATTTATGTTGTCTCACCATGCAAGTAACAAAGTGAGTTGGGCAAGACATTGCCAAGTTAAAACCTATTAATGGGTAGTATGATACCCCTACATCATTGCTCAGTTCTCTTTTTACATGTGTAATACACATTAATTATTCAGTTCAGCGAGTCCTTTACCCACTTTGGCACCAATGAAAGGATGAGTATATCGTATTGCTGTTTTAATTCTTTATTTAATATAAATAAATAATATATAATAAATAAATATTTATTGGTTTCCTTTTAACTCTCATTTCATGTGGTTCAGTGTAATTTTATGATCTTTTGAATAATCATTTTCTTTATTTTACAGCAATGCCCAAAAAGATCATTAATGCAAAAATTGCGTGTTTGGATTTCTCTCTTCAGAAAACTAAGATGAAACTAGGAGTACAGGTGAGTTCATACCATATGCATTAAACTGTGGCTTTAGGAATCCCAGAAGTAACACTATGCATGCAGGCATTCACTAGAACTCTTGAGTTGTTTTTCAAAAGAACTAAAATTTGCTTTTTGTAAAACACAAGATTCATATCACAACATAATAAACTGTTGTTATTAGTCCTCAAATTTTAGGCACAAAAAAGTGTTGATTGAGGCACTAAAATATGTAACAAAATTATGAAATTAGGTACTAATTAGACATGAAGAGTGGTGTTTAAATACTTAAAATAAGTAACAAAATGATGCTTAGATAATGATGGTAGATGCTTTCTGATAAATATCTACATTTATTTTCCATAATCTTCTGGAGGGACCAAATAGGCATTGGTCGTAAAACACTTGGTCTAACTTTTATTCAAACACTTTGTGATTCTGAGGCATGTATTATTGTGAATTATGTATTTGTTTTAGAGTGCCTTTTTTTAATTTTTGTTGGACCTATTGGTTTTAAATTTTATGGTGCCTTGTTGCTACCTTTTTTGAATATTTTTAGTGCCCACACGAAATAATTTTCTTCAGTGTATTTATATGACCAAAATTGATATTTTTCTAGGTCCTGGTAACTGATCCGAGAAGCTTGATGGAATTAGACAACGTGAAATTGATATTACAAAAGAGAAGATACATAAAATATTAGCGTCTGGTGCTAATGTTATTCTATGTTCTGGTGGAATTGATGATTTGTGCTTGAAGGTAAGGTAATGTTTAGATACATTTTTCTTGTTTTTTGGTAAAAAGGCAGTTTTAGACAGCCTGACATAAAAGTGGTTACTTTTAGGGTATTCACAGCTTGCTAAAAGTAATGATGGTCAAATGTTGAGATATAATTGTAAAGGCAACAAAGAAAACAAAATACTTCTTTGTAACTGCATTGGCTACTACTAAGTAACATTGTATGCAATTAAGTGATGTGCATTGGCTGTGTGACAACTGTTCCAATTTGCAAAATAATAACCTTTACTACTCATGTGATAAATGTTACTGAATTTTCATTAATACTACTCCTTGCATTATTTGAGTTCAATAGCATTTAAATGATAGGAACAAAGCTACAAGCTATTTGTTTAACTCTTGGTCTAAATTGCTGGTAAATTTGCAGTGGACACCCAACGATATGTCCATAAATATAATTGTGTACTACAGATACATGTGATATGTATGTATGCGTGTGTATGTATTGCCTTCACAGCTTATTGTTTTGTCAGTGTTAGTTTTGTTTCTTGGCATGGAAAAGCAATGTAAAATCATAAATCCTAACCAACTAGGCTTACTCTGCGAATATAAGATAACCCTGTATTTTTCAAATGAAACCTTGGGAAAAAACATTCTTATACGTAAGCAAATATGGTAAAATGAAAGTTAGTAAGGCCATCTAAAAAATGGTGTTGGACACCCACTTGTAGGATTCAAAGTTTTCCTCCCACCAAGCCAATGTATTTTTCTGACTGGTTCTCTGAGGTTCAATTAGTGGAAAGTCACAAAATTGGAGTTCAGTGCATCACAAATAAGTGTGAATGATATTAAAAAAATTACATGTGTATAGTTTTTGAAAATCAAAAGACCACTTCAAAATGCCATTTATGTCTTGTTATTCAGTATACACTCTTAATTAAATATTGTTGTGACTTTAATTTGATTTTATTAAAAGGGAAATTTTATTAAAAGAGTCGTTAAAAAAAATAAGTTTTTTGTTCAGTTTTCTTAGACATTTATTAAACATTACTTCCATTTCTGGAGAGTTATGCTCTTGAAAAAATTGTACAGTGTAGTTAGTCTACATTGTTTCATCTGGACTTCAATACAATACTGCTGTGAAACAGGAAGGCTCTCGTAACAGCATTGGAAATGCTTGGTAGGCTTGATAAGTAGAGCACAGTTAACTAAATATTCTGAAATTTCAGCAGATGTGGGTGGGTCTTTGTCTTAGTCTTCTTCATCTTCTTCTTTGTAATCTTCTTCTCCTTCGTCTTCTTCTCCTTCTTCGCTTCTTCTTCTCCTTCTTCGTCTTCTTCTTCTCCTTCTCTCTTCTTCGTCTCCTTCTTCGTCTTCTTCTCCTTCGTCTCTTCTTCGTCTTCTTCTCCTTCGTCTTCTTCTTCTCCTTCTTCGTCGTCTTCTTCTCTCTTCTTCGTCGTCTTCTTCTCCTTCTTCGTCGTCTTCTTCTTCTCCTTCTTCGTCGTCTTCTTCTCCTTCTTCGTCGTCTTCTTCTCCTTCTTCGTCGTCTTCTTCTCCTTCTTCGTCGTCTTCTTCTCCTTCTTCGTCGTCTTCTTCTCCTTCTTCGTCGTCTTCTTCCTTCTTCGTCGTCTTCTTCTTCTTCTTTGTCGTCTTCTTCTTCTTCTTCTTCTATGTCGTCGTCGTCTTCTTCTTCTATGTCGTCGTCGTCTTCTTCTTCTATGTCGTCGTCTTCTTCTTCTTCTATGTCGTCGTCTTCTTCTTCTTCTATGTCGTCGTCTTCTTCTTCTTCTTGTCGTCGTCTTCTTCTTCTTCTGTCTCGTCTTCTTCTTCTGTCGTCGTCTTCTTCTTCTTTCTTCTTCTGTCGTCGTCGTCTTCTTCTTCTTCTTCTATGTCGTCGTCGTCTTCTTCTTCTTCTTCTATGTCGTCGTCTTCTTCTTCTTCTTCTTCTATGTCGTCGTCTTCTTCTTCTTTTCGTCGTCTTCTTCTTCTTCTTCTATGTCGTCGTCTTCTTCTTCTTCTTCTTCTATGTCGTCGTCTTCTTCTTCTTCTTCTATGTCGTCGTCTTCTTCTTCTTCTTCTATGTCGTCTACTTTCTTCTTTTCTATGTCGTCTACTTTCTTCTAACGAATCCTAGAGTTTTGTATACTTTGGATATAACATAGTCATAATGATGTATAAAACTCAATTTGGAATCATAAGCCACACCTAGATCATTAAATTCAGTAACTCTATCAAGTGAATAGTGGTCTATTTTGTAACTGAAATCAAGCAGAGTTTTTGATCTACCAAAAGACATATATTTACATTTTCCCTTGGTCAGGTCAAGAATGTTCTTAGTACACCAGTCAGCTACTGCCTGCAAATCAGCTTGTAATACATGACAGTTTTCCACTTTTGTAATTTCACAACACAGTTTCAAGTCATATGCAAATAACAAAAATTTACAATTTATCAGTACTTGTTTAAACCGTTTGTAAACAATAAAAAGAGCAATGGTCCAAGATGGGATCCTTGTGGAACACCAGACGTAACATGAATGTCCCTTGATATGAAAGTTTTATATTTCACATTCTGTGTTCTATCATGAATATTATCACCAAGCCATTCCAGTACTTTACCACAAATACCAAAGTTAAATAATTTTCTAATCAAAATTTTATGGTTAAAGAATCAAAAGCTTTGGAGATATCAGTATAAATAACATCAACTTGCGAATTAGATTCCAATTTATTCAATATAAAATGATTTAATAATACTAGATTTGTAGTAGTTGATCTCTTTTTTTCTAAATTTGTGTTGTTCATCAATTAGGAGTGAATGCAAACAAGTCGAAAGTTGGTTTGTAACTAGACTTTCAAATAATTTTGGAATCTCACTAATTTTTTTAAATTGGCGTAGTTTCTCATACCCGATCTATCTCCCGATTTATATTGGTATAACATAACTTTTTTTCAACTGAGATGGAAATAAACCTTGACTAAGGGAGTAGAAAAAGGTAGTGAATTATTGGTGTCAGATTTGTTTTACAATTTTTCAAAAAAGTAGCAGGAATTTCATGTGGACCAGGATCACTTGTATCCTTCAATTTGCTTATAGCTCTAAAAATGTCCATTTGAGTAACAGTTAACTGACAAAGATTTAAATGTGTGCTAAATGAGTAGAAAGAGTCCAAATCGATATCATTGTCATCAGGTTTATAAACAGATTCAAAGTAATCAACAAATAGGTTAACAATTTGTAATGGAGTATCAGCAGTTGAATCTTCAAGGTACATCAAGTTAAGTATACCATTTACCTCTGATAAAATTAGAATATTTCCAAAACTGTTTAGTATCTTTTTGTAGGGGTGTGTTCAATTTTATTTACATAATCAGTGTAATCCATACGTGCTTTATTTTTACAATTTCTACGAAGATTTGAAAATATGATATAATCTTCATCTAAGAAAGATTTTTTTATATTTAATATGGGCATCTGCTTTACCTTTCAATAAATGAATCAGCTCTTTAAAAAACCAAGGTTGATAAGTTGATGATGTATAATATATTTGGGTACATAAATCTGAATAATTTCATACAATCGACTATAGTCTCTGAATAAAAGAAGAATGTGGTTGACAGTTTGGTGTGGAGGGGGGCAGCGTTGCCACGTACTGCGTGCTCTACCACGCGCTTTGAACAATAAGACGAACAGCTGAGAGAAATCGGGAAAAATTGTAACACGTAAAAGAAAGAAAATAAATAAGGAATTTACATTTTCTCATCCTTCGCCAATTACTCTCAAACTGCACTGTTGAACGATAGTTTGCCACACTTCGTAAATATTTACTTGTGGTCACTGCATATTAAAAACACAAACATTTTAAAATTATTCCTTTAAAAGGGAAACACTCCACTGATATCTGACGCACTGTTACCACTCTCACTCTCTTCAGAACTACTGCTTTCACTGCTATCCGATGCACCGATATTAATTCTTCCACATTCGTTTCAATGCCACATTTATTTTTCCACGCTTCGATTATCACCGCTTCGTGTGCGCTACAACTTTTTGCCACTGTTCGCGAGTGGTTCCTTGCACAGCCTCCCGGCCGGCCTCAGCCGTGTTTGTCACTTACTTCTGACATGTCAAATTAATGACAACACTAACAAAACACCAATAACAAACAACAATAACAAGGAGAAAAAAATACAACAATAACAACAAATCTAACAGAACACGCTTCTCTGAATTCCCGCTCTCACAATACACTTGGACACTGTAAGCTCAACACACGTCGACGCTCAGCCGATAAACTGCAGCACTCCGGATACGCGATTCATTTCACAGTTCAAACGTGACAACATCGGGCAAATAGCGATACTTCTGATTCGCTGTTGCCTAGGTTACGGAGCTGACGTCACCATGTTACCGGGAACTGTCAACCACATTTTTCTTTTATTCGGATAATAGAAGAGTTGTAGACAATGTTCCAATGACTTGTTTGTTAAAAAGGCCAATCAAAGCGTATCAGAGCCATCATTAATAGAGGGATAGTCGGAATGTTCGAAATCAAATCGGTTTTAGTATATTTTGCCTAACACTACAAATTTCGTTGTATTTTGATATATTTATACAGCAAAATGGAACATTTCAGATGCACGTTTGCTTTATATGTTATGGAATCATCTTTCTTAAAAATCAAATTTAATGCTGCTGGACTTCTATGACCTCCATATCTTTGCCATGGTTTCTCTCCTCCTCCTCCTCCTCCTCCTCCTCCCCCCCCCTTTCAACTACGATTTTGCACATTTTCAAACAACACATTCATTATTCGATCAAAAACTAACAAATATGTTTTGCAGAAATTTTTCTGATGTGTTATTCGATTGGGGGGGGGGGTCCCTTTAATCCCCTCCCCCGTGATCCATCACTGGCTACTGGCTACACGGTAGAACACTGGCTTCTTGTAAACATTGTAATATATTCTATGAACGTGTTTTGTATTTCAAATAAAATTCTTATGTTTGGTGAAATCTAGTGTAGAATTACTTCTCTCAATGTAAAATCTACTTTCAGCCACTCCGAACGCTTGTTAAGAACTGATTAGCGATGTTCTATGCTCAGAAAATTGTTGTAGAGAATAATTTTAAACACAATAATGAATTTTTATTTTACATATTTTATATTTTTTCTTACATTTTTGGAAAAATAAGTATTGTATGTACATGTTTTTCATTTTTTATTGAATAAATTCCGTTCCCTACTCATAATAATAAACTTTGGTTATGCATTTTTCTCACAAGAAAAAGTAGATAGAAAGAAAAAAATCGGGATTAAGGAGGATTCCATTTTATGACTCTTGTGATATTGATATTTCCATTCTGAAACTAATAAATTAAAGTAAGTAAAGGAGTAATTAAAGTGAAGTATGATTTTTAAAATACACATACATATAATGTATTTGCAGAAGAAATCACTAATAAATGAACATTAAACATCCTTCATTGAATTTCAATGCAGGCCACGTGAATAGAAGCTATGCCCATACTTTCCCATGCTCAAAGTCGGGATGGAGGGAATTCTCCTTTGGTCTCTACCTTGAGAGACCAGCAGCCCTGACCCCATGGTCTAATTCTAGATGACTAACTGACTGATGAATCCCTTCTCGTTTACACTGTGGCTGCCACAACTAAATTGTGTGACTCAGGAATAGAGAATTTGAAACACACTTGCAGATACATTCATTTCATTGGGAATATCTTGTGTCCTTACCATTTGCATTAAATTTACCGGAATTCCATTTTTAAAGTGTGGTTGTTGTTGTTATTGTGTTTTCTTCTCTAAGACTTGGAAAACCATTCCATTTCCAGATTGGACAGGTTTCGTATTAAGCTGTGTAAAATGCCATATAATTTCAAGGGGCGGAGAAATTTTCCGGTGAAGACAGGTTTCTGCCTTTTACAGGATCCCTTTGACTGATTTTTACTGTACTACATATATTACTCCTCCATATGTACAAATATATACAAGAAAGTAAAAATGAAATTCAGCATCAATGAAATTCTTTTAATATGAAAGCATCAAGTTGGCTAAACACTATATAATCCCTTTTGTTTTGAAAATCACATTGTCTTTTGTTTTTCTTAGTATTTCGTTGAGGCTGGTGCGATGGCTGTTAGGCGAGTAAAGAAAGCAGACTTAAAGAGGATTGCCAAAGCTACAGGAGCTGCTTATGTTACTTCACTTTCAAATTTAGAAGGTATGCATTGACATTCTTCTCTTTATTGAATATCACTTCTTGGTAATAAGTTGAAGACATTTTGTTCTTCAGGTGAGGAGAGTTTTGATACGAGTTTCATTGGTGAAGCAGCAGAAGTCGTTCAAGATACCGTCTGTGATGATGAACTAATTTTGATCAAAGGGTAAGTACTAATATTAGTCATTTCATTTGCAGGCTGTTCTTATATAATAATAAAATATTACCCAGAGTCTGTGGGTGAAAAAAAATTATGAGAGAAAATGGAACTTTATTTGAGGTGTATGAGAAAAATGAAGGATATAAGTGATTATCTTCACAAGTAATTCTATTGAGTCAGTCATCTGAAACGGATGCATGAAGCATAAAGGCTTCCTGAAGTTAGTTTTGTGAGAGCACAATTCTCACGAACATGTTTTTTTGCTTGTTATATTAATTGTGTTAATTCAATGTTACTCAATGATATTTAGTGTTCTGTGACATTATTTACTTTTTCGTGGTTTTTATAGCATCTGGATTTTGATTGACCTCATGATTTTAAAGTTGTTATAGTGACAAGCTTGCGAATATCTTTGCCAACATGGTGTATAGAATTTTTTTTCTTAAGGAATTTGATATCTATTATTTGTATTATGTTAACTATCAAAAAAAAACTGGCTGCCAAGTGTTTCATGAATGAAATTCTGTACATGATAACTAGTATTGAGAATGTTTTACTTAAATTTGGCTCATTTGTGTACATTATTAGTGGGGTATACTTTCCCTCTTTATCTCCAATTGAACACTTTCTTGAGTATATGGATACACTTGAGCATATCTTCGGGGAAAAAGCCCTTCAGCTAAATTTGTAATGATGAGATTTTAATCTCCCAGACTTAAATCGGACTGCTGGAAATAGTGATGTAAACTGTGTTTTTAAACCAATTCTGAATGTTTTGCACGTTGTTGTTGTCATACTTCAACATACCTTGAATTATCTAAATATAAATCAAATTAATAGTGGAGTTTAAAATTGTAGATTTGATCTTTGTTCGTATTCTGGTGTCTACAGTTCTTAAATCACATTTTTCATTGGTGCCATGTGATACTTACCATCGAGCACTGGATATTTTATTATTTACTGATCCTGGAACTACAACTACAATTTATCAAGAAATTAGATATAATTTTGAGCAAGCAACACGGCAATAAATTAAGAGCTAATAAACTAAGTGGTATCCATTTTTCTCATTTACTTCTTTAAATAAATCAACCTCTTATTTTCTACAAATAATTGTATCAAATGATAGACACGCGTGTTCCTAAAGAAAAGAAATTGTAATCCTCTTCTTTTTACTTTCTCACTACTGCTAATGCAGTTTGGAGAAAGTTATGTGATTCTGAGAAGTAGAAAATTAATACTGAATCTTTAAAACCCAGTAAAACAATCAATCATGCTGAAATTAGTCTTGTGGTTGGAAAGTTTTGATTGTTCAAAAATTCACAAGTCGTCATACCACTAAACTCAGTAGGCATTTCCCTCGTATAAAGAGATTACTCTACATATTTACCCAACCCTAATAAAATATGTACCATATTTTATTTATCAATTGTTATTCCTGGAGTCCTTATGTTCCCATGCTATACATATAACAAGAAATGGTAAATATGAATGTATAAAGCCATATACTGAGAGTAAATATATGATTTTATATAAGGAGAAAAAATTCCCATGACTACATTTTTTAAATTTTCGAAATATTTGTAAGAGTTTGTGAAATTTATTTTGAGAGGAAAAATCAAACAAATACTGATAGTATCATTTATCAGTAATGGACAATTTGTTTCAAATAAGAAAAGTAAAATTACAATTTTTAGCATGCAAATCCCATGTAATGAAAAACCTTAATAATACTAATAAAATTTGAAAAATATATGAAAATGGTTTGGTATCCCTGTGAACAGATGTCTGTCCTTTAGGTGATCTTAGGCATGTAAAGTTCTTCTTTGTCTCCACATCCCCATTACCTCTTATTCTCTCATTCGTTTCAAATTTCAGTAAATGACAAAATGCAATAATGCCTCTTGTATTATTATTTTTAGACCAAAGGCTCGTACTGCCAGTTCCATCATTCTTCGTGGACCCAACGATTTTTATTGTGATGAGATGGAGCGATCCGTTCATGATGCTCTGTGTGTGGTGAAGCGTGTCCTTGAGAGCAAATCAGTGGTGGCAGGAGGTGGTGCTGTGGAAGCAGCTTTGTCTATTTATCTTGAGAACTTCGCAACATCTCTGGTAAATATTGTTTTATTCTACAATTACTTTAGTAGTTTAAAGATCTTTTCAAGAAAGTTCTTGGAAATAATAAGAATTCTTCAAATGTTTAAATGTCATGAAAATTAGATTTCTCAAATTTCACTCACTCCAATGCGTAACAATTGCAATAATTTCTATAATTAAAAATTATGTTCAAACTGTAATGTTTAATTTGTTTATGTCAATTCTTTCATTATGATTGTGAAAAAAAGAATGGAAAAAAGGTAACAAATAATTTCTTAAGGCAGTATGTTCGTGCCAGTTGCTTGTCAAACACTCAACCATTTATCACATCTATATATTAAAAATAGCTGCTTGTAAAGGTGAACAGAGCATTTAAATAGTTCAAAGAGAATTATTGAATAGTTGCTTTAGAAAATCAAAGTGTATTAATGAATTTAGATTCTTGCATGAATTTTCATTTTCACAAGTTGGCAATACATAATAGAGGTTGGTTGACTTTGGCACTCCTAATTTTCATTCTTTCTGTGTTGAATATTACTCCATGTTGTTTATATTGAAAGTGAATTATCATCAGACAGTTTGACGTGTTGGGCAAAATTTTAAGTTAATACAGTTTTCTCTATAACCCCATTAGAAACAGTACTTACAATAGCATGAGTTGTACAGAATATGTGTACAACTGATGGCACAATGTATTGCGCATTCAATAAAAGAAAAAGGTACTTTCACCATATAACTTCTATAATAACTTAAAGAAACCGATGCCCACAAAGTTTTTCCATATGAGCCTGTGTACTACTTTTATTCAAAAATTAAATTGGTAAGGGCCAAATTTTTTCTTACCATCTTGAAGATCAGAGATTTTCATTTCATTTAAAGTATTTTTGAATGGTACTTTACTGTGATTGATCAAACGAACATACCACCTTAAATGGGCCATTGAATGAAAGAGATTGGAAATTAGAATGTCCTTCATAGACAACAATTCATGATGACCAATAAACTGTAAAGTTTGCTTTTGTAAAATGGGGCATGATAGATAAACTTCATTCTAACTAAATACTCATAGCATTATCTTGCGTACCTATATATTTAAGGTGCCAAGGGTTTTCATTCAGAAATAAATTTGAGCTTTCTATTCTACCAAACTTCATTATTTTTGCTTAGTATCGTGCGTAGTAGATCCTAAATATGTTGTCACTTGCTTTTTGTTAATTAGTTTGATAGTATAAGACCAAATTTTATGAATGTATTGAAAGTATTGAAATTCTTTTGATTTTTTTCGAAATTACACAAATGAAAGATTGATCACCTGTTAACATTTACATAAGGAGTGTTTTTTATGCTTCTGCACTTAAAGTGTTAGTCTTGCAGCCTGTTCCATTTTTCACTCCTGCTGCCATTTCCTTGCATATCCTAATTCTTGTTTTCCAGTAGGTTTGTTGTTGAGGACTGATTTTACTGCACTGGTATTATCTAGTCACCAATGTTACCAATTGAGATTCTATCTGACAAATCTTTAATCTTAAACCCAAAGAATGTTTAGAATTAAACATGTTATTTTAAGTGTATAACAGTCGTGTGCCATTAGCTCTCTTAAAACTCAAATTACGTTTTTAGAGCAATTTTAGTAAATTGAGTTTACAAAAGTTTATTTCATACTCGTTTATATTATGTTGGCGTTTTGTTTTCTCTTCTTTCAGAGTTCTAGAGAACAGTTGGCGATTGCAGAGTTTGCACGTTCCCTATTAGTTATCCCCAAAACTTTGGCCGTGAATGCAGCTCAGGATGCAACAGATTTAGTTTCGAAGTTGCGGGCTTATCACAACTCAAGCCAGACCAAAGTGGAACATGCCCTGCTTAAGTGGTGAGTTATAGATGTCATCAGTGTGTTCAAAAATACATGTATAGGAGTGGATACTATTCACACTCAGCACAATTGCTGGATCTGCCCCTGCCTGAAGTTTCAGCAAATGCCAGACACATTAGATTGAGTATACATGCATAATGGCACCTTCACCTTTCTATCCCAGTTCTGGCAATGTGATTGTCACCATCTCTCCTGTTAGTGCAGAGTGACCTTTGAGTGGGTGAGGCAACCCAACCAGCTATCTACCTACCTCAGATAGCATTGGTGTCAAAACCATATTGATCAGAACTTCCAGCCAGAAGCACAAGAAGCTTATGTAAGGGCAAGGTTGAATATTGTGGAGTTGGACTCTGGTTTGGGACAGATCACTGGCTTGTGATGTTAAAAAATGTGAATTATTGACTAATGGTTTATTTATGATATTCATTACACACTCAGCACATTATGCGTTCATAATGACACAATATGCCTACACACATCCTGTGTGGCTTATGTTGTGATTAAACAATGCATTTTACACTAAACTCTTTCTTTTATTCACTAGTTACTAGATATTATTATAAGAGTCTATTTATCAGTTTGTCGTAATAAATTTTAAAAAATATACTTTATTTTGAAATTTGTGATTGATACCTTGCAACAACAAAAAAATATTCATTAGTGAAGGAGATCATTTTCTGTCTGACCAAAATAGAGTAGTTTTAATGAAAATTCTTATCATTACATAAATGTCAATCATATTTAAATTTTAAAAAAAATATTTAATCATTATTGTGTTTGTTATTTGTTCCTATTTTCAGGGTTGGTTTGGATCTCTATGAAGGCACTGTATGTGACAACAGGAAAGCTGGTGTTCTGGAGCCAGCAATTTCTAAAATCAAATCACTTAAGTTTGCTACTGAAGCTGCCATTACTATCTTGCGCATTGATGACATGATCCGTTTAGATCCAGAAAGAAAAGATGGCAAATCTTACAAGAATGCATATGAAAGTGGAGAGTTAGATTAATTTCTATCTAATGCAAAAGAACATTTTGTGCTTAGCAGTCTGATACTGTCTTGACCTCATTTTGCAAGGAAGTGATGTGCTAATTTTTTTTTCTTTTTCTTACATAACTTAACATTCTACTCTGTTGCTGAAAACGAGATTCCTTTAATAAAATACATATATTTGTTCTACTCAGATCACCCATCTTTAAAATAAATTTCACTTTACTACTTGTGTCTTGTTTTTACAATCCTTTTCTCTTCTATGTAGTCTAATATACAACCAAAATTAAAATTGATGCATCTTTGTTTCATACTATCTACTTTTAAAATGCAATGCAACCAACATAAAGTTACCATTTGAAGTTTTCAGCAAATCGGATACAAAATACAAATATGTTGTAAACTGTCATTCCCATTTGCTCGATTTGTAGACCACCTTAATGCTTCAGCCCAAACATCAAACATGGACTATGTGTTAATAGCATGAAACTGCCACCTTTCCACACTGAGTAAAGGAGAGATGAAACTGGAATGCAAGCTTCATTATCAGGTTTGCTTCCAAGCAGGAAACTGTAGGGGTAAGGTAACGAATGTGTACTATGGAGGAAACAATGAAACTGAAAATTAGTTCTTTAAGCATGTTTTGTTTAATGAACTCTTGAATTTCGAATGGGTGAGATGCAGTAAGCACTCAAATGTTGGTTTCTAAAAATTTACGTTTTGGAAGCATATAAATCCATCAGACACATGTCATTGATTTATTGGTTACAAAAGAAAGAAATACTACATTTGTTTCACATGAAAAATTTGGCACAAATTCTTTTAACAAAATTGAATTGTGTGAGATGGATCTTCCCAAATTATATTGTGGCACTACCTTGGTCTTCTTTAGCACAACTTTAAATTTTTGCTGATGTGTACTTGCAAAAGCTCTTCAAAATTTTCTCTCTCCTTGAATCTCAGTTCGCCTCATATGGAAGCAAGTTACCGATAGCGATACTTTAAACAGTCGATTGTGTAACAAGCAAATTTTTAAATCTGAAATGTGAAGGTTTTCCTTCACATCCCGTATTCCTAGTATGTATATCTTTCGTTTCAACTTTTCATCAAATGAAGACAAACTGATAAAAATGCTTCCACGTCATTCCCAGAAGCATCTCTAATCTTTACATTTTTGCATTGTGACATACCAATATGTGACTGAATATGGTACAATATTTAATATAAATGGCATAAATTATAGGGGATAAATATATGTGAATATGCTAGCATAGCAACGGTAAGCGAGCCGTCGTCAAGGTCAACATCATGCAGTGACAATCGTGGAGACGGCTAGTTCATTTTGTATAGAATTCAGGGATTGGCCGAAAAAGCAGTGACAGTCGTTAAGACGGCTAGTTCGTTTTGCAGGAAATTTAAGGATTGGCTAGGTACGAAAGTACATCAAGTGTTATCTGCAAATAAACAATCGAAAAAAAAAATGGACTGAGTTTTGCAGGGCTGAAAGAATACGAGAGGCATTCATTCTGACTGATGCCGTGGTCTTGAACAGATCGTGCTCCAATTAATGTTAGGAGTTTTTTGGGGACTTGTAAGTATCTACTAGGGAATAGATATTGATTGAACATCGAATTTGAATACTAAGTGTGACAGTAAAACTTAAAATATTTCAAGTGAACGAGTTAGAAGGACATTGAGGGCTTAGGCGAAGTTATCAGTAATTGGACTGGAATGCTAGCAGCAGATAGTTTATTGATCTGATGAACGGTGATTGAAGTGTGCTTCCGAGAAAAGAAGAGAGAAGATGGTATCTGGACCTGAGGACGGCGACTTCGGAGATGAATAAAGATCGTCCAAAAGCGCGCGAAGACTAATACGACATAAGGTTGGAACCGGTCATGACCAAGGTTTTTTTTTTTTATTGGGTAAAATTATAAAATACCAAAATAGTTTAATAAATTTCCATGTTTTGTGAAATGAATACATGATTCTCATTGAGCCAATTCTAGCAAGAAGTAGCAAGATAGAAATACATTTGCTTTTCAGGTTCCTCGACCACTCTGTATAGATGGCAGATCAGATAATCTTGTTAGCATACAATAGTGATTATTTCTATGAAACCCATCGACCCAGGTAGCCGGAAACTAATTTATTATAATTAGAGTTGAAGGTTGACGTGTATAATAGTATTAGCGTAATCTTTTCCTGGCGCTCATTTATACAAATTCAGAACGAATTATGTTGGGATAAATCATCAATATATTCAGTTTATTTCAGCATACTTCTTGCTCAGAATAGAGGAAGTATTGTAAAATGGTGATTTTTCTACAGAAAATTGCCGGACCCTGCTAATGAAAAGATTATCTTGTTTTTACATGTAGTAAATTATTTTCTCTAAAACCTTGTGTAGTCAGAATTCATGTTGGGGGGGGGGGTGTCCTTGAGATGATTTGACTATTCGCCTATTTGTCTGCGGTCAAACCAGACTATTTTCGGCAAAATTAATATTCCCACTAGTCTGAATGACCTTGAGCCTTGCAAATGGGAAATGGTTATCTTTATTTTTTAGGGTACTTAACTGGAAGTCTCAACATTTTCAAAATTCTAGGCTGCAAATTTTTTTTTAAATATTGACCCCACATAGTGTGAAGAGTGCTTAAGATAATTGCTAGGTCTCATTTTTGTTGAAATCTCTGATTTTTCGAGAATTGCAGAAGTTCAAAATATGTTCAGCATCTTCCCAACACTACAATATTGAAGATAGAATTTTTCTTAATAAAAACCGTAGTTCAAAGATAAATCTTGAAATAAGGTCATGTACAGTTTTTCGAAAATGATTAGGTTTTGTGTAATTTTGCATGAAATATAGGGAATTATAATAGTTAATCCAATTAGTTTATAACGTCAAGTTTAATTGCACGAGTACAAGATTTAAAAAACGAGTGACAGCGAGTTTACAAATTTGTACAAATTCAACATGAGTTGCATAGGCTATTTTTTTGTACAACTGCCATATAAACTTATAAGAGAATCAAACTTAATTTTGCAAAACTATTCTTGTGACGTCTCGGGTATTTGAAATTGTTCGAGAAAACGGATCGGCTGTTCTGTTCACCGCTCCCCTCCCCACGATTCTCTCGCAGCGATTGGCTGAAAGTGTGATGACGCAATCATTCGTGCCGTAAAATGTCATTTTATGAACGATTTCTTGCAACAAGAGGTCGTGTATAATGCTTGTATTAAAAAAGTGTATAATCTATTTTCTGATAAACGGACCCAATTTTCTCGTATGTATCAAAGGACGGTGTTTTTTTTACCATTTTCCCCTCGCCAATACCCTTGGCGAGGCGGGAGTTTATTTACGTGTACGGATTACATAAGCTCCAGCTTTTCAGCTTTTGGAGCGCAGGGGAGGGCTATATCTTAAAGAAACTAACTTAAATCTAAACTTAAAAACTAACACAACAGCCTCTTTGGGCTATTTAAGTTTTTATTTACAGTGATTTGAATTTGCAAATAAAGTTCTTGTGGTTGAATGTTGTCTTGTTGTTGTTGTTTTTTTAGATTTATTACATTCACTCATTCATTCTTAATCTATATGTACAAACACATTCACACACTCATTCATACCACACGGCACAGCACTTCACTACACTATTTACACTATATACACTAATATTTACGCCACGGCGCCGACTTTACTCAGGCGTCCGTGGCGCCTGAGTCGAAATAAGTCGTTTAACGTTTGCTGGGAGAGCTGCAATTTTTTTGTGACCGGCGGGTCTAAGCCGTGTCTACTATACCAGCACCCTCTCCACAGGGGAGAGGGTGCTGACTATACGCGCAAGTTTTGTTGATATTCCACAGCGGGGGGTGCAGGAAGAGGAGGGCTTTGACTTCGTCACAGCTTAAAAGGGCGTACCAACTGTGGGCATGAACTTAACACGCCAAAGCGTGCCACCAGAAATGCTACGATTGTTTTGAAAGTACGAGATGATTGTTGCCAGCACTGTAAATTGGTACGTGCCATTCCGAGTCTAAGAGGCCATCCTATAATCTGTAGTTACATTGATTTGTAATGTACTAATGAGAGACTGACGAATGTGAATTTGTTAAACGATATTTTTATTATTAAAGGTACTAATAACAACTTGTATTCGCTATAGGTACCTTTTTACAAAGAGGGCCCGGATACAAGTTTTGCGAGCACTCATTTTGTTACACTACAATTTCTGATATTTTGTAGCAGATTAATATATTATTATTTATTAGTTATTTATACGGCGATTCTCAACCTTTGAGATACAAGTTTCCCAAATATGTTTCTGGAATAAGGTGTTTTACGAGGCAATGCTACCTATGATAGCTATGCTATTGCAATGCTAATACTCTTCTTTGGCCAGCAAATCGCCGTAAGTTGTCAAGCTAAAATCTCCTCTCCCCCTGCTTCTTGGAAACCGCCTTTTCGGAATCAAGGATGGGCGGACGTTTGTAATGAAGTAATTCAACCATGTGTGTGCTCATAGACCCCATGCGTAACTCGATCGAAATGTGACATCGTTTTTACGAATAGTTATTTTAGTGAAGTTTCACTGATTCAAATAGTGAAGGTTTCACTGATTCAAATAGTGAAGTTTCACTGATTCAAACAGTGGACCCGTTTTTCACTGATTCATTCAGTTCAATTCACTGATTGTCGGTGGAGAGTTATAACTACCACAATCAGTGAATAGTCACTTCAATCAGTGGTTTTTTTTGAGAGTGGTTTGCGTTTTATATTTGGGGGTTTTCCCCTTCACCCCCATCCGTGATTCATCACTGGCTTATTGTTGTTCAGTATTATTGTTTCTGTTCTTTATTTGTCGAAAAAATCCTGATAAAATTATTTTTGTGGAGATAGAAGTTTCTTTCAGCTGCTCCGAATCCATTTTGTACATTGTAATACAGTTCATCCAATATGCACATTGTATTTCTATGTAAAAAAATGAAAATATATTAAACAGTGACAATGTTACCGGCATTTAAAAAGGATATCAGCTGTAGTGCGCCTACTTGGTCTGTGGGTAGGGTTAAAAACGGACGGACTTACATATGGACTGAACGGGCTATAATCTGGAGCGGCACGTTTTGAGGGCGCCAAATTTTCCAAAATTTATAATATTTTGAATTTTAATGTCATGTACGTTTGAAACAAAAACTCAAATGAACACATATTCTATCTTTTTCTCTTTTAGAATTCAGTTTCGGAATTAGTTTTTGTGCTTCAAAGGAAACGGCATACATCACGATATACATTTTTTAACATGTAGAAAATATTTATTCTCAATCAGTATAGGGGGAATGAATCAAGAACATACTTATTCTTCCGTGTTGACTTTTTTTCAAATAAATTGGTATTTAAACACGAGACTGGGGGTCGTTGAAATTCAAAATGTATCTATTGCAAATGTAATAAAATCCGCCAATATGTCAATATAGAAAAAAGATGTTTCGCTAACTGTTGAAGAATGAAATTTGCACTGTCCAGTTAATAAAATAATCATGAAGGCACAAATTAGGGTTTTAATTAAAATATGGGAAATGCACATGAAAAGTAATAGAAGACAATGTTGCATATCGACATGAAAACACAAATGAAATTCTTTAAATCAAGCTCTCTTTTTTTATTCAGATAAAAACGTAATTCTGTTTGTCCAAAGCTTGGATTTATATAATAAACATTGCAGGATATTGATACATACTTGAAGTAATACAGTTCCAATTGCAAGGAAACGTGCACAGACTACACTTCTCCCCGTAGCACATCACACAGTTTTAACTTTTTGGTGCAAAATAAATGAAATTAAATATTATCGATCTAGTCGAAAATTGAAATGTCAAATTTGTAGCTCATGGATCTTCCTACTATTTGTAGCTTATGTATATTGAGATATTACAAAATTTCATCTCTCTACATTAATATCTGCTAAAGATCTTAGCGTCCGGCTTGCTGGGTCAATGGGTCACGATATATTATAATCCTTATTACCTCTATAATTGATTATAGGATCCGCCGACTATACAGCGCAGCTGGGAATCTGAAATAGAATGATTCTATTCCTAGTTCATTTCTGTTTGGATTGACTAAATGAAAGATCACTTTCTTTTCTAAAGAACAAAATTCAACAAAGTTTATTTTACCTTTCTAGCAAACAATTTAGAGAATTTAAGTTAGGCCTTTGATCAAGATATCTTTCAATTTACAATTTTATATCGCGGTTAACTTATCTATTCTTCGTTGATGTCCCTCGTAGACTTCTCAGTCGAAATATCTTGCGAGCTTGCCGTAGTCCAAAGTTCCAAGAAATCCTCTTCTGCCCCTATCCAAGCTGGTCTCGAACTATCAAAATTATCAGTCCCGATTACGTCCTATGACATAGTCCCGAACTCGATTACCACTCCCGACAAAGTTCTAATGTATACATCAATATTGCTTCCACATGAAAATATCTGCAATATCATTCACTGTCCTTAAAATTTCACTGATAACCCAATTCTATCTAGATTGTACTCGTTCCCTCTCACGAACCTACGATCAGTTCAGAAGCGCGATGCCGAGCAGAATGAAATCTTCCTGCATGATTCATCCCTCGAAGACTTCGTATTAAACTACCTTCATTTTTCTCATAACATTTGACCGTCCTTCTCTCACCCCGCCAATCCATACGTTCGTTATATTTTGGTGTAGCTGACATTTTGATCGTCTAAACTTCTTCGCCCAATCCCAAATTTTCTACTTTCGGCACCAAGCCATCTCTTAATGCATTTAGAAAAAACAAAAACTACATTGTTTATTCACGGTCGTTGCTAAGCTCTAGCTCTCGTGATATTTCGTAATGCATGTTCCACCATATTGTCTACAAATAAATGTTAGTTTATTTTAATGTGACATATGGGTATGTCACAATATATGTATGTGGTATCTTCCGCCGCGAGTTCTTTTGGCAAGTGTATTCGAACCCCCAGAAGATCCCTCCTCTCAATCCAACTTCTCACTACGTTTCTTTTCTTCCTGCTTTGCGAAGATACAATAACCATAGACTAAAGAGGTATACATCTTTACTCTATGCAATAACCTCTCTTACAACAACAATTGCTGCAGATACCACGTCTGTCAACATTGCGCTTTCGAATGATCTAAACTAGCGCGCCTGCTTTGGTGTCACGTGGCTAAAAATGTCGGGGAAGTAGATGTCAACGTGTAAACGCGCACTCTCGACTTTCAAGAAAAGTCACGACTGTGAAAGTCGTGCCTTTCAAATGTCATGGAATATGCCATGACATATGCTACCGTGAAAACGGGCCTTAAGCATCTTAACGGTCCGTGCTATTCAGCACTGGGTGAGGACTAGGGACCTCGTGTATCAAGAAAACTTTTGCGAGCAATAATGGTTCTGGCCTCTGGAAATGGAACCATTCGGCGTTAGAATTTGATTTCTGACACAAGTATTTCAAGAAAGATTAAATGTGTCACCTGTCTTGGCGTTTTCGTTTCCTCCAAATCTCAGCGTGCATACATTCACTGCCTTCCCGCGTGAGCACGTGCTCACGAAATAAAATATTTACCTCGCCGCCAAGGTATTGCAATAAATGACTGATCATAATGTACTTGGGTTTTTTAACGTCGCAGCTGAGGATGTTCTCTTCAAGATGGAATATGGCACGACTTTTTGCGTCTTTCTGGGTCCTGCCGCAAGATGTCGCATGAACGCGTCCGTATCAAGCAGTGCTGCAGATCAAGCGACTCTTGCAGCACGTCAGAGAAGGATGCGAAAACCCGCGCCATATTCCTTCTTGATTCGTGCTATAAAACTCACGAAAGCACGATCCACCCCCAGCACTTCCCAATACGCTTCAATAGCTGTGACGAAAATTCAAAGACACTGTTTCCGGTCGACACGCTTTGAAGAAAAAGGCGAAGTCGGAAGAAATGAGGTACGAACGTTTGCAGCCAAGAAGTAGCGAACTCAGCGTTGGATCAAGCCAACCGACATAGCATTTGGATGTCTGGAGAAAGGTTCCACAACCGAAATCGCGAGTGTTTTCGAAAGGGTATCGACCGCCAGCGAGTCGAAGCAGCGGCCGCGCCGAGCCAGCGCTCGCCTGGCTGTGAGCTAAGGTGACCGAGACGGAGGGCCAACCGCCCGCGTCGGAGTCCCGCGATAGCTACTACCCAGAAGGCAGAACCCGCAGAGTACATTCACTCCTTCCATGTTGCAGAAGCTTGAGTACCCGTGTGAACAGACAAAGGGATAATTAAAATATTGTATAATTAAATTATTACTATCCAAATTGAAACAAGAATTGAAGAAATGATTTACTAGAACATTTAAAGAAATTGAATTTAAAGAGAAATAAACGCAAATTTGTGGAATTGTAACGAAAATATTAAGGAGCGTTGCTTCCAATATTTTTATGTATGATATTGCCGTCATTGTAACATTTTCAGTCTTAATGTTAATTGTGAATAATCATGAGCTCAAAAATAGTTATTTTTGTAAACTTAATTTGGTTAAAGTTAGGCATAGGTATTATTGACGTCTGCACCAGCTGGCAGCGGAAGTAAAGAATAATCATTAAAGAAAGAGTTCAGAATAATCATTAAAAAAGTTTTTTTCTGAACATCAGTGTGCCCGAGACATTCCAGTCCTACTTACGAATGCGAGGTTCGCGTTCGAATAACAATTTTTTTAATTGTTTTATTTGTTGCGTGTACATATTGACGCAACGCGTCTCCAAGCCCCTTAAGGGACGTTGAGAGATTTTGCGCTGGGGAGTAATACTCCATTATCTTTAAGTCACGACGCAGTCAGTTGTCAAGAGGACTGCCAGGTAGCTCTCCGCGTACGCGCTCCCGTCACTACCCAGCGGTCAGAATTGGGAAGGAATAAGGATAGGGTTTACGACACTTCACAGGGGTTGGACTAACCCTCGCGAAGCAGCCATTTGTTGGAACAAATTGCACCTGAGATTCGATGGGAATCGAACCCGGACCTCAGTAGTAGAAGGCTAGCGACTTCGCTATGTGCCACGAGCGAGCCCAGATAGAGTTCAGTCTTTGTGTGTGTGTGTGTGTTTATTTCTAATTGAAGAATACATGATTTTGTATCACAGGTCCACAATCTTTGATTTCGTAGTCATAATCTTGCCTGTATTCTCCCAAAGGTGCATTCCTTGTAGAAACAATTAAACTGAATCAACTAGACAGGTCTGACGACGGATCGGCAGTGAACTGTCGGACGACGGAGGTAACGCCCACGCTAAGAGAAGGTCACTTACGGATAACGATGCCTGGTCGAAAGAGCTGCAAAGGCATGACGCGCAGCAGGAATTTTGACGGCGTATTCCGTGACAATATATACACGCACACATAGCTACTATAACAAGATCGAGCTATTTATTTATTTATTTTACGTCAAAAAAGCAGTTAAAAACTGCGTATGACGTGCTGTGGGGAAAAGTGAATTGTGTGCACAATTTCAGAATTCTGTGATCCCTACACTAAGTCATATACTACTTAAAATAGAAAGAAAAAAAGCTCCCATGTAATAAAATCTATTTTCAAGGATAAAAAGGCAATAAATTTTGGCTCTTATCCATGTTGTCCTCCGGAATAATACTTCCTGCCGCGACAACATGGAAACGATAATTTGAATGGTTGTATTTCCCACTGAATTCTAGACGACGTGCACAGATAATGAAGTTACATTTACGTCCAGGAGCAAAACCAGGGGCCATCTCAGCATTTGCTCAATGGATCAGGGAAACTGGACGAAAAACCTGATCGAGATGGGGGTCATTGACCCGGAGGCTGCAATACAATACTTGTTACAGGTTGTTTGTACACATTTATACAGTTCAAATGTTAAATAATGCATTATGTATAATTGTTAAAATTAATGTTACTTTTCTTGTGATGCTCAGTATAGTCTCTAATTGTATAGAAACAGTTATGCAGCAGAACTTATAACTTTAAACATTTTCTCTATGTTTAGTAAAATAATGTACATGTATTGTACGTGAATTTTTTGTAATGAGCTGTTGATACTGTCACCTGATGAATATGATTTCTACGTCGAGTGTTATAGTAATAGATTTCGGCATTTTCTGAAAATATATTCCCGCCCTTAAGCAAGTCATTTTTGACAAAAGCCACTGATTCGTAAATAAATAGACAAGGTAATGGTAAAATTCCTAGATTAATGAAGAGAGGCTTACATGAATCACGTGGGTGGGATTTGGTTATTATTCGTACAATTCGTTTTTGTAATCTAAAAGTCTTGGAGCTATAAGATGTATTTCCCCAGAATATTATGCCATATCTCAGGCGGGAATGAACATTCGCGAAATATACACAACGAGCAGTATGAAGGCTGACTGAATTTGCAAGAATTCTGAACGCGTAGCATAATGAACTTAATTTTGTGTTCAATTCATTTAAATGGACGTTCCATTTAAGGTTTGACTGAATTGAGATATCTAAAAGTTTTGTTGCCTTAACATCAGTCAATGGTACACTGTTCATTTTCAATGGAGCACAGAATTGTTTATTTGAAATGGAAAACTGCATCAAAACCGTTTTCTTTTCGTTTACTATTAATTTGTTATTTCGGAACCAATTTGAAACATCTGATATTGTACTACTTACGGTTTCTTTATTGCAAAGGATGTTCGTATCATCTGCAAAGAGAACCGTTCTTCCGTTTCGAATCGTCGGGGGCATATCGTTTACGTAAAGTAGGAACAGAATAGGGCCTAAAATCGATCCCTGAGGAACTCACGTGCAATGGGCAAAGAGTCGGTGCGTACGTAATGTTCCATCATTCCAGTAAGGTATTTCCACTCTCTGAGATCGTTGTTTAAGGTACGAACATAACCAATCTAGAGCAATACCACGGATTCCATATGAAGGTAATTTTGAAAGTAAAATGTCATGATCAATGACGTCAAAAGCTTTTGAAATATCTAAAAATAATCCCATAGGTGCTTCGTTTTGATCCAATGATGAGGCGACATCTTTAAGAAAAAAAATATAGCTGTTTCCGTTGATTTTGATTTTCTAAATCCATGTTGGCAATCTGGAAGCGCGTTATGTTTACTGAAAAGGTTTCCATTCGTACGTAAAAAATCTCTCTAATATTTTTGAAAAACTGATAGAAGGGAAATGGGTCGATAATTTTGAATTTCATTTTTGTTGCCTTTTTTGGTGAGCGACTTTATTTTAGCTGCTTTGAAAATATCTGGAAACGTTCCGTGCATAACGATGAATTAAATATGTGATTTAACGGGTGTGTATAATGGCATACGCACAGGTCTTTAACAAAGAATCCGGGAATTCATCTAAACCGGACGAATATTTATTTTTTAGTTTACCGATTATTTTGAGAATTTCATAGGAAGAAGTTTCGGAAACGAACATGTTATGCGAAAATGTCTAATGCTCTGTGTGCGACGCGACGGCGATCAGTTGGTTTGTTGTTGAGTTAAGCAACGCGAGCTAACGACGTTTTAATGGGAATTGTTAATTTTTCCGAGAATTTGCCTACCGCATCGGCCTGGATAGTGCTACGCCGCCATGTTACCACACTGCAAAGTAGTTTGAAAATGTTTCTTAGCAACATTGTTTTACTTTTTGCAACGGGGTTCGCGGGTTTTGAAGGAAAATTTATCTTCAGCGCGGTATATTGGAAATGTATGCTCTTAGCTCAGTTTATGCCAATGACACCTAATAATTCTTTATTTGAGGTTATGCGCCAAATTTTAATAAATTTCGACGCAAATTGTTATATTGAAGATATTTATTTTAAATTAAGTTTGTTCTAAATTATTTAACTTTTAAAAAGATCAATTTTTTAAAAAATTTTTTTTTAAAAATAGTGCAGTTCCCATTTTCGGTAAACTGTGAATTTTCGAAAATTGCAAATTTCAAAACTACACATTAATGTGACCACCCGTCAAAACCCCTTTTGCAGCGCTGACCGCTGCGAAATGTGCAACGTGCAGGAAGAGAGTCAATTGGGTTCTTGATGATACCTATAGGGATGGAGCCTTGCCGACTGCAGTGCCGTGGCCCGTTGCGCTAGGTTCCTCGAAGAGCCTGATCATGATGGGCCCACAGATTCTCGGTTGTGTTTAAATCGGGGGGTTGGTGGTCAGCGGAGTACTGTAAACTCATCCTGGGGCTCTTTGACCCACCCACGTACTCTGCGAGCTGTATGTCACGTTGCATTGTCCTGCTGGTAGATACCGTCTTGCTAACCATAAAGGATTTGGTATATAGAGGTGGGTATGGTACTCGAGGATTACTGTATACTTCTGTTCATCCCTTGTGCCTTCCAGAATGACAATGTCACCCAGGGAATGACACAAAATCATTCCCCGCACCATCGTGCTTCCTCCAGCGTGGACGCTTCCGGCGATTGGTGCAGGGTGATTTCGTTCGGACGTTTCATGTCTTATACGTCAACGAGCAACGTTCGATGGAACAGAAAACAATATTCATCTGAAAAGGCCATCTGTCGCCTCTCAGTACATGACGCGTTGAGGTATGTCGGCAAATTCCAGCCGTGCAAATTCCAGACTTCGTCGCCGATGAACTCTTCAGCATAGCCGTGGTGTGCCCATACGCAGCAACGTTCGCTGAACGTTTGTTGAATAGATCATGAAGGTAGCTCTCTTGGTTCATCTGGAAGGTCAGGTCTTCTGAAAAGTCAACGCGGTGCTGCCAGGTAGAACACTTCGCCCCTGCCACCAACGCCACTAAGGATGCCTGGCACAGTTGCAGGCGAAACGTATGGACAAGTCTCCGTTAGACCACGGTCTACAAACCCGGAAATGTCAAATAATACAGAATTGTATTGTTGGAATAAAATTTGTTTACTTGACAGCTAGCGGCTGAAAGGAGAGGGGGGTCTGTTACCATCAGAGGCTTGAAATTGTGATGTCATTGCAGTCTTATTAAAAAAAGGCCGATAATAATAAGCCGATGCTTATTAAAAAAAAGTCTTACAGCGCAAAACTACTGAAAATTGAAGAGCAGCATTGCTTGTTTGGTTGTTGTTTTTTTATTTTTAAAAAGAATTTGCATTTTCCTTTTAAAAACGCGTCTTCTTATATTTACTTTTCATCTGCTATGCACATGTGGGAAAAATGTTTGTATGTTCCTGTTGTTGGTAGTGTAAGTATAAGGGACCAAAGTACTTTATGAAATGAACAAATGTCATGATTATCATTCGTTATTCTACTACTAATACAATGAGTAGAACGTGCATATCTAAATGCTGATCTGAAGCAGGAACGAGCCACGGCCATGTCTCCCGCTCTAGTAAGTGGCAACATCGCTCTACTGTACCCCGAATGTCAAAAAGGTCATGGTGGAAAGCCATAGGTGGGCTCTTGGGCATCGTATCCGACTTCTTTTTTTTTATTTATTTATTTTACGTAAAAAAAACAGTTAAAAACTGCGTATGACATGCTATGGGGAAAAGTGAATTGTGTGCACATTTTCAAAATTCTGTGATCCCTACACTAAGTCATATACTACTTAAATTTCGAATTTTGAAAGGGAGAAAAAAAAAACAAAAACTCCCATGTAGTAAAATCTATTTTCAAGGTAAATAACAATAAATTTTGAATTTTAAAGGGAGAAAAAACTCCCATGTAATAAAATCTATTTTCAAAGATAAATAAGCAATAAGTTTTGGCTCTTATTACTTCCTCCCGACAACATGGAAACGATAATTTGAATAATTGTATTTCCCACTGAATTCTAGAAGACGTGCACAGAAAATGAAGTTACATTTATGTCCAGAAGCAAAACAAGAGGCCATCTCAGCATTTGCTCAATGGATCAGGGAAACTGGACGAAAAACCTGATCGAGATGGGTTCTTCAGCCAAATGACCTTGAAGCACCAGTTTGTCACAATATTAGCGGGAATTTTAAATGCTAAAACTATCTCGTTACAATGTATTGAAATAGATATATGAAGCACTTTTTTATATTGCATCTTTCTATTACACCATCATGTTATTTTTGGTTGGTCACCGTTGAAAAGTGACACTTTAAGCTACTTTAAAGTGTTTCTCAACACTTCTCGCTCTGTATGCAACATGACGGCCAACACCTGGTCTGGCTTTTCAAACGAAGCGCGCGTGTTGTGGTCACGAGACTTGAATAGCACAGGGAGGCTAAATTTGTTAGGTGAACTTTCTTCTAATCCGATGAAGGACACGTATATCTAAATCTTTCATTTCATTGCATTTTATTGCAAAGTAGCACTTTAGGATAATCGCTAAGGTCACGAAAATGTTTTCTTTGAACCATTTTCGACGGAAAATGTAGTGACTTGATATAAGACTGATAGAACAGTGCTTTTTGAATCAAATGTATGAACGTGATATGCAGCTGGAACCTAAACAAACGGAAAGGAAGCAAATATTGTAATTAACAAGCGTGACAAGAAACACAAACCTCGGCAAGCGCATAATACAGCCAAATAATTCCTAATGCTCATTCGTTAATGTTCATCCCGTTAAAATGCACCAGATTTTGCCATCCAACACTTTCTCGCCAAACGTTTCGGAAACATTCTCAGGTCATTCTTGACAATGGACATGCTTTACTTGGGTATACTCTGGGTATACTCTCTGCATGCTTCACTTTCATTCTGTATCTTGGATGATAGTAATGCCCCTGGCGGGAATTGCCCACGATACTTGCAAAGACATTTTATTTCTGAAGGCAAAGAGTTCCTAGGTTGCCATAGCCAAGCATTACCTGCTCCCGTTCGTTCAGGAGGTCCGTCGAGTGTTTTGTTTTGGTAAGTTTTAAAGCAAATGTTTTATTTGACAAAAATAAATATGTTTGATTGAGTAGAAATTCCAATCATTCGCATCTTTGATAGCAATTGCTTCAGTGCTTTATTACTTGTATTCTAGTTGGGATCAGAGATTGGTGGCAATCTGTAATTGCTGCCAAATTGTGAACGTAGGACTGCAAAATCTTGTTGTGAGTTCATCTTTACATTAACAACATGGTAAGAGTTTGTAACATCTAAGAGTGGTGTCTCGGTGTTCACATAAATAGAATTGAATTTATATTAAAATGAATGCAATTAATTGAGTACTTGATAATTACAGGCACACACTATTTTGTTGATCCAACCCGGTTCCAAACCCGAAACGAGGACTTTCTCGGATTATGAGTCTGTTAACGAATGCATGGAAGGTAAGTTGTGTATATATTCCATTTATAGAGTATGTTGCTAGAGCTGTGATCCAATACTGAAATGTTAGTGGTTGAGGCAGATGTGCTTTGCTATTATGAAAAATTTGAGCCAGTGTAAAAGTATTGTTTAAGGAATGTTTGGAGGAAATTGTGAGGTAGAATTGATTAAAGTTATATCAAATAGCAGGCACAAAGGTTTTGAATTATATTCTATTGTTATTCACAACTTAATTTATTCATGTCAAATATTACCTTCCAGTAATAATTGCTATTGACCTTTTCATATTCAATGAGTGTAAGTTGTGCATATTTAAAGGGATCAAAAAATGAAAAGCCGTGAATTTTATTTTTCAGTGATTATATGGGTTGAAAATCAATTTGTTTTTTTTTTGTGTTGTGTGCTAATAAACTTACTTTTTGATTTGTCTTTTTAAACTTTTCTCATGTATTTTTAAATTCAATGCAGTTGCTTTTTCTAATTTAAATTCAATGAAATAGGTATTTCTATTTGAATGTTTCTATGTGAACTAAACATTTTTTCTCCATTGATTTCTTGTGTGTGTAATGATAGGAACCAAGACAACGTAAGAGTTACTTGATGTTATTGTGTGATATTTTCTCTTAGTGACCTTTGCTCTTTTGGCCACCGGTAATCCAGGATATGTATGGTAAATTGATTTAATAGCCTTCCAAATGCTGCTTGTTAAGTTTGTCCACTATTAATTAATCTTTACTTTAAAGGGTGTTGTGGGTAGCATGTATTCATGGTGATCTTAAGTATGGACTAATCCTTGTGGGAGAAAAGAAAAGATTTTAAAGGATAAATGTTGATGTAAGAAAAAAATCTGCGCTCCCTTAACATGGTTGAAGTCATAATTTTGTTATCTTTTCACTTAACTTCTATTAGCCACTTCTTCAATTCTATAATCTAATGCAGAATTTAGTTATGTAACTTTGTTTTTCATACTACATCTTCAATCTTTATACTAATTCTACAACATTCCACATATTGTTAAAACTCCTTCAATAATTCTGTTCTGTAGCTAACTAGTATTCTAGTATCGTCATACTATTCTAAAATCATTGTCCGTATCACATTCACACTGTTGACTCCAAACTGGACTACTTGCCACTTCCCTTAGTATCCAGTGCTAGTTGCTTAATTGACGATTCTTCTGAATGTTCTATCAACGGAATCTTCAACTACTCACTTTCATCAGATTTCAAGCAGCATGTACCTCTGTCAGATTCAATGTCTGTTGATTCCGTTCTACTTCACCTTCATGGCTATGGCAAATTCATGCAGTGAAACCTCTGAATCCCATCTGTTGCTTGTAATTGTACCCCTGTTAACCGATCATCCCTCTCCCTGACTGCCGTCTAGCCCCTTAACAGCGATTTTCTTAATTTCTTCCTTTTAAGAGATCACTGTAAGAAACATGGTTTGAATACATTATACTGAATTTTCAGTAGTTTAAATGGAAATTAACGTTGCAAAGAGCATTCATGTGACATGTCTTGTGCCTTAACTTCAATCTTCAAAGAAAAATGCATGTAACGCATCGCAACCACTGATATGGTACCATAGGTGCTGAATGCAGTTCGTTTTCATTTCTAATGTGACAGCAGATGTGAAATGAACCTGTAGCTGTACTCGTGGCTCATTGCAAAGTTGCAAGCCTTTCACCACTGAGATCCGGGTTCGATTCCCGTAGAATCTCATGTGAAATGTGTTCCAACAAAACGAGTTCTGCTGCTTCACAAGGGCTAGTCCAACCCCTGTGAAGTGTCCTAAACCCTACCCCTATCCTTATTCCTTCCTAATTCTGGCCGCTGGGTAGTGACGCAGGTGCGCGTAGGAGAGCGCGTCAGCGGAGATGCTACCCGGCGGTCCTCTTAACAACCGACTGTGACGAGACGCGACAATATTAATGGAGGATTACTCCAGCGCTGTTAGTAATGGGAGGATTACTCCCAGAAGCGCAAAGCGCTCAACGCCCCCCAAGGGGCTTGGAGACGCGTTGCCTCAAACGAAACGAGAAACCTAATTTTAATTCCTTTCTTAATTTATCGTTCTAGAAGAACATATGATACTGTAGAATATCAATGTTAAAGTCTGTGTTATCGACTTGCCTCCGAATTTGCAAGTGCTTGGCTTGTGCCCGTCACTTTCCCATGGCGTTTCTTTATTTTTGTGCAAAGTGTGAGAAAATGGACTTTAGGTCCTAAGATTAGAATGTGTTGTGCAAATTCAAATGACATTTTAGTGTGACAGTAAAATCAAGATGATTAACAGTAGACAACTTTTGGAACATTAAAACAAAATGTTTCAGTTTTTCATAATTCATGCATAAGTATTAAAAGCCTTTAAATATGTTCATACAATAAAATAGGCTCTTTTGTTAATAACCAATGTCTAAAAATATTAGACCCCCCTCCTTTTTTTTTTTTTTATAGTAAATCAAAAGGTTCCTCATATTGAGCAACCTACCCTTCAAGACCACTTTGTTATGAAACCTGTGGTGGTTGCTTAATGTAGGTTTCACTGTATTTATGTTATCTGTTGTCTTTTCTGATTGCAACAATGATTTGATATTTTTTCAAGTTACCATTTCATCCTACATTATATTAGAAAACTAAGGTGTAGTCTTAACCATAACCATTAACCTTGTCTACATTCCCCCAAAGCAATCTCTGGTAATTGACACAACTATGATCTCTCGTTCCATTCTTGCCATCTTAACGACCACCTATTATTGAAGTAACTAGGATGTATTGCCAACACTCACTACTTGTTATTGATGTAATGGGGTGTCACATGTACAAAACTAGGGTGCCTCCTAATTTCAAAACTAATGTACCTCATCGAGTTTGCACGTTTGTGCTCTATTATAACAACTAGCTATTCATATATATGATGTGTAGAATGCATGGGCATGGAGATTCTAACCCTGCTTCATTATTCAAGTCTTTGTGACTCAATAACTGATTTTAATTTTGCTGAACTTTTCCATTTTGTTCTAGATCTACTGGTTTTCTCCATTTTCAGTTCAATGTATTTAGCTAAAATAATTTGTTCTGATGAGACAAATGTGTATTTCAGTTTTTGAGAAACAAAAATGTGCACTCATAAGATGTTCAGGTTCTTTCATCCTTTATTAGCAATTGGAAGAAGTTGAAACTTGTGCTTCGCTGTATTCTGTAATTTGTGTATTGAGAGGCGGTTACACTAGCTTGTATACCCTTACCTAGGCTATTTAGGACGGAATAGTGATTTGGATAATATTTTGACTGAGTTAAGAGAATGGATAGGGATGAGTGCAAAGCAATAGAAATATTTGCCTCATTTCATGAAAAAAAGAAAGAAATTAAAAACAATAAATCATTTAGGTAAAGAAATGAATTGTATTCCTCATATTGCTGGGAGTCATTAGTTAAAGTACATTCTAAAACATGACATCTCTCTACAGTTTCATGTAACTAGTGGATGTGGAAAACTAGATATTTCAAATTAATACTTCAAAACTTATCAGAAGACAAAATAATTAAATGGTCATTCATTAAAATCTCCTGTACATCACATAAGATACCTGCATATTCCTCACATGGTGTCAATGTGGAAGTCAGAGTGATGAATTAAAGCAATTGAAAATGTAATTTTGGATCCTTCATTTGAAGTTGTCAAATACGTAAATTCTGTTTTAAGGCTTGATGGGTTTTTTAATTTGATATATTTTTGCCCCGACTGAAAGATTTAAAAATAATTTGTGATTATCACAATGTACTTTTATGTACTAATGTATTACTCACCTACATACTATATATAAAGTACTCTACATTGCTACAATTCACTACACGTTTTATTTAGGACCATAAAATTAGCACTGTGAAGTCCTTGAGAACACGTGAACATTTTCTTAAAATTTTTGCTTTTTTCTCAACAGTTTGTTGAAAAGAAAATTTGTCATTCTGAAACTAAAAAAAGAAATGGACATTTTTGCCAACTTCTTGTGAACTTGGCCAGATAATTTATAGAGGAAATAGAGATAAAGTATAAACATATTTTTTCTTTACTACTATTAACTAGTTTTATACTAACAATTTTTAACACGAATAATATATTTGAAGGTGAGAAATCAAAAATTCGAGAGATTCTTCTAAAATGAAATCTAAAGGGTTAATTATTAGGCTCAAAGGAAAGTTCTTGAAATTACTCAAAATTTTTCCACAGAATTGATACTTTTCTCCTATAAAGTAGGCAGTATGTTGCACATCCATTATTTTAGAATGACAATTTCTCATGTTTTCCTGCAAGTTATTGGGGAAAGCTACCATTTTCAGAATTTTGTAGTAACTTCAGGAACTTGGCTATCCACATAATTTTTTATCATTTTGTATACATATGTATTGATCTACATAGTATAAAGAAAGTTATGTAATGCTGCTGAAAAGTTTTTTGGGAGGTTTTAACAGAAATACACCGTTTCCCTAGATACTGAATTTTTTTTTTTTTTTTTTAAATTCATCAAAATGCCTTCCATTCCTTCTGTCCAAACCACTAGCACCTAAACAATATTCGTCACTTTTCTCTAAGCGTTCAGTGGTTAATCTGAAGTGGCTCAGAAGAGCTTTGTGGTTTTCGGAAAATGTTGTTTTGTGGTGGTGGTGGGGGATTTTATATGAAGCTCTTCAAACATTTTCCAAATTTTCTGAAAATTGGTTCCAAACTTTTTCTTTAAATTTCTTGCAAGAATTTTACGCATGACTTGCTATGGGAAGAAGTAAAGAATTTTGTGTTCTTTGAGACTAAATGTAGAAAGTTGAAATGGGGCCCCTATTTGCATGAATGAAGGCAGTTTCAGAAATTTGAAAGATTGTTTTTTCTTCAAATAAAATTTGTTCGATGGCTCCAAATTTGGCTCCAATGGCTCCAAATTTTTTCTTTAAATGTTTTGTAGAAATAGTGCTAGTGGACTGTAGACATAAACGTCATTGAACTGTATTCTTTTGTTTGTTTTTTTAAAATTACGTTATTAATTTTTACTTCTCGTCTACATCCGTATATACGGAGTAGTATTCCTAGTAACGAGAAAGTTGTATATTTGCATGGAATGTCATCTATTTCGAGATCTCAAGAGAAATAAAAGGGTCCCTAAAACAAAAAAGTATTGTTTTACATACAGAACTTCCGTCCATCGGTTGGTAAACAACACTAGCAACTTAACTATTCATTGGAATTTTTTCAAAATGGTTGATATTGTTTGTAAGAATAGAATGAAATACTTGTGAAGAAAGCCTCTAATAAGAATGTCTGCGAACAGGGTTTGGCAAATAATTAAACAAATGATATTTCAGCGTTATTTTCTCCATTGCACACACTTATTATGACAATCAATTTTGAAATTCTTAATTTAACGTGTAGTACTTGCAAATAGGGGCCCCATTTCAACTTTCTACATTGAGTCTGGAAGAACACAAAATTCTTCACTTCTTCCCATAGCAAGTCACACAGAGTTTTTAACTCTTTTTGACGTAAAATATATAAAAATAAATAAAAAACCTAGTGTCCCTTGCTTAGGATATTCAGAAAATTCAAGAAATTATAAATATTTTTTCACTTTTTTCTCAATCTCAGAAAAAAAATTCTCTCCACATTGCAGACATGTTTAGAGAGTTGTTAAAAAATGTTCAATATTTGAAAGCCATTGAATAATAACGTAAATTATGAACTTAGAAGTGGAAGCATCGTCAATTATTGAATATTGAGATATTTACTAAAACATTGGTATGTGAGATTGCTATCTTTATGTCCTCTAAGAGAATTTTTTTGTGTTATGATTATGTAAGCTGAGTATTTCATAGGTGTAAATGTATGGGGGTCAGTGCACCAAACAATTCTTTTAAAAGGGAAGACGTATATACAATACTATATAATACTATACTATACAAGAAAAAGTTTGGGAATCCATGATCTAAAGACTACTTTTTTTCAAAACACTCTCCATTAGCACATATACACTTTTCCATCCTTTGAAACTACTTAGGGGTCACTCTCATGTCTTTTCAGGAATGTTATAGCACCAATGGAGCAGCTTCTTCATCCAAAGAAAAGTGCTGCCCTTGGATCTTTCCTTTGCTTTTAGGGAACAAGACAAAGTGCCACAGGGCCAAGTCAGTCAAGTAGGGCGGATGTGAATCAACAATCGCCCATGTTCGTTGTGAGAAAGTCGATTCATCTTGCAGTTGTGCGAGCAGGAGCATTGTGGTGCAGCAAAATGTGACCTTGTTTGGACTTTGAACACTTTGATGTCCTTGCTGTAAGCATTGCGTCACATACCATTCAGGAGTCGCAGAGTGTTGAGGGCCACAGTAGTCGGATGTCGTGGCTGGTGGGTTTCGAAATGTATGTTCGAGGGGGCGACATATATATTCGAACTATCACATATATTTTACCTCCTCAAAATATTTCTTGAACAAATGAAAGCTATAGCATATAGTGTTCAACTGATTTGCATGCAGTGGAATTTTAAACTTTTTCTGAGACAACTTGATAACAGAAGATACAATTGTGCTTACGCGAAAATAAGAGATTATTTAAAACATATTTCATAAATGGTAATTTATGAAATCAGATGAAAGGGTCAGTATTCTTTGCTTAGTTAATAGGTGTGTACTCTGCCGGACAAAACCTTAATGGCAGCACGCTGCTCTCACCTAATTCTCAGTAGCCCCATTCTTCAAGCTTACATTGCCTCATGTGCACCAGCTACAGACGGACTCAGGATAGTCCATGAAGTGATCCATTCCAAAACCATTCATCTTTCACTTATGCGGACACATAAAACTAAATTCATCCGTAACTAGCGCTGGTGGTATGCACAAATTAAACGAGTCAATTTATTGCAAGTTAAATACTTTCTGCAACTTTTCCAGAAATTGGTTCTTCTGGGGACAGCGCTGCCGTAGAGCCCTTAAAGAGAAGCTGCCACTGGTCAGATGCCCATTCATTGTGAAAAAAGAGGCCATCATTTTCTTTCCATAGCTGCGACCTCTCTTCACCTTAGTAGGTTGTCATCTGGACAGCATCAAACACTTGGCTGTCTTAGTTTCGGGTTTGTAGTGGTAAATCCATAATTCGTCAACTGTTACAATGTTGTAAACATTCTTAGACTGCTTTCCATCAATTTTTTTTAGCATGAATTTGCGTCAATCCGCCCTGGTGGGTTTTTGCTCCTCTGCCAATAACTGTGGCATCTAATGAGCACGTCACTTTATGAGAGTCAAATATTGACACACAATGGTTTGTGATGCAGACAACCCAACATCAGAGTCTGTTCAATATCAGCAAATGTCAGGTACGGGTCTCCTGCCACCGTTCTTCCCACAGCATTGAGGTTTTTTTTGTTACTGCCATGTCTGGGCATCTAGACGTGGTTCATCTTCCAGAGACGAGTTGTCCATCTTGGAGCGCAGCAAATTTGTAACAAAGGCTGTTTCATCCCTCCGTTCAGTTGAGTTCCTTGCCCTAGCTACAGTCCCCTCATCCAGCTCACCATCTCTTTGGGTTCAAGACAACAAAAGAGCGCCCAATTAGGCGCTGCCAACGCAAGTGTCTCCAGATTCCTCCTAGAGACACTGCTAAAAGCTTTGGATTGACATCCATACAGAATTGGTAAAAGAAGAGTCTTAACCAGAGTTCACTATTCTAATTATTTATTTTTAACCAAGATCATAAGTTAAAACAAATAAATTTTAAGCAAAAAACGCATTTAAAAAGTCGTATACTTCAAGATAAGCGAAAGGCAAATAAACTTGGTGAGAATGGTAAATTTTACATAATTAAACTAAAAACCATTAAGTATGTTCAGTAGAAAAAATAGGCATTTATGAAACTTGCAACTTCTGAGATTCTACATCTTTTTAATTATCTACTTTCAGGAAAATGCAGTGAAATAGCATTGTTTTCTCTTGTTTAATTTAGTGTATTTTGATGTTTGTTTCACAGGTGTCTGCAAAATCTATGAGGAACATTTGAAGAGGCAAAATCCTAATACCCCATCAATCACATATGATATCAGTCAACTGTTTGACTTTGTTGATCAGTTGGCTGATTTATCCTGCCTTGTGTAAGTATTTAATTTCCATTATTATTTGAGTAGAATGTAGTTGTAAAGTTTCTACCAAAGTATATTATTGTTTAATGCAACACAAGAGTTGTATGGTACAGTGGGTATGACACAAACTCTTTGAGACAACTCAAAGTGCTACAATAACACAACCTTTTTCCATCTTTTCTTAATGTTTCATTTTTGTTGAACGCTTTTCAAGAACTGCCAAAGTTAGAAATAATGCAACAAAGTAGGGGCTGTTGTAGCACCCACTAATTTTTTTTATTTCTCTAACTTCATAAATATTTACATTAGGGGCATTTTTATGTTATTGCATTTGTGAGTACAAGTACCTCAAATGATTGTATATGTAGTCTTGAGAACTGTTTTCTGTGAAATTGGCTTACAATGGTCCATTTTTAAAAACATTCATATGACATTTTCTGAAGGTCAGCTTCAGATTTTTCAATGCAAATTTGCAGATAGGTCCAGGTTTTTATCTCCTATTATTTTCTTAAAGTCATATTTTAATTGTTTTATTTTGGGGACTGTAAAATTGAGAAAATGTGAAAAAGTGTTTAAGGCTCCAATAGGTAATGCCTGTGAAGAGTGTGGGGAAAATTCGAGAAGCTATTCCAAACTAGAGAGATTAGAAAAGTGCCTGGCACAAGACTGCTATTCTTTAGCACCACAAGTTTTACTTTGTAAAATCTGTTCAAAAGCAAGCATATTTCGAAAGTATATATACGAGTAGTTCCTTATCTGAATTCCATCTAATTATCTCAATTTTCGAAAATTGTGAAAGTTAAAATTTGTTTCAGTCTTTCTACATCTACAATATTGAAGATAGAAAATTTTTGTTAATGTCAATCTTTTCAAAATATGAATAGTTTTCATGTAATATTGCGTGAAATAAGGATATTACACAAAATCTGAGAAACTTCTCTCTCTCCTCTCTCTCTCCTCTCTCTCTCCTCTCTCTCTCTCTCTCTCCCTCTCTCTCTCTCCCTCTCTCCTCTCTCTCTCTCTCTCTCTCCTCTCTCTCCTCTCTCTCCTCTCTCTCTCTCTCTCTCTCTCTCTCTCTCTCTCTCCTCTCTCTCTCTCGCTTTCACGCTCTCCTTCTCGGATAACCATGAACGCTTATAGAAATGGGTTACATGTGATTTTCATTGAACTGAATTTTCAAAAATCCGTTAATCAAATGATACCATATAGTATATGTTGTTTTAATCTCTGTAGTTGAAGATAGAATAGTTTTGCATAATTTTGAATGAAGTACATTGAATAAATGTTATACTCATGATACCGGTAATTTTTTAATTATTTAAACTTAATGTTCAATTTTCAGAGCAAAAATATAATTTTCAAAATTAATTTCATTTTGGTTGTAAGCTAATATAATGCATTCATGGAAAAAAACTGACAATTACTTTCATTACAAAGCCTATTATTTTTTCTACCAAGTTCTTGCTTACTTTGTGGAATCATTCTGCCTACCACTGTTTTAAAACGATGTGACATCCAAACTTCTGCAAGGTTCAAGGTGTCTGGCATAGTGCATGAATAAATAGAGAATGAACTGTTTGATTAGATAGTATTACATACATATACGAGAACCCTAAAATAGATCATATGGGGAATTTGAATGGGATGTGGGTCATGGAATCCTTTGCACAGTGTTTACATGTACAAATATGATTAGAACAAAATATTGGCATCAAATGCACCAACTTCTGGAACAGAGAAACACACGATTTTCGTAGATAAAGTGGGTCTCAGGATAATTACTCTGGATGTTGAAATTGGTAATCCAGGAAATTCTCTAAAGCATTAGCCTGTTCAGAATCCTTTGTGAAATACTTTGATATTAGAATGTGCTGCTCAAATGCTGGGGTATATCAATGAGCAGTTTTGTATAATGTGAGGCCACATTTCTGGAGAGTGAAACCTGCCATGAAAATGTCAACTAATTGTTTGTGTCTTAGTAGATAGCTTGTGATCTTAGGAATAATTCACATTTTCCACGTAGAATGATTAAGGACTTCTGCTTCCAAAGGAAAATGTGTTTTCATCCCTTGCTAATGGGAGCAAGGTACACACTGCAAGAGAAGATACCGTTTTAAGACCACATGTGGCAGTGGTGAGAACATAGTTACCAATGGTTTTAAAAAGCGAAATTCTCCAAGGAATGTGGGAAATACAAAATTGAGGGATTGATTTGGACTTGTCTGAACATTTTTTTCCAAAACTACAAGAACAGCTATTTTTCCTATCCTAAATTTATTCAAAGTATCAAACAAAGTATCCTCTCCCCATTGATTAGAATGTAATTTAGAGAGGTGCCATTTGTTGTTGTTGTGACCCATACAAAACTCATTATTTTCTGCCAGTTGAAGGTTTTAGCTGAGAGATGTAATTAGTATTATTAAATATCTTACAGGCATGTGCTCTAATTCTAAATATTCTTTCATGAACTCCTGATTAGATTGCTATCTTTCTCAAATCTCTCTTCTTAAATGTGAAACCTTTTTCAATCTTACTAGAAATCTAGAATTACCTAATGAGGATGGCTTGGATTTGGTTAAAAGACTTACAATGTACCTTCCAGTATCATCACTCATTTGAGTGGAAACTAAGTAAGCATCAGCTAATTCTTCATCAGAAAATTTTGGTTTCATGAGGGTGGCTTCCTCCACTTCCCAGAAGCATCTAATATGGTGTCTAATATATAATAAGTTTAGCATAAATTGAATAAAATTTTAAAAAATGTTGGCTTTGGAGTGGAACCATGACTTCTCTTCCCCCTACCTCCTTGGATTCATCACTGCAAAGGCCTCACCTTTGGTCGGATGTCTGCAATTTTTGTATGCTTCTCAGTGTTCATAACTGTCAGAATATTGATTTGATAATGAGAGAAGCAGCTATTCGTACATGTTTATAAGTATAAAGAGTCAAAATTTTACAAGTAGGAGACACATTGAGCTACACTCAAATGCAGAGTCCTATGCCCTGTTCTGAGGATATGCACCTTATCACTTCCATATTTTAAATTGTCATGGGTTGGTAGAAAGAATTGTGATTGAAAAGAATGATGAACAATTTTTGAAGATCATATTGTAATAAATCAATTCATTTTCTTCTGCAGGTACCAGAAAAGCACCAATTCATATGCACCTTATAACAAGGATTGGATTAAGGAAAAGATATATGTCCTGTTACGAAGACAGGCAGCTCGATCACCGTGAATCAAGAAATGTATGGAAGTTTATGAAAAGTGTTTACAAGTGTTCTTCAGTAAACTGGGTCTCAATTGATTATTTTTTATTTGATTTCTGTAAATTTATAGGATTTTCATTTTTTGTTTTCTTTCTCACAACCTTTTGAGAAATGTTCATGTTTTGTACTCGATTCCTTCCATACAATGAATCTAGTATTATTGTAAGATACACCTTGTTCTGAAGTCTGTATAGATGTGATATATGTGAAATATGTTGTTTCTTTTCCCTCAGTTCTGTGAAATGTTTCTAAAATACTGAATATTCCAACATTCTTGTAGTGTCAATTATCAAATGTTAATAGTCGGTTGGGTGAGTGAGAAAAAAGTCCTCACAAGATACTTTTTCAACCCTTCAAGAAACTTGTGTTATTTCTCAGTGTAATAAAATTGTCTTGTAATAGCACTGTTTATGAATATCAGTGATCTGTAGTGCATACATGTGACACAGTAGTGGTGCAGAGATGTGTATTAAAATTATTTTATTTAATAAGATTCTGTATATTTTTCATTTAATAAATTCTGTGCCTTTCAATAAATAAATCTTTCTTTCAGAAAGTAAGGCCTTGGACTTTCAAAATTTGTTAAAATAGTACTAGATATGAAAAGTAAATTGATGGATTGTTTCATTATCGCATATTAAGCTTCAATTAAAATAAATCGGTGATTGATAGTTGTGTGGGATGACTGGTGTTTCCAAGGAAGTTGCCTATCGGAATGTTTCGAGATTTGTGGCAGAGTTACCACTGAGAATATGGAAACAAAGGAGCATCGTGCAGTGAAACTTCTCCCGCCACTATTCGAATTTAAATTTAATTTATAACATTTCATAAATTGTTATAAAGGTAATTGAAACTGGATGTTTAAGCAAGCAGAATGTAAACACTTGACTTGTGCAAGGAAATCAATCATGCAATGCATACAGCTTGGCTGTTCGGGAGATGCCGCGACATGTGGCCCTGAGGAAGGTCACAGAATGGCGGCCGAAACGTTGGCTCATGTGCCTAGCACATGGCGTCTCCTGCACAGCCAAGTAGATACTGACTGACCACGGAAGCCTACACTTCCATGCAATGAAAACTCTGTATTATTTGAATGCAATTAACGGCAGGTTGTTATTGCAGATGGCAGTACTAAGCCTTCAAGTGCTACACTCTCCACTTTTGGTGTCTTCGAGATATGGAAACGGAGGCTTTCCTGCTTAAAGTTGCAATTTTTTTCTTGAAACTGCACCCGATCGAATGGAGTTGCTATAAGCAATTCATGTACTTCAAAACATATTATTTTCGACCGCGATCACTCATCCGTGCTTGTTTTCGGATACTCTGTCCTCAGGCTCAGTGTTATTCACAACAAAAAAAAAACTGAATTCTTGCAATTATTATAGTACATCACAATGCCAGTAATTCGTGACCAAAACTAATCGCACACCGCATGAAATAAACCAAACAGCACACACAGAGTTTGGCTTCGCAGAACAGCGATCGGCATTCGAAACGCGAGTGGCGAGTTCACTTCGAATTTATTACCACGGAGCTTTTAATTCAAGAAAATTAAGAGGAAAAGGAAATGAACGTTATGCCCACCCATGTAAAGAACATACGAGTTCAAGTACAGTAAAGTAACAAGTTGGTCAGAGAACGACTTACTATGGAGGCGTTGGGTGAGTTATTCCTTACAAGACGCTGATCGAAGTTAATGTCTAGACGTGTCGCTTGGGTCTCACCGGGAGCGGTGGCTCAGTGCATCAACTGATGTTACTGCAGTGCCTCTGACCGGAAGGCTCTAGGTTCGAGTCCTGACAGGATTTTCGGCTAGGTCGAAAGTCCAGTCGCTGTCTGGAGGAGAATTCGAGCGGTTGGCTGCTCTGATCGGTAGTTTTCCGTGGCTTCTCCGATCAATATCAGGCGAATGCCGAAGCTGTACCCTAACAAACGGACCGCGCGCGATCTTCCCTTCCTCTTCTTGTCCTATCAACCCTTGCACACACATCTTCACACTACCACATGCCGGGAGACCGGTCGGGGACCAAGAACTTGCCCCGGCTGGGGCTGTTCCCCGCTGGTGGGAGATACCTGGCTGAGGAAAACCCCGCTAGTCGGCACCGGATCTCGCCATCCAGTGGGGGAAGATCACAGCTACCCCCCGATTATAACATGCACTACGTTTATGGGACTAATGACTTCGGTAGTTGACGCGCTCGGAATCCCTATCAATTAATCTATCGCTTGGCTCTCCCCCCGACCAGGAGGCCGACATGGGAGATAGGCGTCGTTCGATGAGACACACCCTTCCCCGGGGTCACATGATCTTCGGCGAAGGTGGACACGCGAAGACCGGCCATCCGCCACGAATGGTGGAAATTCTACTACTTCCCCCGGAGTTAGCTCAAGCATTGGTGCGAAATTTCGCCTCTACCCCCTCTCGCCAGCTGCTGTCTTTACAATGGCACTCCATTTGCCAATGCATTGGAGTCGTTGCAATCGCCTTACGATACCTTTGTTGTTCGTCTTCGCTGAATGGTCAATGTCACGTGCTCGGTTCGGTAAAATGAATAAAGGGCCATGCCGAAGCCCAATAGCAGAAGTAATGAGAGTAACCAGTAGTTCCGAATAACACATTAATTGTGAACGAAAACCAACCGGTTTTAGTGGAGTTTTCCATTTCAAGTAAATAATTCTGTGCTCCATTGAAAATGGACGGTGTACCATTGACTGATGTCGGGGCGGCAAAGTTTTTAGGTTTCTCAATTCGGTCAAGCCTTAAATGGAACGTCCATTTAAATGAATTGAACACAAAATTAAGTTCATTGTGCTGCGCGTTCAGAATTCTTTCAAATTCAGTCAGCCTTCATGCTGCTCGTTGTGTGTGTTTCGTGAATGTTCATTCCCGCCTGAGATGTGGCATACTGTTCTGGGGAAGTACATCTTATGGCTCCCAGACTTTTAGATTACAAAAACGAATTGTACAAATCATAACCAAATCCACCCACGTGATTCTTGTAAGCCTCTCTTCATTGATCTAGGAATTTTACAATTTCCTTGTTTGTTGGTTTACGAATCAGTGGTTTTTGTAAGAGATGACTTGCTTAGGGGCGGAAATATGTTTTCAGAAAATGACGTAGACTGTTATTATAGCACTCGACGTAAAAAATCATGTTCATCAGGCGACAGTATCAACGACTCATAACAAATTCACGTACAATACATGTGCGTAATTTTGCAACCCTTTGCCAGATGACATTAAACGATTAAAGTCAATGGAAAAGTTAAAGTCCGAGGTGAAATCGTTTCTGCTGCATGGCTGTTTCTGTGCAATTGGAGACTATACTGAGCATTACAAGAAAAGTAACATTAATTTTAACAATGATACATAATGCATTGTTTACCATTTGGACTGTATAAATGTGTATAAACCACCTGTAACAAGTGTACTGCAGCCTCCGGGTCAATGTCCCCATCTCGATCAGGTTTTTCGTCCAGTTTCCCTGATCCATTGAGCAAATGCTGAGATGGCCCCTTGTTTTGCACCTGGACGTAAATGTAACTTCATTATCTGTGCACGTCTTGTAGAATTCTTTGGGAAATATAGTTATTCAAATTATCGTTTCCATGTTGTTGCGGAAGGAAGTATTATTCCTTGACGAAGGACATCATGGATAAGAGCCCAAAATGTATTGCTTATTTATCATTGAAAATAGATTTTATTACATGAGAGTAAAATTTTCAAAATTTATGTAGTATATAACTCAGTGTAGGGATCACAGAATTTTGAAAATGTGCACTGAATTAACTTCTCCCCATAGCACGTCATACGCAGTGTCAACTGTTTTTTGACGTAAAATAAATAAAACCAATCTAGAGCAATACCACGAATTCCATATGAAGGTAATTTGGAAAGTAAAATGTCATGATCAATGACGTCAAAAGCTTTTGAGAGATCTAAAAATAATCCAATAGGTGCCTCGTTTTGATCCAATGATGAGGCGACATCTTTAAGAAAAGAAAATATAGGTGTTTCCATCGATTTTGATTTTCTAAATCCATGTTGGCAATCTGAAAGCGCGTCGTGTTTAGTGAGAAAAGTTTCCATTCGTACGTAAAAGTCTCTCTAATATTTTTGAAAAAACTGATAGAGAAATGGTCCGATAATTTTGAATTTCATTTTTGTTGCCTTTTTGGAAAAGCGGCTTAATTTTAGCTGTTTTGAAAATATCTGGAAACGTTCCAGTGCATAAAGATGCATTAAATATGTGAGTTAACGGGTGTATAATGGCATACGTACAAGTCTTTAACAAAGAATCCGGGAATTCATCTAAACCGAACGAATATTAATTTTTTAGTTTACCGATTATTGAAATATTTTGAGAATTTTTATTTATTTATTTTACGTCAAAAAAACAGTTAAAAACTGCGTATGACGTGCTATGGGGAAAAGTGAATTGTGTGCACATTTTCAAAATTCTGTGATCCCTACACTAAGTCATATACTACTTAAATTTTGAATTTTGAAAGGAAGAAAAAAATCAAAAACTCCCATGTAGTAAAATATATTTTCAAAATAAATAAGCAATAAATTTTGAATTTTGAAAGGGAGAAAAAAAATAACTCCCATGTAATAAAATCTATTTGCAAGGATAAATAAGCAATAAATTTTGAATTTTGAAAGGGAGAAAAAAAAACAATCAAAAAAACTCCCATGTAATAAACTCTGTTTTCAAGGATAAATAAGCAATACATTTTGGCTCTTATTACTTCCTGCCGCGACATGGAAACGAAAATTTGAATAATTGTATTTCCCACTGAATTCTAGAAGACGTGCACAGAAAATGAAGTTACATTTATGTCCAGAAGCAAAACAAGGGGCCATCTCAGCATTTGCTCAATGGATCAGGGAAACTGGACGAAAAACCTGATGGAGATGGGGGTCATTGACCCGGAAGCTGTAGTACAATAGTTGTTACAGGTTGTTTATACTCATTTATACAGTTCAAATGGTATATAATGCATTATGTATCATTGTTAAAATTAATGTTCCTTTTCTTGTGATGCTCAGTATAGTCTCCAATTGTATAGAAACAGTTATGCAGCAGAAACGGTTTCACTTGGGATTTAAACTTTTCTATTGAATTTAATCGTTTAATGTCATCTGGCAAAGTGTTGTAAAATAATGTACATGTATTGTATGTCAATTTTTTGTAATGAGCTGTTGATACTGTCACCTGATGAATATGATTTCTACGTCGAGTGTTATAGTAATAGACTTCGGCATTTTCTGAAAATATATTCCCGCCCTTGAGCAAGTCATTTTTTACAAAAACCACTGATTCGTAAATAAGAAGACCCGGTAATGGTAGAATTCCTAGATTAATGAAGAGAGGCTTACATGAATCACGTGGGTGGGATTTGGTTATTATTCGTACAATTCGTTTTTGTAATCTAAAAGTCTGGGAGCTATAAGGTGTATTTCCCCAGAATATTATGCCATATCTCAGGCGGGAATGAACATTCGCGAATTTCATAGGAAGAAGTTTCGGAAACGAACATTGTGTCTAAAATTTTGGGTGAACTGTCTGTTTTTGAATTTTGTGTCTGAAGACTCTTAGTGAGATCGGCAGCAATTCTCGAAAAGTATTGGTTAAAGAGACTAGCCACTGTTGCCGGATCGTTCACATTTATATCGTTATATTTTAAAACAACGTTCTCTACGGGTTTTCTAGTTGATTTGGTAGTTTTTTTATTAAATTCCACATTGTTTTAAAATATCCTGATCGTTTTTCATGATTTTAGCCTGTCTTATGACTTTTCGTAACAATGTTTTGTATTTTTAAAGTAGATAAGGAAATCTTGAGTACGTCATGACGTTTAGAAATGAAAGAAAGAATTCGCTTGTTTTTACAAGATGTCCTAATCCCTAGTGTTATCCAAGAATTGCTTTTCCGTGAAATATTTAATTTTCGTTTTTGAAGAGGAAAGGAAGTGTTAAAATGAAATGAAAGAGTTGAAAAAAAAAGAATTATATTTGTCGTTTGTATCAGCAGTATTATAAACCGTTTCCCATGACTCCTGCATCAAGTAATCAATGAATAATTTAATTTTACTTTTAGTAAACAATCTAGTCATACGTGTATTATTTAATGTGTCAGTGATCGCATTTCTTATAATGCTAAGAATTTGTGCATCGTGGTCACTGTATCCTAAATCTTTTGTTTCAACTTCATATCGAGTAATTTTTAATTTGATCAATTGCCTTCATCGAATGTGTGTGATCCGTGTAGGTACATTAATTGTAATGTCTAAATTAAGGAATTAATTAAATTGAGAATCTTTTCTTTCTCACAAGATTCGACCAGAAAATCAATGTTAAAATCTCCGCATACAACAATGGATTCAAAAGAGCGATTGCTGACTTTGTTAAGTGTTATCTCCATGTTTTCTAAGAACAGAATATAATCTGCAGTTCTCTTTGTTGGAGGTCTGTAAATGCAAAGTATTATCACTTTTAGTGAAGTAAGATGTACAACAGAAATTTCGAAAATATTTTCAATGGAATACACATTTAATTCCGCCAAGGGGATAGAATCAATATTATTTTTAACGTAAGTACATGAACCCTCATACGTAGGACCTTTATGGGATTCTCTCTCTCTGCAACCCCGGGATCTAACGGCGTCGAACCCCTGGCTGAGGGATAAAAGGCACTGACTGCGACGTGACGAGACTTGACGTAGTAATTATTCAGTATAGTATGCTCAGTAACGGAGGATTACTAGTACTCTAGAAGAAAGCGCTCAACGCCCAACAAGGGTTAAGAGACGCATTGCATCAACAACGACGCAACGAAGACTTGTACATGGTGTATTCCAATGTGGATACTGCATACCGGATGAATGTCTGCCCACCAATAAGTAATTGCATCGCTGAAATATCTTATTCATATTGAAATGTGTGAAAAACTGTCTCAGATCAGAAATGACCGAAGATCAGTTCAATGTTGTTGGCAATAGAATGCGACTTTTTAAAATCAATGTACTGCGATGATCTCATCGACCAATTCGGTGTCCAATCCGCAAGATGCGAGATATTATAATTTATTTTGTGTAATGTTATTCATATTAATATAAAATAGTTTTATTTTTATTAATTGAATAAATGCTTTAAAAATTATTGAAACTTTATTACATGTATTAAAAAATTAAAGAGTGCAAAAAAGGCGGCATGGAGTGCCCAGGTGCGCCCCAAGTGTAAATCCGCCACTGGGCCTCTGGCAAGTCGGAACAGCTAGTCCAGACCAAAGAAAATAGAAAATTAATACGGAAAGTCTGTGCCATTTTGTAGCATCTCTAGTTTAAATATCTCTCACACCGTTAATATGTACATTTCCAAGGATTTGTGAACACTTTCCAGCATTTCCAGCAGTTGTGAGTTAAGGTACCTTAATGAATTTGGCTTTAATTGATTTTTTTCGAGATCTCAAAAAATTTTCTATGAAATCAAGCGTCAAATTTCGCATTTACAACAACTTAAAAAACATTTTCTTAAAAAGGCACCAAATTTTTGAATGAAAATTGCCATTTATGACGAGGTTTTGCTCTTCTTTAATATTCTTAAAGCAATATTTCGATTCTACTATTAGTAAACCGAAAAATTGAGAAAATGTCAAAAAAATATGTACTTTGGGCGGCGATAGATGGTAGCTGGCAAGAGGATGGGGCAAGACCGTAAAGCAAGTCCTCACCAAGGAAATTAAAACTTTACTACGAGAAAGGGTGTGTCATTCTGTATCTTCACTAGTTAAATGCCCATTTCCCAATTTAAATGCCAATCTTAATGCATATGCCTACGTATTTCCAACCAGTCCTCCTCCACCGCTTAGATTAGTACACTGCCACCCGTTTGAGCGCAGCACTGAGGCAGGGTTAATGCTGGTCAACACGTGATTGCAGAGAGTATGGGTTTGCCGGTCCGGATATTTCCTTGGGCCCGGGCCTAAATGTGGCCCTGAAAGAGTTTTCTTAGTGCGATCTTGTACTGACCTACAATTTAATTTTCTTTTGTCGTAACATGGTTGATTGAACCATGGAAGAGCCTGCCTGTCAGGAACATGTTCATCCAACAATTTGTGAATAATGAAGACTGTCTTCATGGTGTACATCTTATAATATTCTCTTGTGTCAACTGATGCAGTTATATGTATAAACCACCAAGACTGGTCAGGATTGTTTTGCAAGGTGTAAAATATTAAGTGGTAAACAATCACTGTGGCTCAAAGACAGCAAGTTTGTGCACGTTTCTGTTACTGTTACTTAAACTATTATTAACTTATTCATTTCCTCCTCAAATGAAAGTAAATTTTTAGGAGGATGGCAAGTGTAGTGCGAATACTGAAGAGGGAACTTGTTCCTGCAATTTCTTTTAGTGTTGTCAATATAAACTACATATTACCTACCTTTTTGAGAGCAGAGAGGAATATAATTTTATTACACATAAGAACGGAAAAGATTCACACAGACTCTGAAGTTAATGACACTAGTGGTCATAATCTGTGTAAGAATGCTTTAGATATTAATGAAAATTCTTTCAATGGCAAGACAGTATGTAATTATGATGAAGTGGATAAACAATCTGAACATGGCAATAGAGTTAAAAGTGCTGATGAAAGAGGAAAGGCAGTCGCTGAAGTCTTGCAGAAATATGATTTAGGAAACTTTCAAGTGACTAGTTTTCCTCCCACTTTTAATTTTGCTGCGTATGTAAATGATTCACAATCATTGCAAGAATTGGTGAAACTTGGAGTGAATTTATACAAATGGGAAAGACGAAAAGGAGTTCTCAAATTTATTCTTGAGCGTGATTTTTCTAGAGATATGGCCCCATACATAAGGTAGTGTCGAAGAATTGTCTGTGGTTAAGTGTTTGTTAACCAAGCATCCTTGAGTGAACATCTTTTTGGGTTTACAGATTCCTTCATGATATTGGAGTTCCAGCAGATAATTTGGGACAATTTTTAACAAAAAATCCATTTATATTTAAAGAATGTTTGGATGATCTCAATGTGCGACTTAATTATTTGGAGTCTAAGAATTTCAGTCAGCAGATGATAAGTCGTATAGTGACTACTAATCCTTTCTGGTTAATGTTCAGGTAGGTACGCATTTCTAATTTGTATATACTGATTGTTCATGTTACAAATTTTGGTAATGTTAGTGCAAGTTCCAAATTAGTGTTATTCTTTTTTGACAAATAGGTCCCAACTTTCATTTGGTACTTCAAACATTGTTACCTATTTTTTTCAGATAAAAAATATCATTTCATTCATTTCTCCCTTTTAATTCATTGAGACATCGGATATATTTATTTCATTATGGAAATGGAGCATCTTCTTAGCAAAAAAGACTGAAATCAGAATTTTTATACTTCAGTTACAACATTGAGTCCATTGACACTTGTCAGTTGTGATGCTGTCATCTAATTGGAAGTTTGAACATCTGCAGTTTAAGCTCCCAATTGGATGACATCGTCAATTCATGGATTTATTCATTTAATCCATGAATTAACAATGACATTGATTGAAAACCTGCTTGCCTTTCACCGTGGGTCGTGTCAATCATACAAAGCTCATTTTTTTCATACTGCTTTTATTTGTATCGAACATAAAACTTTGTTTTTGATGTTATATGAAGTATTTGGAATTGAGGACTTTGTTCCTTTATTAGTGCTAGGAGGTAAAGTTGATTTCGATGAGAGGTCGGGTGGTGGTGACCCCAAAAGACGTTCAGAAGTTCGACTTAAGTAGTAGTCATCTTCAGTATAAATGTCACAAATGATTTCAAATTCACTGTCTGCATCAGGCGTCCTCATTTTTCACATATTCTTTCCAGAATTATACCAAGTTTTGACAATTGTCGAGAATTTTTCCGAATTCTTCTCCTCTTATGTCCTATAATATCTCTTGCTATTATTTATCAATTTATGATATCTAATGTTACATAAAAGAAAACAAAAGGCCAGAGTAATTATAGTGAAACCTGACTTACGCATAACCCAAGTTTTCTGGCAAAAATTGACTGTTAATAGAGGAAGATTACTCTATGTTATGAGCTTACTGGAAGTGTAAATCAAAAACTAGTTACCTTAATATTCATGAAATGAAGTATGTTCTCTTCAATATTTTTAATTACCATGAATGACAAATACAATTAACAATTATTTAGGATGATTTGCCTTCTCTCAGCAAATATCAAAACACACACTTGACTTATCACTCGATCTTTTACTTAATGAGCTCCTTTCTGCCTTCATTGATCAAACAAGTAAACTACATGGAAATATGCGATTTAAATCTTGTAGAAAGTTTTCAGTGGAGCCATCTGACAAAGGAGTTAGCAAATGACATTTAAATCAAATTCATGCAAGCAGCTTACTCCACAAGTCCTTAACAGATTCCTATAGAAGGGAGGCATGAGTTAGCTGTGAAGTTGAAGAAATGGATGCATTATTGTTTCATTAAGTGGTATATAGTTCATTAAAATTGTCTGTTGTGGAAACAGAAGGGGACACCTGGGATAAGCAACTAGATGTCCTTATTCAATGTAATCTGACAATGTGTTTCATCATAGGACGATATAGAGCAGTAATCTCTAACACTTTTCTGCTTTTTGTTCAAACAGTTCATACATTTTTCTTGTCTTTTTCATAAATAGAACCTGGCTTTCTATCCAGTAAAAATGTCTACAACACGCCTTATAATATTCGTAATAGATCTTTCAAATATGCAGTATTAAATTCATAAGGAAATAAATGTTTATTACTACAATGCAATGCAAAATTCTTGTAGAAAAATTTGAATTGTCACGACAGTACTCAGACGACTCTTTTAAACAGAAAAAAGTCATTGGTAGAAAAATATGTTTTGAAAATAATTGTATTTTAAAGACGTAGTGCCCCTAGCCATTAAACAGCGCTGGGGCTCCGTTTTAGAAAAGGAAAAATATATTTAATATTAGTAAAATCCAAATATTTTAAAACCCAATTAAATATATTTACTAGTAAAATGTTCTAATAAATGTTCCATATTTTTTAACTAAAATTATTTTAATTAAAACTATATTGGGGATCCCCTTCTGAGGTTTGGTTCCTTGGCTGCTGTCTACCTTGCTTAGGCAGAAGTTTGGCCTTGATTGGAAGATCCAGAAACTTACCTGTTTGGTTGCAGTGTTGGGAATTTTAAAACTTTCTTTTGGATGTAACATGCTTCCCACACACATTACAAAATGAAACTTTTGCATCTGTTGATAAAATGGTGTTTTTTTGTTGAATGGTGTGATCCATTCATGTAATTTTCTACTTTTACTACTGTAACACTTAGGCATATCTGAGGCACTCTTACACACGTGCTGCTGCTGGCAAGACAAAACTGCCATTCAAGAGAGAATCATTTCGTGTGAGTTTCATGAGCATGCGGTCGCTACCTGATATAAGATTTCTTTGACAGGCCCTATTGACGAATAGTGAGCACATCGTGCGGGATGCCCATGCATAAGCTCTCGCTTCCTGGAAAATGATTCCTGACAATGACAATGATACCTTTGGTTGTGGATGTGATATAAGCAAAATACAGTGGATATACATTGGCAACAGTTTGTTGCCAAAAGCATATTGAATTCTGTATGGTGACTGGTGAGGTGTTCCATAACTATAAATCATAATTCACCAATTTGAAGAAGTTTGATTTTAATAAATTATTACCGTTTTCTTTTATTTTTCCAAAAATTATGTAGAAATATGCAGTTACTGTAAAATATGCAAAATAAAATTCGTCAGGAATGCTCTGTAAGGACAAATTGGTTTAGATATGTGATCATTTTTCAAGTAACAATTAGCACAAAAATACGTATTTGCATACAAGTCCAGGCTCTATTCATAACACTTCAAAATCTCTTGAAGACACCTCTTCATATTTCTTTATACCTCAACAAAAAATATCTGGATTATATTTTCAATTAAATTATTGTTATGCGTTTATGTTGATTTTATATACAAATAAATCAAAGGAAAAGAAGAAGAAAAATTCGAAAAATTTTGACTAGTGATGTATAATGCAAAGTTTAACAGGAAATGCGTTATCCCAAAAAATATTTAAAGTAATTAAAATTTCTTCCTGTGAAAAAGAAATCCACATATAATACATGTAACGTATTTTACGATACATTGCTATATGACATTAAACGATTAAAATGTTACTTAAATTTAAGTTAAAGTACAACCTTTTCTGCTGCATAACTGTTTCTATACAACGAGAGACTATACTGAGCATCAAAAAGGAAAGCAGTATTAAATTTAACAGTGATATTTTATTTATTAATTACTGTTGGACTGGATAATTCTAAACATCATTAACAAGTTTTGTACCTCAGCTTCTGGGTCAATGATTCCTATCATTGACAAGTTTTTCTTCCAGTTTCCTTGAGTCGTTGAGCAAAAGTTGAGATGGCTCCTTGTTTTGCTTCTGAACATAAATGTAACTTAATTATGTGTTCACGTCTTAGAGAGTTCAGTGGGAAAAATGGTTATTAAAATTATCATCATCCATGTTCTCACGATTTTTATTACATTTGTTATTAAAATGCTCTTTTCCATCTGTATTTAGAATTCAACTTGTGTATGAATTAGGGTAGAGATCCCAGAATTTAAGAAAACATGCCCCAACACTTCTCCTCCTAGTATATCACACACAGTTTTTAACTGTTTTTGACAATAGGTAGAAAAATCAAGCGGTTCCACAAAAAATGGGCACATATAGAGATGACCCCTCGGTCATTTGTATTAACATTTTAAGTGATCAGGTTTCACTGTATATGTTTTACCACATCACGCTGTCGCTACTTGGGTGAATATCAATGCGTTCCAGCATTCAATCAATATCAGTTACATTGTAAATTGTTAAAAATTCATTATAGTGTTTAATTTTCCTCTACAAAAGCATTTTCCAAGCAAAGAAAGTGTTGATCAGATCTTAATAAGGATATAGCCTGCTGAAAGGAAGTTGTACTTCAACTTCACAGAACAATTACAGAAGTAATTGTTCAGTAGTGTGTACCACACATAAGCATTTTATTCTTAATATAAAATAAATTTGTTGTATACCCAAGTTGTTAACAAGGAGCGGGTGCTGAAGTAGATAATGGTAGTGCTGTACAGCCAGTGATGGATGTGGTCATGGAGGTTTAAAGGGAACATAGCCTCCCAAATCCAACAATGCACTAAGACAATGATCTTCAAAAAATATTTATTTGTTTTCAATCAAGTTATGCATGGGCTCTATGGATCATGAGCAAGCAGTTGGTTGAATTTCCTATTGCTTCCCAAATGCCCACTCATCCTTGATTGTGGGAACATGTTTTCCATGAATTCAAAGAGGGTGGGTGGGTGGGTGGGTGGGTGGGTGTAGGTTTGACAATTCCTTGTGAAGGTCCGGTGGTCATAGATGTGCAGAAACATTATGTTGCTTTGTAAGAAAGATGATTTCAGTACCATACATTGCATTTGAAATTGTTCCATTTCAAGGTATAAATATATTAAAATGCAACAAAATATGTGGTTTTAGGTAAAGTATGTGAAAGAATGTAATAAGACCAAAATATGTAAAACAAAAATGGTTCTTATTCATTCAGAATATCTTGTAAACCTAAAAATATTATGAAATGCAGGAATCGTGTTCCTTTAAAAATATGCATTTGCAATAAAAATCCATTCCCGATTAATAAGGTGATAAATAAAGTCAGGAAGTTTGGCAAATGCCTTTTTATAATTGTTACGATTTTATGACTTCTAGGATTCACTTAATTGTACTTCTGGAGTGGTTTTAGCAGATTTTTATTTTGTCTGTGTTTGGCATTTTGCCCTTTTTCTTCCTTATTTGTGGCCTTTTCTGCCTTTTTCGTTATTATTTTACCATTTTTTCCCTCCTGACCCGAGTCTCTATCATGTTGTAAACATATCTGCTATCCTGGACAACATGAAGCCATGTATTGTCTTTCTGTGAACGCGGAGGCTCCAGTGTTAGGTTGTGTTAAAAATCTAAAAGGGAAAGGAAGATGATACCAGGGAAGATTTTTAGTATTTTCATTGATGCTTATGGACTTGTTCGCTCACAAGAAATCTCATCCTATGTATATAGCCGTGGATCCCTTTCTGAAGACAGAGCTGTCTGTACATGATTATACCGTTCGAGTTCCTTCTTGTTGTCTCTTCCCTTCTGGTGATTTCATAAGTGCGAAGAATGAAATCTACAATTCCGTTTTCATTGCTACCATTTCAAGATTCAAAAGGAGTCCACAATAGCATTTAGAGACAGGTTAGAGAGTAGGGCCGTGAGTAAAATAAATTTGTAGTCATCAACCGGATGGTCATGTGCGATCAAGATTACAAAGAAAAGATATTTACCTTTCACATGAGTGCTAATGAAAATTTTAAAGTTAGAATAAAAATGTTAATCATTTAATTAATTTTTTACACTAATTTCTTTTAAATAGTGTTTCTTTTAATGGGTCCTGTGTTTTGCCCCTACTTTAGCCAGAATAAATGCCTTCTTTGTAAGCCTATTTTAGTAAAAATAAATGCTGTTTTGCCTGCTATTTTCGGTAAATAAATGCTGAACTCCTGAGCTCTAGTGATAAATAAAGTAGATACATTCTCATAGGTTTCACTATCAAATGACGTTAATACTTTTATTAGTACATAAAATTCACCACCTATTATGCATGTGCCGATTCTATTACAGATTGATTTCTGGCCAAGTGGAAATTATAGGAAACAGGTTGGCTGACTGCGTTATGAAATTAGTAACCTGATTTTAGTATTCCGTTTGTCTCACCCCTCCAGGTGTTCAGGTTTTCTTAAAACTGTTCATCCTTAATGAATGGCAATCAGAATGGCTGATCCAAATTTAAATTTGGTTTGTATAAGATTACAGTAAGCCTTCATCATCCTCGCACCAAGAATCCAGACATTGTTATTATTCAATAAACAGCAGGAGAGACGGAGACATAGCCTCTCTCCAAGTCGTACAAGCGAGGGATGTATGTTACCTAGCCAAGATTGAACCTGGAAGTTCCCTGTCATCTTCCTCTTGATCCTTAGGTGTTGCCTTAACATTAGGAGCTACTAATGCTTATTGTAGATAATATGGTTTAAATGAAGAAATATAAGAATTAAAGTGTTGGTTAAATTAATTCAACAGTTTTAAGTGCTTTATCTGAATTTTTTAATACATATTTTAGAAGTTTTTAAATTTTTTAACCTCAGAATTTAAAAATATATTTTTAAACATTTTTTGATCATTTCTTTTCTTTTCAGCACCAAAAGGATAGATAATCGATTAGGCCATTTCCAGAAAACATTCAAATTATCTGGTGGTGAAGTGCGTCAACTTGTGCTTAAGCAAGCTAATCTTATCACTTATAATATGCATCATATTAAAGTAGGTTTTACAAACAAATTATTGAATAAGTATATCGTATTGTGTAAACTTTTTTACCTTTTTTCTTATTGTTGTTCTAGACAAATACCTTTGTATTTAAAGAAGAACTTGGTATAAATGACAAAGAACTTAAAGCACTGCTGCTAAATAAACCAAGACTGTGGATGAGAAGTTAGTTTCAATATTTCTTGCAAGTTTGTTTCAGTTTACGACATGAAAAGGAATATTTGTTGCATGTAAATGTTAATCTTTATTTTTTACCTTGGATTATAGATCAATTGCGGCTGAAAAATAGATTTGAATATGTTCATCTTGAAATGAAACTACCCCATGAATTAATTTTGAAAAATCCTGAAATTTTGTCCTCAAGAGAATTCAGAATAAAAGAGAGACACCTGTTCTTGAAATCATTGAAGAGACATCAGTATGACCCAACATTGCCAGGTTATGTGTCATTGAAGAATTTAGTTGTGGGTACAAATGCTGAATTTGCTGTGAATGTAGCAAAATCTTCTGTGGATACTTTCAACATGTTTTTGAAATCCTTATAAGTGAAATAAAACAATGATAAAATATGTATCTGGGAGATGTACATGGGACATTTCATTTTAAATGTCCTTTATTCAGACCGTAACGTTTTAAGAGTGTTTTTGATAAGATAATGAAGAGGAAAAAGTGAGTTCATACATTTTTAAGTATTATAGATTTCTAATTTAGCCTATGATATGATGAGAGAAATAAATAATTTTGTTAAAAAGAACTCACGAGTTTTACCTATCCCGCTACCTTATGTAAATTTTAATATCATTGAGGAAAATAGTGTTATGTGCACAAGAATGTGAATTAGTTGACTTCATTGAAGTATTAAGATATGATATCCATTTTTTAAGTTCATAGTATCAGTCAGGATCTTTGGAGAAAGTGTTTTCATCACTTCTTTTTAAACCATCTAGTGTGTACCAACGATCCAAGTGGTATTCTTCGAGGAGGCTGTTTCCAAGATTATAATTTGGCAAATTTTAATTTCCATAATCGTGATTTGTATTCAATTCATCCTCGTGAGCGTTACTTATTTTTGCCACCTGTAATATCGTGAATTTCTTAATATTGTCTTAGATTATTGTTTGAAAATCCTACAGTTATAGGAAAAAGTTTTGCTCTGAAGATAATTTAATAAACAATATTTTTTTTATTAACATAACAAAATAATAGTAGAAGGTTTCCTTGTACTATTTATTAATAAATATATTTAGAACATAACGAGTTTAATAGCACTTATCACTGAAGGAGGAATATTTTTTTCACTTTTTTACTAGTATCTTAAAGAAATGTGCATTTTACTTCATTTGTAAATAAGCTTTTAAAAAACTGAAGATAATCATTGGCATAATGTATTCTTTTCTCCTTTTTCTTGGTTAATGAACAATTTTCACCTCACCTTCAATAGATTCAATACCATAAAAAAAAAAACTTGTGAATTGTGGTTGACCAGTGCTTAAGTTTTTTCTACACTGTTTGAATCGGGGAAATCAAAAATTTCGTAAGTCCAGACAATTAAAATTTACAGGAGAGAAAAAAATGATGTCATCTCTCCCAGTAATCACAGATAACAAACAACCTACTAATATTATAGAGATTGATCAATATATTTATACTTTAAATACTTCAAAATTTAAATATTCTGCTTAAATAGGGGTTAAAGATTGAATTAAACACTAATGCAATTAGTTGGGTGTTTTTTTTCACCAGTCCAGCAGGGGAAAAATATATTTGGGCAATATGAGAAGAAAACAAAATAAGAGAATATCCTTTCCCTTAGTATAAAACTTTTACATATTCTAATATTTTAAATAAACTTAACAAAATGTTTTGCAATATTGAAACATCTGTAGATGATGATCATCGAAGTACAGGCAGAATGAAACTATGGAACAATAGAATATTTCTCTTATTAACACATCTCGCTCGTGGCACATTGCGAAGTCGCTAGCCTTTCTGAGGTCCGGGTTCGATTTCCGTCGAATTTCATGTGAAATTTGTTCCAACAAAACGAGTTTGGCTGCTTCACAAGGGTTAGTCCAACCCAGGTCCAAGCACTGTGAAGTGTCTTAAACCCTACCCTATCCTTAATCCTTCCCAATTCTGGCCGCTGGGTAGTGACGCAGGAGCGCGTAGCAAGAGGCGCGTACGCGGGTATGCTACCTTGCGGTCCTCTGACAACTGGCTGGGACGTGACATGACATAAGAAAAAGTTAATCGAGCGCTCAACGCCCATTATGGGGCTTGGAGACGCCGTTGCGTCAAATAGTAGACGCAACAAATTAAAAAAAACTTTCACATAATCCAAATGGTCATAAAGAACCAGGAAAGGTTTTGAAACAAATAGAGAAATAAGTGCAGTAATGATAATGACCAAAGGTCATACATAAGTACGAGTTTTGCTTTCACTTTCTTCATCTGCTTTTTCTGTTCAGGAGGAGTACAGAACTTTTATTACACATAGTTTTAATTTACTCGAATTGCTTATGTTTAATAATGTAGTGACAATCCTCCAGTGTAATGGTTCACCAACCACCTCTGTACTTGAGATAGCAAGGAACAAAACTAACTGTATCGAATGTTAATCATGTTCTTTCATTTTACGCCAATTAGCGATTCCAGGCGCTTCAGCTGCTAAGGTCATTAGACCCGTAGACCATAAAACTTTATAACATTTAAAATTGAGACATACCAATACTTTGTCCTACCAATTACGTAATTGCCAAGACAAGTTCCCCGACTTTTCTAACCTTAGTGACAGTCAAAATATCAGAAATCACATTTTGAAAATTTAATAACTCCCAAGGTAATAAAATAATGTAGGCTCCCCAAGGTAAGGTAAAACTCGTAGAAGCGGTAAAAAAATAATGCATTAAATGGTTAATTATCTTCACACTCCTGTAAAATGAATATATATTTGTGTTATTTACGTCGATAAACACGCGCTTAGCTCCTTACCAGCCATCTAAACGAATCAAGAGAACGTCCATAGGACCGGTCGTTAAGAGTTTATTAAAAGTAGTTCAGCGGACTTTCGAATTTAGATTTTACCAGAGCTCATACATTTTTGGAGAAGTATGCCGTTGCCACAAAACAGAATTTTTGGAAATAAACGTAAACCATTTTTACAGTTGTTTTCGAATTGATATTAAAGTTACAATTTTTAACATTCCATTAATGTATTGCTATTTAAAGCTGTGACATTTATCTTTGTTAGTATTATGAGAGATCGTTTCTGAAATTTTTGTTCGTCCCTTTGTCCCCCATGTTCCAGTTGTCCATTTTGTTCCTCTAGGTCAATTTTGCCCCCTTGTCCCCCTCTTCCATGTGGTTGCCTGGTTCCTTTTCTCCCTTGTTCTTTAAATTCCCCTTTTTCCCCTCCCTTTTCCATTTTTCCTCATAATCCTTTTCCCTTTGTCTCACGTGTCTCCCTTTGTCATTTTGACGGAATATATCAGGAACGACCCACTTTCCTGGTGACCGTCGTGGCCACGAATTAAAAGAGAAAGGCATGCGCCTGCTCTGGCGTCCAAAAACATGTTATTGCCAAGAATAGTTATTTTTTTCGTAAATTGTTTAAAAGTGAAATAAACTTGTCATGTAAAATTTACATTCAAGTAGTGAAACGCTCTCCGTTTCTGTCAAATTATTTCTGCAACCGGTTTCCGAATTTATATCATTTTTGGGCGCCAGGAAAAGGTTGTGATTTTAAATTTCCCGCAAACACATCTAAAGGGAAATAATTATCCTACTAGCTCTGTCGGTTAGGTTCTTACGAAAATAATCGTTGCCGGTACTTACTTTCTTCCTAGGAAACGATCATTCGATCCGCTCTCCATACGGAAGATGCAAGGAATCTGAAATTTGTTTCTGGAAAGAAATTATTAAACTGGATTGGACAAGATGCTAAAGAAATGATAATCGGCTTTTCTTTTTCAGAATGAGAACGTTATAAGTTTATTCATCAATTAATTCTTTTTAACATTAAATATCACCTTGGTCATGACCGATCGTAACAATTGTCTGTAGCGCTATTATTCTTACTATTATAGATATCCATGCGCTCTTGGACGACGAGGCCAGGAAGAATCCACCGCTCCGACCAATCTTCTCTCTTGTATCTTGTTCTCGGTCCGCGGCCGGGTCAATGTCCTCCTCAACTTGTTAATCGTTTCACTTACTTCCCTATTCTTTGCCACGTACTAACTCCAAGACTGTCACGTTTTACTTAATTCGCGATACACGAAAGTCTATTTCTTCTAATTAATTCCTCCAACTTTTAACGTGATAAAATATAAAGTTCATCCCCTAAACTACAAGATATGTCTCGAGCCTCTCTTCCCTGCTCTCACGTCTGTATTTTCTTTAAGTCCAATTGCGCACTCCCGGTGCCAGAATTAGAAGAAGTCAGAAGTCCCAAATAGATACGCACACAAAATATTTATAGGTTCTCACTGCTCAATTATTTCCCGCAAAATTCCACCAAGTCCCGCATCTATCATTTACAATCACCTCTGCAATACGATGTGTACAGTACACGGTCTAAAGCTCCTCTCTCGAATGTTACAAAAGTTCAACACTCGATAACTTTCATACATTCTTGTCTCTTATTTTACAAAACATTCTATAATAATCTAATATAACAAACTATAATAATAAATAACAATCTAATATAATAAAAATTAACTATCGTCTAGTTTACATCATTGAAATTATAAAATGGGATTTTAATCAGTAGGTTGAATAAAGATTATCTGAGTGTATAATACTTGATAATAAATATAATAAATAAATTGTACAGTAAAATGTTGAACCATATGTTTCTAAAATGGTTTTACAATAGGATACAAATTTTTAATTCCCGCTTAACTTAACATTCATATCAAATTTCTTGGTTCCCTTCATGCGATTGGCTGTATATTTCGTGCCAAAGGTGCTGGATGCTGTAGTTAAGGCTTCGCCCGTTAACATTGGGTGGCATCTTTTACCCATACCACAATATAACCTCAGTGCCCATACTCAATGACTTGAACTTTTGAGCAATATACACGAAGTCTACAGGTCGTAGATTGTTCCGTAGATTTCGTGGGCAAACAATATATGATTGGATATACCATGAATACTGTTCGGAGATTTATCTTTAGTAGAGAAATGTACAAAAAGCCTCGGCAGCTAATGGGTACATCTGAACGTCAGCGACATCGTGCGGTCATAGGGAGAACCTTTTCATTCAGTTTCGGCCAATGGTCACCTAGCTCAAGTGTCAAGTCACGGCCTACTGTCCACTTCAATTTTAACATTATGGCACTTTAAGATCACACGCTGGAAGATAGTTATCCAATCGAGATCTCCTGTACTAAAAATTTAAGTCATAACAAGGTAGTTGATTGGATGACATAGTCCCCTCTTCACCCAGCTTTATGCGTGAAGTACACTTTTTTTAAATTGACGGTCAATTCGAGCCATCTAAGCTTACACGACTAAAATGTAGCTGGCGTTGATTAAATGCGCGTCGTTATTGACTGTAAGAAGCTGCGTTACTTTCTTTCTTTCATGATTCACCGTGCCATGTCGCTGAAGTTCAGGTGTGCCGATTAGCTTTCCATTTTGTATTTTTACATATCCCCACCATGCGACCCAACACCTGGAGTCTTCTTCTTACAGTCTTCATGCTATAGAGCATCCATGATGTAAATATTTACAGAATACCACAGAGAATGCATTTGGGTTGTCAGTTGATCCAGAGAGTATTATATCGCCTAATGTTGTGGGTTGGCGCGAGTTCTCTGTGTCTGTTTGTGAATGATGTGAAAAGTTTGGAAAGCAATTTTGTGTGGTGACAGTTGAACGTATACACGAGATACATTTGTAATTGTGGTGGATATCGCTCATTCTCCATCAAGAAGTGTATTATTTCCATTTTTACCGCATTCTGTCAATCAGAAATCAGTTATGCCTGCACTAACTATGGACCCGCCTCCTAATTCTCAAGATGTTCATCATAGTCCAGTACTTAATGCCATTTTAGCTCCAATTAGAAATTTAAATGAGAATTGGAAGGTAGACTTGTCCACGGTAAGCATTATAAATTTACATATTATATGCGTTGAATCCGATGAAACAACAGGCCTTCTTTCTCCACAGGAAACCAGGCAAACATTTTAATATTTCTGTATAACGATTACTACTTCTTAATTCGGATTGTGGGGTAGTCTGCACTCTTGATTCATTTACTTTTTATCACATTGACATTGACACAATTTGATATTGACATTGTTCAGAATGTCTCCATGGAGGGATACGACTGGAATGTTTGAATGCAATCAGTGGCTTGCAAATCCAATTCACTTAATAGATAGAAGCGAAGGAAATTAAATAATAAAACAAAATATATTAGCATTAATGCATTGTTTAAAATAGAGGTTATTTTTGTCTAACAAACCAGTTCAGACAGCTTTTTGTTTACAATCTCAATGCATGCATGATTCAGGCAGTTGCAATTTGATGTGCTGTTAGAGTAAGCCAAACATGTTTTTTTTTTTTAACTTCTTTTTTTAAGAAAATTCTTTTAATAAACTGAAAGATGAGTATTGTGATATTTATTTTGCAAACCATGTCAAAATTTTTCCGAATTTATAATAAGATTCATGATAAATTCTTGAAGATGTGTCAAAAGTGCTGTTTAACTTAATGTAGATGTTAACTTTTAAAAGTGTGTGCCATTATAATAAGGGTTTTAATAATACACTTTTTGGTAAAATTTCCCCATAACTTTGTTTTTGCGCCTATTTCTTTAATTTCTTACTAGAATGTTGTCATTTTATGGTTGGATTCAAGTGATCTTATTGTCTGGGCTCTTGTGTCCTTTTTTGTGACATTGGCTTTACACAGAATTGCTCCGAGTCCAATTGATTCTCATGGTAACAGATTAGTATACCTTTATTATGTTTATTGCTTCTCAAAGAACAATAAAAGTAGATTCAATTTTACTGACTTACAAATGGTGAGATACATTAGAAAAAATAAGTTTCTACTTTTATTTCTTTTAAATTCTATTTAACTGTAAACATTTTGTTTAATTGTAAAAATTGTGTTGTATAAAATAGCATTATACAGTGCTTTATATTAATTTAATGCAGTAAGTTAATTGTGATGATGTATCAAAGAGTTTTTAGTCTCCTACAACCCTTTGATTTTGCCTTTTTATCAACAGATTTTCATTTGTTATAAACTCTTAATACTTAGGTTAAAATGAAGCTTTTTGTAATGAAATACTTTTATAGAGTGGTCTTCAATCTTTTTCACTAAATGGCCATTTTGGTGTATGGGACATAAACTACATTAATTTATTAATAACAAAATGCTTAGATAACATTAATATATCAAGACTAACATTAGGACCTATGTATTTTTAATACACAAAAAGTAATATTTTTGAATTTAATGTGAGACTGACACTTGTTTCAATATTGTCACTAAATTGTCAATATTGGTTTTTATGTTTGGAGAAGATATTCTAAGGCAGAACTCTTCATTGGAAAGTCAGTTCCTCAGTTTTGACTTTGACAGTCATCCTGGACAAAAGCTCTTCTTTCAAATCAGATACTTGTTTTAGAAACCCTACGGAGGCAGTGCATCTGTGTGCAATCCACTACTATACCTTGCCATATTCTGCATCCATTTCGTTAAAGAACTTTTGGAATTGCTGGTGGTAGAGGTTGTCAAACCTTAAGCAATGGACTTATTGTAATTAAATGAGTAATTGCGGGCCACCAAAATTAAGCCATGCAGGTTGCTTAATTGGGGGATTGCAGGATGCTTTATTGGAGCATGCAGTGTTGAAGACCACTTCCTTATTTATTTATTTATTTTATAATGTATAGATGGTTTCGATTTCAATACAAATTAAAATCAATATACTCACGAAATTGGAGACTCTATTTTAATTGGGAATACTAAGCTCACTCGGAGATAGACATTCCTGAGTGTTAATGAATAATGAAACTAATTGAATGCCAAATGAACTACTACCACTATTATATCAATAAAACCATAGATACCTTTTTAGGCAAATTTGCCTGCAAAACACAAACATACAATATTTAACAATAAAACGTAAATATCCTTATATTTTTGACAATCAAAAAGGTAATTCATAAAATGTCTTTATTTCATAATCCTGTTTCACAGATCATCAAGTGTGTTCATAAAATACATTTTTGGACATGTTTTCATTTGAAAGTAAAAATAAACTTTTTTAAAAAAATAAAAAAAAAAAAAAAAAAAATTTGAGTTTAAGTGAAAATCGAAAGTAATAAGTAAAAATATAAATTAGATGGGAGGGAACTTACCAAAACATGTTTAAATAAGCCCATATCTTATTTGTGAAACATATAAAAATGTTTTTAAATAACTGATAATTCCGTAATCTATAACGGGAAAAGTTTCCATTATAAGAGGAATCATCCTCACTGTGTGGAGAGGCATGTATGGGCAGAAAGGGGGCTGACTAACCTGAAAAATAGATGTTATTATTTTGAATATATAACAATGAAAGCCAGTTAAAATTGAGAGGTGGAAGGGGGAAAGAACAGATTTAAAACATATGTAAATCAATAAAATTATAAAACCAAAAAGAGAAGCAATCATAAAAGCTATAAATTTTATTCTGTTGTAATTTAGAAAGAACACTGTCTTACATATTAGTAAAAAGATCTGATTCTAACATGGAATTAAGTCTGGTGAGCTTTTGTGTATAATATTTCAGAAATTAACTTCAAATATTTTCGAGGTTTGTTATCCAAAATGGTAGGGCTGTCAAAATTAAACAAATGGGCACAATCAAGGTGATGTTGTGAAATAAAATTCCATTTTATACTAGTCTCTTTAATGTTATTAACAACTTCTTTAATCTACTTGAGAACGTGTATTTTGTTGTTTTTTTGTCTTATATAGGAGATAGAACAATCACAACATTTTAGGCAATAGACTACATTTTGTGTATCGGTTGAAGGGATTTAGTCTTTGACATTTTTAATCAGATTTTGTTTGAGAGGCAACTTATTCCTTATTTTGATATCAAATTTTTTATCAGAAATTCTTTTATGATAGTAATTATTAATTTTGGGGACTGAAGGGAAGGAGATTGTGTGTCTTGGACTGGTAGAAGTTTCTTGACAATTCTAAGGCTGGATTGTTGGTTGTTTTTATAGTAGACAAGTGTTAATGAGATACTAATGCATAAATCGAAAAGGATAATTGTTTTCAGTGAGGATACGTTGTACAATGTTCAAATTAGTGGCAAGATATTTGGAATGATTAATTGCTCTATCAATTAAATTATAAACTACTCCAATTTTTTGATGAAGGGGATGAATTGAATAGAAGTTATGCGTGCAACCAATGGCACATTCCTTTTAAAACCAATTTGTTTCTACATGAGAATTTTTAGCATGATAGAAATATCTAAATAATCAAGTCGTCCATTGGTCGATCTCTCTAATGTGAACTGAATAGATTCATTACAGGAATTAAAAATGTTTAAAAAATTTGGAATTTCATTAACATGAAGAATAACCCAAAGGTCATCAACATATCTTTTGTAAATAAATGAATTGAGGGTTGGTAATAGTGATTCTTCTAATCTCTACATCACATTATCTGCAAAAAGGAACTGAGAGAACCTCCAATAGGAGTCCCTGTTACCTGATGATAAATAACTCCATCTAATTGAAATTCTACATGAGGAAGAATGCATCTAACTGTTAATATAAGTTCATCAGGTGAAATGTTCATGTTACCCACTTTCAACTTTGAAACCTACATACAAAACGTGATTGTGAAATAATTTTTTTTTAATTTAAAATTCTCTCTTCAAATAGTAGACTGTTTTAACCATTTGTAATATAAATTATTATAATGTTGCTCAATGACTATGATTTAATGACTGGTTGTAGTTGCCTTTGTCATTATGTGTGTCAAACTTTTGTAGGGACGTTCTTCCCCCTTTCCTTGCCTTTAAATCTGTCCTTGAGTCCAAGAGTTCAACATAAATAAGTGTTTTCAAGTGACAGGTGTTTAGGTAGTAGAATAATACCTATTGCTGACATGAAAAGGTAGTAGTATACCTGGGAACTGGGATGAAATGGAACATAATGGAACTGGGATGAAATGGAAATAAATTATGACATCATTGATTTTTCATTTTTCAGTACTGCTCTCACTGACCATGATCCTGTCTTTATCCCCGCCTTAACTTAGAATTGAGAAATTGTGAAAGTTCGTCTCCACACATTTTGTTTGCACACATCTCTCCTTGGGAGAGTAGAGACAGCATAGAACTAAGAGAATTGCAGTGAATTAAATATTTTGTATTCTTGATTTCAGCACTTAGAACAATACCTTCGAGAAATATGTGAACAACAGCAAGGCCTTGGATCAGTTAATTTTGTGGAAGCTGCATTACTTATTCAGAGATCTGCTGGAATATATGTGAAGAAGGTAGAATACTTATGGAATCTATTGATGCAAGTCCTTGAATCCTTCAGGAAGAAAGGAGTGACTGGTGAAAAAGGCAGTGAAAAACGGAAGAAAAGTGGGCACATTTCAGACTTGTATCAAGACTTCGTTGACATCACAGTTAATCCAGGTGTGAACAAATGAGAAACCTTTCTTTCTTCAGAAACCTTTATTTGTCATTGTTGTCCAATGTGTTGTTGTTGTTGTTGGTTTTTTCTTTTTTTTCTTCCATCCATTTAACAATTGTTTTAGTGACACTTGTCACTGTTTTAAGTTATTTTCAGTAGATATGATTATCTTGACAGTGCTTTTTGCAAAATGTGAAAAAATGTGCTTTTAAACTTTTCAAAGATTTTTTTTCCATCAAATTGTGAATGGTAATGGTCACATACTTCAGCTCAGCATTATAGTCATACAGTGAGCTTAGCAGCAGTCATATCAGAACAACATATGTCAAAAATAATTAAGATTCATTACAACAAAAATATCAAGCTCAGATTTCAAAGCATTTTTTCTGATAATACTTAAATAGTGATCCTATATTTGATTTTGTATTATGTACTATTTTGGTGAAGAAAATATCAGTTGATTTTTCTTTTGTCCCTCCATTTTTTAATGGAACAAGATTCATTTTCTTCTTCGTTCATTTTCATATCAGTCAAATTCTGGTAACCGCTTGGTTACTGAATCCTTCGAAGCAATTGTAACGGCTGATCCTTATCACCCACCATTAAGTAGTATTAATTTTGTTACTCAGAAAACCAGATTGACGTCTTTTGTGACAAGTGGATTTACAATTATTCTTCTGCAAACTATTACACTATTTTACATTTTCTACGTGATTTATATTCTATTTGATATCTGATACTTTTGATCTTGATGATACTGTTATGCATCCTGTGTGCATTTTATTATTATATTCATCAAAGCATTAATTCCCCAATGAAATCAAAGTTCCCATCTTGAACAGTAGAAAACAACAGACTCGATAATAAGCAAGAAGGAATATCATGTAATGTGCAAAACTTACTAATCAGCTATACATTGTACATTTTTTTGTAAATTGTGATGGGAATGGGAATGCCTACGTAGGAGAGATTTCATGAAATTTAATGATAAGCTTGTTTCCTCTGTTTCTAATAATCAGAAAAAAACTTTTGGAAGTACAGTAATTCTAAAAGGAATAATAGGGGAATACCAATTAAAGACCACAGGCAAATAACAATCTGTCATGCAACAATCATTTTGAGGTATTTCAATTTTTAATATTTTGAAACCAAACTCAATGTAAAAACATGTTAAAAGTTAATTCTAGGTTGAAAAAGTGCTCCTCTTTGGGGTGGAAATAAGTCGTGTAATGAAATTAAAAATTCAAAAGTACTGGACATGATTTTATTATTTAATGCAATTTTGAAAAAGTAAAGAACATTCATAAATGCAGAATTACTTAAAAACTAATGCAAAAACATTTTGAAGGAAAGTTCAACCAATACCTCATCAATAAAGTTCCTTTCAATTGTGTGGAAGATTTTCAATAACCAATTGAACTTCAGAAGAAGAAAATTTTTTGAGATCCTGCAAATCTTTATGTTTTGCGGTACTTATCAGCAGAAGCTGACAGGATACAGTAGAGTTGCAAAATGTACAGAATTTCTTCACTGCTCTGTGCTTTGACAAGATTTAATACACAATCTAAATAAATGTAAAAGTATCAACTTCAGTAAGTCTGGATCAGAGGGAAATGAGACTAAATTATAAATTCCAGAGTATTGGAGATGGTATCATCTGTAAGAGATCTTGGAGTGATTTTTAACTTAACAATGTCTTTTGAAGACCACATATAGCAAACTAACTGTTAGCAGAGGGAATCAATCATTGGGACTGATTAGAACAACATGACAAATGTTAAACTTGTTAGAGCTTTAGATCTTTGTCTAAAACTGGTGTGTACTCATTTACAGATGGCCACCATTTTTAGCTATTCATATAAATTGATTAGAACTACAATGTTTGTCAATTGTGGTATGTAATATGGGACTTGCAAGTCCTTTACAACACAAAACGAAAAATATCAATACACAGATAATGTAGGTATGTGGTGGATTTGTTTTTTCTGACGAAATTACTCAATGGCAACATCGATTGCCCATTTTTGTGTTAGATCAATTGGACATATGGGGTCCATCATTCTGTTCAAGATCAACTGACCAATTTTTCTGTCCAAAAAAATGTATGTTCAGCAAACCTCTAATAACAGAATGTGCAGAACTGCTAACATAGTGAATTGCAATTAATTGAAAGTTTGGATGTGGAATTTTTGAGAGATGTTAAAGGCTTATTGTGAAGATTCAAATATTGCTAAATATTGTGAAGTATTCTTTTTAATTTTTTTATATTTTTGATGTTTTATGGTTTGACAAACTGCAAATTGAATCCTACTCTACCATTTATTGTAACCGCTTATGTATTGGCCGCCCACCAACTGCGATTAACAAGTCCGCGGCTCCGGCACATCGTCCTTTTTTATTTATTTTAATTTTTACGTCAAACACAGTTATAAACTGTGGGTGGCGTGCCACGGGGAGAAGTGAATTCTGTGATCCCGTCTTGTTTGGAGTTGCTCGAGCCAGCGGCACAATCCCACTCGTGGATCCGAGAGGAGCTCGAATCGGGGCGGGTTTATTTTCGGGGTTGCTTCGCGTGGAAAATGTAGGGTGGCTTACCTGGCTGGAAAATTATACCGCGAGGCTTGATATCAGCACATTTTATTCATCGCAGCGGTGCGTCTGCAAAGCGCTAAACGCTGATATTACTTAGACGCTAGTTTGTTGTCAGGCAGTGGCGGCTCATGAACAAATGCTCTGAGTAGACAAAACAGATTATTGAACAGCGTCGGATCCCGGGAAGGGGGCGTGGTCCACTTCGATCAATTTTTTGTAATTTTATTCAATTTATTTAAAACAGGTGTCTCGCTGATACGGGGGGGGGCGTTCAATAATATATCTACCTGAAAAGAAAACGATTACAGAACTGAATGATATATTATTTTTGTCTATTTTATTTTGATTTTATTTTACCTCAAAAAACAGTTAAAACTGCTATGACGTGCTATGGGGAGAAATTAATTTTGTCTCCATGAATCCTGCCCTATACTATCTCCTTGGACCTCAATGCACTTTGACTCTTCTCCTGTAACGACGTTATCCCTATTGAAAGAAATTCTTTCGTCTGTCCTGCAAACCACTGCTGACTTCATCACTCGAGAAATGCGGACCTCTTTTTTTATGTTTCGGAACTAAAAATAATCGGAGGGAGCCAGGAAAAGGCTGTAGGTTTGTGGCGTGAATTCCAGCAGCAAACGTCCTTCGACATTCCAAAAAACAGTCGCTATGACCTTGCCAGCAGATTTTTGCGCTTTGCATTTCTTTGGTGTGGATAAAGTTTTATTTACACTCCATAGATTCCAGTTTTGGATTTAGCATCTCGATAATAAATCCATGTCTCATCATCAGTCACTAAACGTTGAAAAAAGGAACTGGGTTGGCATGAAGCAGATCCAAGTTCCCTTGACAACATTGACGCCGGGCTCACACATCGATGTAACTCATAGTCTCACTACCAATATAATAATAATAATAATAATAATAATAATAATAATAATAATAATAATAATAATAATAATAATAATAATAATAATAATAATGGCCCTAAACTGACATTACATATGCATCGTGTCATAACATATAACAACACGACTAGCCCATTGTTGCGGGTCACACCGAGGTAGATATTTTTATTGAACCCTCTTGGTATCATTACATTCCGAAACATTATTTCCACGAAGCACGCGCAGACGTGATTTCAAGATATTCAGATTCTAAAAAAAAGTGGTGTGAATTTTTGTGTTGCTGTGATACCCCCGAGGCGCCATCCGCATCATGTGAAGTTCATTGTCCCCTCCCAGCAGGTGAGTCCGACAGCAGCCGGCCCCCGCCAGCTACTGCCGGCCTCCCCGGTTCGCTCCGCCGTCAGGCCACGTTCGCGGTCTCCGTCAACGACCTCGCTCTCAGCGGTCGTGGTCTGGGCCGTTTTTGACAGCATTGGGGCCCCCTATTCCTATTTCCACCCCCCCTTGATCCTGAAATATAAAGAAAATCCTACGAAATTACAATAAATTTTGTATATCAATTTTTTTAAAGTATTTCTTAGCGTTTCAATTTAACATTATTCAAACAAACAAAAAATTAAACATATATGTATAAGTAAGTAAGAATAACAAATTTATAATTACGTGAAAAGGAACTGCAAATTAAAGTTTGAAATTGTAAAATAAAAAATGTGAAATTGTAAAATAAAAAATTGAAACTCAGACAAGCAACATTCCATATTGCAATAATTATCCAATGATGCGCGAAAGTCACTGTTATGCCAGGTTTTTGCATATAGTTTAATTATCACTTTTTTATACGTTTTTTTTAATTTTATTTTTTGAAAAAATTAGTATTAAATAATTTATGTAAAAACTTTCGGGGGTCCTTGAACTTCAGGGGCCCGGGCCCTTCGGACCCGAGCGTTAACACGACGCTGGTTGTGGTACTAGTGCAGTCTTGCACCGCCCACATTCGACTGGTCCATTTAGCACCATATCACTTTCTGGTTATTCACAGTACACGGCATCATTGACCGTCTCGCGCGTATGCACTTAGTCATGCGATTTCTCGTCCGAGAACCAATGTTTCTCTGGGACGAGCGCTGTTTTCCGAGTTAATCTCCCCGTCTGAGAACCTTTTCGAATCTGAATATTTCTCTCATTTCCTCCGAGATCTTGAATGCTTATGCTTTTTTACCTCCCTGCTATTTACGTACAACCGTCGCCCCCTTTTCTTGTCCTGTGTTTCTTATCAACGCTAGCACCTTTCTCCAAAATTGATATTTCCGATCAATTTAAAGCAGAGAATTCCAACCTTTTCTGGACCTAAGTTCCAAAGTTCCCTAGTCTATAACGGTTAATTTTATGCAAAATATCAAACTACTAATGCATATTTTCTGTACTTAATTTATCTGTTTTATGTATCTATTAAAATCTAGAATGGAAATTATTAGAACAACAGTCAAATGTATAATAAAATTATTTACTAAAATTTTAAAATTTAAATTTTAAAATTTAATGCAAAATCAGTAAAAATACTAGTAATGAGATACACGTGAAATTAATAATAAATAAAAAAACTAATGAGATAGTTGAGGCTGGTGAAGTTTTAACATATTGTCAATGTGGGGTTCCAACTTTATTAACATAAATTGCAGATCGTCATGTTCAGTGAGGCATGGTCTGTTCCTTGACTTGACAGCCCTGGCAGCTGAAGCCCCAACAATCTGGGGGGTGCAGCTCCATCGGATGATGGGAATGTAACTTCAAAAATTGAAAACATTAATATATAATAAAACACAAGCAATTCATGAAAATTAATGAAAACTAAATGTAATAGAAGTGAATATTGAAGCATTACTTACACAATTTTATGCGAAGTGTCCGTGTTAGGTATGTCCTCATCCTGTGCATGTGGTCTTGGATTTGATTTTCAGTGAACACTTGAGTATTAGCTCTGCTTTGAGGCAGTTGCTGCTAATAGAACTCGCACAAAACAAAAACGAACTAGGTTATAAGGTGTAAGAACTTGCACATCAGCAATTTTCAAAAGGGAGTGCAACAAAAATGCGATCTGCGCTATTTTTTATGCATCTTGTGCTGTATCAGAGGAAAAAATTTTAAGAAAAGATTTGAAATCATTTTTGAGAAAAGGTCGAGGCTTCAAGTAAATTACCCACAAAAATCAAAATATATTTCAAATTCATTGGGCCATCACATCAGTCAGATTGATAGGCAAATATCAGTTTTGGTGAAAATCCTGCTTGCAATTTAGCCGTTAGCATTGTTCAAAAAAGGACAAATGGACGTTCTTGAGTCAATCAATTTTTCGGTATTAAGAACCCACCAAACGTAGATTCTGACTACACGACATGTTAGAGGAAGAAATTTACTATGTACACGAATAAGATTTATCCACTTTTTTGTTACCCGAATCTGTTAATAAAATGGTCGAAAATTTGCTGTTTTCCCCCACAACATTAAAATACTTTTTCTGTGCTGCTAAGTCGTAGACAAAAAAGTGAAAGTGACAGGCCCTCCGAGATCCAATGCTCTTCTGTGCGCAGCAGCAAGTGATTGCAATCTTCATCATTTTCACTACAAAGCAGACCAAATAATCACTCATTCAGTGTATTGCTTCTAATTTTATTGATTATTCTTATAACAAAGTGAAGTATGCGGGCATTGATTCAAACGTTTTGCAACCAAATGCTGAGATGAACAATTCAATGTTCAGCAAGTATATTTGGTTCTTCTTGTTTCAAAAGCCCTATGAAATCTTTGAGACCTTGTTGTTGCAGGAGCACCATTAGTAACAGTTGACAAAATATTACAAGCAATAATTTCTTTTACTTAAAAAGAAACAAACTTGAATGGAATTATATACGATTCTCCCTTTATAGCAGTTTCCTAAATTAAAATTTTAAAAATATTTCAGTGCTGATATGTTAAGTATGTCATGGAGGCTTTTGACTGTCGCTACGAATCTTCCCATCTGCTACCATCCCTATTGAAGGCTCTAGTGCCCACTACAGGGTGGTGTTAACCCCGTTGAGAATCTGTTTTAAAGGAACTCCAGGTCCTGGAGTTGGAAACGGATATTTCGATTATTTGGAGTATTTTACATGAGGCTTAAAAACATTTTCAAAATTTTATCAAAAATGATTCCAAAACTTTTGGATTAAACTTATCCCTCCGATAGAGAAAAGACGCTTAAAAGAATGTTGCAGGTCTAATTATCTTAAATTCCCTGATTTTTTGAAAATTGCAAAAGTTCAATTTTTTTCATCTCCTTACAACTACAATACTGAAGGTAGAGATTTATTCTTTGATAAAATCTGTTCTTCAAAGAGATTTTGAAATGTCGGGCACAATTTTTGAAAATTGAGTAGTTTCAGTGTGCTTAGCATGAAATTTAGGCAATTTTTAAACATCTGTTTCTCAAAACTGGCTTTAATTTTCTCTTTAAATTTTCTTCTCGTATGTGTCAAAGGATAGTATAAAGTCCCGTATTTGGTCAACTCATTATTTTCAAAAATTGCAAAAAAATATTAATTGCAAAAGTACAATATTGAAGATAGAGATTTTTGTCTGAAATAAAATCTGTTCCAAAATATAAAATGGTTAATAAAGATCACGTACAATGTTTTGAAAAATGAATATTTTTTTGTAATTTTTGCTTGAAGTTAATGCAAATTATGAAATGAAAACATTGTCAAAAACCGCTCCAAATTTCGAAAATTTCACCAGTACTTATAATAGTTTGAAGTGAGAACTTGCAAAACTGTTTGTGAAATTAATTAATATCATCCAGTTATTAAGTTAATTCAGATGCACATAAAAAATATAAGAGGAAAGAAAGTTCAATGAAGTTAAAAATTTACAAACAATATCAGAAAAAAAATTTTTGGAACTATTATTGCAAAACTTGAAAGAATTGAAAATGGAAGTTGTTTGTTTATGATAAAACCTAATGTTTTCAACTTCAATTGACTAAAAAAAAATAAAGATTTTTAGTGTGTTTGAAAATGTAGCAAACATCTGAAATGTGTTCAATCTTACAAATAAGAACAAGATTCACATTTTACGTTTCTCCTAAAAAACTTTCATTAGATTCAAACTCTTACATTCTAACACTTTGAAAAATGTATTTACTAAAATGTGATTATTACATTATACTTTGATCTTTGTTATATAGGAGTGTGTAGTAATATCATTGCTATGTGTAATGTATCTTACATTTTTCAGACAAGAAGAAATGGAAAGGAAAAGAACTTCCTGTGAAGTTAGATCCTCCTTATTATTCAGAATTGGAATATAATTGCCCAAAGGAAAAGAAGCTGAGTCTGTTTGACCACATGTTTGAACCTTTGGGGGACAAATCAGATTTTAGGTATATCTATATCTATATTTTTTTAAGTGTAGTGGGGTATCCTTTTATGTATAATGATATAAAATTGAAAAAATATAGTTTAGGTGGTGATAGATGGAAGTTGAGAAGAGTGTGGGGCAAAACTGAAAAAGCCAGCCCAGACCAAAGAAGTTAGAAAACTAACTAGTATGAGAAAGTTTGTGCTATTCTGTAGCACAGTAGTTGTAGTTGAAATTTCCAAAAGTTAAATTTTTTTTCGCTAAAATAATGAAGATAGATTGTTTCCTTAATGAAATCTGTTTATCAAAAACAGATCTTCAAATAAGGTTATGTTCAATTTTTCAAAATATCAGTCTTTAAAAAGGTCATAAAAAATGAATATAGCATAATTTTGCAAAATTTCGAATTTTCCAGGCTCCATTTGCTAGTTCAGATGATGTGAATGTAAGTTATTGGTTTTCCTTTTGATTTCTCGCAATTTTATTCACCACTTAGCTATGTTATCATTGACGAGTTAGTGACTTAGCAGTCATATTTTAACTTAAAATGTGATTACTAGTACATTCAGTGAATGATGTGTAAATTGATGTAAATATGACAGTTCCAAAAAAATTTTAAGGAAAAATTTTAGCAATAGGTAATGGAAAAAAATTTTTATGTATAAAAATGATAAATTAAAATATGCTGGAAGACTCACATTACTACTCAGGTTCTTCAAAAGAAAGAAATCAGTAACCAAAAATTTTTCGAAGCAGTCTTTCTGGCCACCCATTTTGTTTGTAGATAAAACAGTATTGCCAGCTTTCAAATGTTAATAAAATATCAGAGTATTTCATTGTATTTTATAATACGTATTTTAATTGTAAGTATTAATTTAATAATTGTTTTGATTGTTTATAGGTTGAATTATCCAATTTCTGGTTCATTTATGCTGGAAGAAGAATTGTCATATTCATATGCTTTAGAAGATGACTGTATTAACATGAATACTGCAAGTATGTTCAGATTGAGGAAGTTGCAAATAAAAGATTTGAAGACTTCATGAAAAATTTTATATATTTTGTTGCAGATGAGGAGGAAGGTAGTCATGTTTCTGGGGAAAATAATGATGATGTAGATATGGATAATGATGCTGATGAGGGTGTTGGGAATGCAAATGACATGGTGGCAGAACCAATGGACACTGCATCTACACCACTAGTTGAAGATGGGTGTGCAGGTCTTGTTGGTGAAGGGTAAGTTGGTCATATTGTAACTTAGAAATTGATTATTTATTTACAAAAAACTTAGAATATACCTTGTATAAGGTCTGGAGTATCTTTGTGCATTGCGAGACACATTTGTTCCCACAACTGAAATATTGAGTATTTGTTTTATTCTTTAGCTTAACCTAGGACTTGAAGCAGGTTTTCATCCCATGAAATGTTTGAATTTTGACTAAAATAAAATAAAGTTTTAAAAAAAGCGCCCACTTTCTGGAAAACCAGGAAATGTCAGGGAAATTCATTAGAAATCGGGAATTTCTAAATTTTGCATTTTTACTTTACTAAGGTATTTGTTTCCTTTTCATTTTTCAATGTAGAAGGTAATTATTCCCTAATTTGTAAAAATAAAAATGCATCAAGACGTTCATAGCTGTTTAATTTTAATTTTGAATTAGATAATAAACACAGTTGCATCGTCTTCCTTGCCTAGCAACCTTCACAACTCAGCCATGAAAGTTCACGACACAACCTTCAAGTAGCCGAACTAGAACCGAGAGATGGGATATCGGGGTAGAAGATGAGTTTCCGCGCATGTGAGCGCCAAGCAGGCGACCACAGCTTCACAGGGTCTTTAGTTCCAATAGCTGACACTAGATGATATTCAGAAGAGGAACTCCTCCTCACAAGCCGTACAGCTACATTAAAACATGTTTCTTCTTACCACCGCAATGGTATAAAGACCATTTCTATTCGAGAGGAGGAAAACTAGAATTCCTCCTCAAAGCGATTTCTAGTTTTCACGTCGCCTAATAAGCACACACAGTTTAAAAACTCGGCCAAAGACAATTTCCGATAATTATGAACTAAAAACTGATATATTTCCCCTCTTACAGCAAAGACAATATTGAATTTGGCAATTACATTCAAAAGAATAAAATGTTTGAGGAGGACATTCCTCCCATCCATTCCCTAAGAAGCCCCCACTGATGGTAAAACGTTTTGCATTTAGGTTTGGCAGCTCCATGTTGCTTTCGCGGTCTTTATCACAGCACTGGAGAAAGAACGAGTGAGATACATAAAGTTTTTCGCCAATTACCAGCGGTTGTCCTCTGGAAAAGACACCTCAGTCAGTCTGATCTTCTGAATCTCCCTCTCATTCAGAGAGGATGGGCAGAGCTTACCGCATGGCCTCCTTTGCAGTTAGCACAGTTCAGAGTTGTAGCGCAGGGTTCAACTTCATGCTCTGACCTGCTGCATTATTTTTGGGTTTTCGTAATGTGGCACGTGGGGAGCTTATCTTGAAGATGGAATATAGCATGGCTTTTCCCGGCTTTCTCGGTCGCGCCGTTAGATGCCATGATCTGCGGCACTGCTTAACAGGTCGCGATCTTGCGACATCTGGCGGCACGACCGAGAAAGACGCGAAAAGCCGTGCCATATTCCATTGTGTGAAGTCAAGTCCCTCACGCACCACGTTATGAAAACCCAAGCATAAACGCATACCTCTTTGTCGTGCATTGTTGTTGTCTATAAACTTTAGGCATTTAAAGCAGCAAAATGGGCTAGGCACATACTGCCGCACGCGAAGATTGTAGAATCTGCAACTGATCCTTTCTAGAAGGGATGGGAGATTGTACATCAGGCAGAATAGGAGTAGGGATCTCTCTCCCATGCCCCTTCCTCTTGATCCTGAACTTCTCGGTGATGCCCTGACTAAAAAAAAAGATTAGTTCCACCTCAGTTTCAGATTGGAAGTCTTCATGATTGTCCTCTCCCTTATAAAGGTTAAGGGTATGGCGAGTGGTCTCTACCACCTGGAGGCCAGCAACCTGCTTTAAATATCTTTTTTAGTTTTAAATATTTCTCCAATCTCCTCGTTGGTGAGTGCTTTCGTTATGTTCAAAGTGCGTTTCCTTAATCGCATGGCCGCTTGGAGCTCTCTAAACGTATTGTCTATCATTCGCCAAGACGGACTGATACTTTGCTTGATTACACTGATACTTTTGAATCTTTTTCCTTCCTCGGTGCATGCCATAAGGAGGGAACATGTTTATTTTCGGTCTGACTTCTTGAAGGGTCCAGTATTTAGGTAAGGTATTTAAGTCCACGGTTTTTTCACGTCTCTTCCTTCTAGCAGAGGGCAAGGATTTTTTTGTTCAATACGATGGAAGTTGTTTCGTCTCTGTGCTCCCCACCGACCATGGAGTCCAAGAAGGGTCCCCCATTGCGATGCCCGGGTTGACATGGAGATGGGGGCATAACACAGCGCTGTCTCCCTCTGTGGCTCCCTCCACTCACCCTGCAATTCAGAGGCCTAGTTCGAGCTGATTGATTGGGAGTGGTTAAGCTCCTGACCGCCCGACTAGAAGACGCAGAGGTCAAAGTGTATTGAAAGCACGCAGTATATGCGTAGTGACCACGTTTCACTGGGAACAGTTTACGCCAATGTTCCAAGGTTATGGCGACATATGAGCGAATATGCACAGACCCCTCATCTCCCAGGTCACCCATTCCCTCTGATACGGATCGCCATACGCGTGAAACATGGTTGGGCATTCAGTATAGAGAGAAGACCAGCAAAGAAGACAAAAGGGGGGGATAAAAGAATGTAGGTGACATGAAATTAAAAGCAAGAGGATGGAAAATGGAGAAAGGAACACTTGAGAGCCTTTTCTGCCTCCCTCTTATCGAGTTGTGAACCAACCCACCTTGATGGGTTTAGTGTCGGAATACAAATTTTAACACCTGCATGTGCTGAAAGCATAATTTTTCCATTTTCAGGAGCCAGAATCTCCGAATGCTGTTGGAATGCGCCATCCAATGTGAACAGTTTTCATCTAACTTGCTCTCTCACCAAATGCTAACATACTATTTTGAGGTCTTAACACATATTTGATCTGGTTTTCTCTTCTCTAAAGGATTTATACCCGAGGAATCGGGCACTTCCAATAGCACTTTCAATAGCCCTCTTCCCTTTCCCCTCTCTCCCCCTCTCCCCTTCTCTCCCTCCCTCTCTCTTTCCCTCACACCCCTTGGCATACACACACACACACACACCTCTCACTCTCACACACACTCACACTCACGCACGCGCACACACACACACTTACACACACACTTTCACTCTCACTCTCACACACACTCACACTCACGCACGCGCGCACACACACACACACACACAAACAAACAAACACGCAAACAAACACACAAACAAACAAACAAACAACTTGAAGATGTAATCCCCTAGCTGCCTCGGCTTTTTCTTAGTGTTGAAACTATAATCTCACAATCTCGTGTGGAGTGGAACGAGGTCCTGCCTAAGAGGTACTACTCTTGAAAATATTATTGACCAGCAGAACTTAATTCTTCTGAATTCTGGAAATTATACTCGCTTTTCGGTGTTTTCATACACTTTCTCATCAGTCGATCGATCTGGTGTTGTGCAGTCCATTTCTTTCTACCATCTTAGTGTGAACTGTTCTTGCTGACTTATGGGAGTGAGTGTTCCTCTACTCTGATCCACTTTGATATTCCTAGCTTAAACGTTAAGCCCTCCCATAAAGCTGACTGAGATTCATTCAGCAAAGCATTGAGAATATCCGACAATTGTTCAAATACCATTGTGGCCTTGGTGGCTCATTTCACCGATGCCCTTTTTCACGCTGCATCGATTGCAATCCCGAGTCTGTAGGCAGTCCACAACACCTCCTGGAACCTTGGTGGAATGCTGACTGTGCCATTGCGATCCATGATCAAGAGTGGGCACTGGAAAGGCTCAATAGGTTTCCCACTACCGCTAATTTGATCAGTTATAAGTAAAATGGGCCAAACCTAGATTGGTAAAATGACAAAGTCCTGCCAAAGTCCAGGCCACTTCCTGGAGACCCTATATTTCTTCACGCTCTTGCCTCCACCTGCAAAGTAGAATGGGAGAAATCCTTAAACTACCCTTCTAGCTTTCGGAGCTCCAAAAGAAGAATGGAGAACTGGATATTGGATTTTTCGACTCGCCTGGATGAAGATTGTGATGCTCCTTTCTCCATAG